>JAEQBH010005091.1:0-478555 GCA_016808115.1 Tetrastigma voinierianum
CACCTTTTCATATCACACTTATTATATATATATAAATATATATTTGCTGAGACGAACCTAGGCCCAACCATATTGAATCACATAAATGGATTTGGGCTTGACCGGTTCTACATTCGATCTGTTTTTCTCAAAACAAAAAAATCAATTAGCAGAAGCCCATACTTAAAAATATTTCCAAAATCGACTTCACGTTTGAGGGTGGGCCAATAATATCCTTGTGATGTGATCCTGTGTGCCAAGGTTCGTCCGCCTATGTGATTGCCATATGTTCTGCTGTGGATTTCTTGTAGGACTTTGGTGGCCGACTTTGGTTCTAGGCAATGTAAGGAGGGACCCATATACGTTCGTTTGTGTAGCTGGTCGTCTATCAAGGTGTAGCGGGTGGACTATTTTCATACTTTATAGGCTTCTCTTCTACTTTCTAGAAAACGATATTTTCCAAGTAGTGTAGGATCGGTGTTGCCCATATTTCTCTATTGGTCTTATGACTGAGGCGATTGGGCTTTGGCAAGTTGACGAGGGTTCCATGATCTCGAGCTCCATGTGGCATGGGTAGGGCAATGTTGTTGATGCGAAGGCGGCAAAGGAATCCACCAACTCATTTTCTTCCTTAAGGGTTTAAGTTATTTTGAAGTTTCGAAATTTTGCTATTAGGCTTCTCACGACAAGTAGGTATTTTAGCATTCTCTCCTCCTTGGCTTCGTAGCTGCCTTTCACCCGAGAGACCACAAGTTGAGAGTTGCTCATTGCCTTGATGTTATCCGCTGACATTGCTAATGCAATCCAGAGGCCTAAGATGACTGCCTCATATTCCGCTTCGTTATTGGTTTCCAGAAATGCGGATTGTTCAGTGTGAGTAATGAAAACTTCGTGCGGAGATCGTAGTATTACTCTTGCCCCGATGCCCGACTTTTGTCAAGCCATTAGTTTTCAGTACCACCATCTGTTTGAGTGCTTCTTGTAGCGTGTAGAGTTGAGTTCGTGTGAAGTCGATGAGGGCATGTGCTGATGCGCGGTCAGCCGTTTGAACTACATCCTTTACTCGTTGTACTCTATTGCCATTCAGTACCCAACAAATTGGGCTTTTAGAACAACAATTTTGTCGGGTAACTTGGCGAGAATGGTGGTTGGTGGGCTTGGAACTAGGCGTGGCCTAACGTAGCCACCATCAGTAGGGTTTTCGAAACTATTGTACCATGCTTTGCTTTTGGTTAACATTTTGCTAGTGAAATAGACCGCCTTTTGTTCTCCGTTTTCTCCACATTTGATAAGGATGAAATTGACGATGGCGTTAGATGCGTCCAGATACAAGAACAATTCCTCACCTAGAGTCGATTAGCTTAGAATGATGGGAGGAAAGTAAGCTGATGCTTTGAGTGCAGTCACATTCGACATCCCATCCTTTCCTAATGGCCTTCAAGCGAGAAAAATGGAGTGCGATGTAGGGTGCCATGGGCTCTGAGTCAGGCCACCTCTGGATGTAGACCCGGCATAGCTAAAAACACGATTAGGTCGAACTATCCGGCTGGCCTGCGTGAGCCTGACTTAGAATTGGTCGGATATCCTCTCCCGGCCGGAAGGATTGACATTCCCGGATGCCATCTGCAGGCTCTTGTTTAGCAAATCTTGGCCAATTTATATTCTTCCCCGGAGAACCGCCAAGAGTCCTTCATCTGCCACGAAGTCAAGATGACTGATGTTCACAAGATCACTGATGGGGAAAAACGTCTGCTCGAAGGAGAACTAATCTCCTGGCCTTTGATATATGTGCCACCTTCTCCCTCCGATCTTCCGTTTAAAAGGAAGCACTAGTCTCCTCATGCAAGATATCATACAACCCTTCCAATTTGGGAGGGAATTATCCACTTTCCTATGAAAGTGGATCCACACTATCTCGGATAAGAGGTCAGAGACACGACGAAGTGAGGGTGAGACCTAAAAATCAAACTTTGGAGAAAAAATGAGGATCTGCTTTGACATCGGAGGGTGGTGGCGGAGACCTTCCCGCGCTCTCCCTAGTTATTTATTTCTTGCGGTCGTCACGAGGCGGTGTATGTTGTTAAGACGGTCCTAGTGACTTAGAGGTCTGGAGACTACAATTGGCGCCACCATCTGTAGAACTGACCTAGCAAGAAATCAGAGGATCATGAGAGCATGGGTTCATCAGGCTCCTAGTGATCTCTCTTTGCGAAGCTTGGTAGTTCCAGATCATCCACTTTGGATCGTTAATTTATCACATGTTTAGCAACCCGGCGAATCAGCCCGCTCGAAGACCGGTTTCTTCGTTGGCGTTCAGAAAGATGGAGGCTAAGCAGAGTGATGGGCGGACAAGTGGTGAATTACGTGAACATACAAACCATTACAATAAGAAGGCGAACTTACAGGCCGGCTTGAGACAGCGGGGGTGAGAAAACCGACAAAGCGCCAGCGCCAGACCATAACGAAGGCGGATGAGGGAAAGGGGCTGCCCTACCCGACCATAGTGATCACCCGACAGATGATGAGTTCTCTTCGGATAGCTCTCCACTTCCCCGTCGTTCATCACCTCAAAACAACGGCGTGAATCAAAAGGGCCTCTCTTTGATCAGGCTGGCTAATGACGATCTGCAGCGTCAGATGTGAAGAGAGGCCGGCGAGACCAAGCCATTGAAGTGGCCGGACATATATCTACCACGTTGGTGTACTGGTACCACGAGTGATACTGCGTTCGGGATACCTCCTCCCTTTTACATCTGGCATTTTACCATGTAGAGGACATACGACATCTTGTCTTCCCACGGGCTGACATATTTTGGATTATGAGCCTCTCGCAGTTTTCATTCCCTTTATTTTGCTATGTCTTGTGGCTCCTGCGGTCCATATAATCATATGTGTTGCACTTCAACCCAGGTAATGATCCATGCGGGAACGATCGGCTCTGCAGAAGGTATTAAGCGGCTAGCTGAAAGGTCCCGCTTTAGCTGGTTCCTGAGCTTCTAAGAGGATCTCTAAACTCTAATTAGTGAATTATGAGCCGCATTTGTCTCACCGGTATCCTATGTTCGTTCGGCGCAGAAAACATCGGCTCGCTCCGGTCCATCTTCAAGCGGAGACTGCCAGAGACCATCCGAGATTTCACCAAGATTTGAATGAAGCTAATTAAGCTGATTGGTGCCTGTAGTATGGGCCAACGGAGTTCCACAATTTAGAAGGAGCTTTGGTCGACTACTCACTCTAGTCCTTCCATATCCACACAACATGGGAGCGTATGTAGGGACATTTCTACTCTGGGATATCATCAAGCGCAGTCGATCTTGTCGTCGCATTTACCTGAAGAGCCAACCTTGAGCGAAGGAAGCGAGCAAGGACCAGCGCTCCCAAGAACGTTCCGAAAGAAGGGATCATCCCCAATTCACCTCTTAACATCTTGACCAGGCGCCTCCTCCAGAGATCACCGGTTCAAATGGCCTCCGCCCGTCTGTGTTAGTCGGATAACACAATCGGTCGTTGAGGTGTGACTATCACAGGGATCACGGCCATGCACCAAATCAATGCCAGGGCCTGAAGTTCCTGGTAGAAAGATTGATCACAGGCGGGCACCTTTAGAAGATTGTCGAGAACCGGCCGTGAGCCAAGCGCACATGGTCAGCGGTATGCACTTGGCGCCCAGGTAAGGCCTGACCCATAAATTAACTTTGTATTGGGAGGCCCCCTCGATGATCAATGGAGTCTAAGTAGAGACAAAAAATGCTCAAAGTCTGGCCTCGATTAGAGCGAAATAAAGCATATCGACACCAGGAGGCTGACCTGGCGATGCGGTGATCGATGGCCATATCCTTTCCTCCTGTAAACTGAGCCGGGTCATCCTCCCCATTATGATGCACTTTATATTTACCTTGTGTATTAACAATTTGATGTGCCTGAGTTCTAGTTGACTGGCGTGTGTGGTGGCTATTTACCTTCGATCCGTTATCGCATATGAAAGTCCAGCTACGTAAATCTCGATTCAGTAAAGCGAAATTTTGTCTTTGGTTAATGGATCCAACTCACTGACAGTGGGAGATATTCCTCTCTCTGTCAAGGCAGGTCCAGTAACTTAACAAGTATTGTTTTTAGTGGTTGAAGATTTGGGCCCGTACAATGCCATCGTAGGTCGAACCTAGGGGAAAAGCTTGAAGAAAAAGAAGATTGAAGAAGAGGAGATGGGGCTTTCACTCAAAATCATTTATTTTCTTCCTCTTTCTTTTTTTCTCTTTCTTTTGATGGTTTTCTTCCACATAGAGATGTTCTAGGTTTCGTTCAGGGTTTTGTCAAAACCTAAGCGCATATTATGGATTAGTTCATTTCATTTTTATTTAATATAAGTATGATTTTTATCGACTTGCTTTATTTCTACAATAATAATTACATGTTAGGGTTTGGCCAGCTTTGGCATCTTCTTGCGAGTATGAGATCAGAGATAATGAGCTCTAGGGACATGAATAAAGCAACAAATTGGTCAATGGAATAGAGATATCCCAGGGTTCGAGTGTGGCAGTAGGGGTTATACATTTAAGAGTTTGAGTTGAGGGTGGTCAGCGAGGCGCGATACACCCAGCGACGAGATAAGCGGAATATATCTCGAGAGAGAGAATATCTTGTAGTGTGATCAACCCGGCTAAGCGTAAATCATATGAATTATTAAATAAACAATTTATCTAGGTTAGAATCCGCCAGTGTGGCGGTGACGGTAAAACCTAGTTTTCATCAATCAATTAATTCAATAGTTTAATATTAGTTCTATTTAAAATTAGCATTAATTCACTATAGTGAGATACAAATGTTATTTAAAGGCGTTAAGTCGTGTGTGCGCTTCTCTTCATAGAGACAACACTTGAGCCATATACTACGTGAACTCGTGTGCTTGCGACGTCTTAAGAACTATTTTCGTAATTTTACACACTCACTCTAAGCATCGGTTCCTAAAGTAAGTTATGAACCTATACTGAACTCTACTCCTAAATATCCAATAAATAATTATGTATCTTACCATAGGTTGTCAAAGACATATGAATCATTTGCAAATCAATTATTTATTGTGCATATACTTAACAGTGTGCAGGAAGCCATAAAAAATTCCAAATGGAAGGATGCAATGAACCAAGAGATGAAGTCTCTTCAAACGAATGTAACATGGGAGGTAGTTGAGTTACCAGATGGAAAAAAACCTATTGGATGTCGATGGATCTTTACAATCAAGTGCAAGCGGTGGAATATTTGAAAGATATAAAGCTGTTTGATTTGCTAAAGTATACAGTCAAATCTATGGAATTGATTATGGAGACTTTGCATCAATCCTTGAATAATACTATCGCATTCTCTTATATCCTTATTTTCAAATCTTGATTGGCCTCTACATTGGTGATGTGAAAAATGCACATTCCCACATAGCGATCTCGAGAGGAAGTATACATAGAATTACCTCCTGGATGTAGATTACATATGGAAGGTAGCAAACAAGTTTGTAGATTGTGAAAATCTTTGTATGGGTTAAAATAGTCACCTAAAGCTTGGTTCAGCCAGTTTACAACGTTCAATGTTTTGGGTATCTTAGTCGCTCGATCATACTTTCTTTATAAAGCGCACAAGGAAGGAAGCTCATGGTCACTTATTATTTATGTTGATGATATGATTGTGACAAGGAATGATGTTGTTAAAGAAAGAAGCGGCCTTTGCAAACTTATTTGTCTAGGGAATTTGGGGATGAAAGATCTTTTGGAACCTTAAATAATTTCTATGATGAGGTATTTTGATCTAAACAGAATTCATATCTCAGCGAAAATACCTTGGATTTATTAAAGAAGTTGGCATGTTAGCATGCAAACCAGTTGATATATTTGTTAAAAATGTTAAGTTGAGTATATTTCTGGATCGAGTTCTACAAACAAAGGAAACAATATCAAAGAATTTGGTGGGGCGGGTTGATGTATCTCATACGTACTAGGCACACGTTTGTATATTCCACAGTGTTGGTGATCAGTGCCTTCTCTCAGGTGAAGAACATATGAAGGTTGTATTTCGTATCTTGCAATATTTGAAGTCATCTCCAGGTAAAGGGATTATGTTTACTAAAGGAGCATCTTTATCTGTTGAAGGCTACATTGATGCAGATTGGGTAGGTTCTATTGATGATACATTGATGCAGATTGGGTAGGTTCTATTGATGATAGGCATTCAACCGCAGGGTACTTAACATTTGTTGTGGGAATACATGGAGAAGCAAAAAACAAGGTGTTGTTGCTAGATTGAGTGTAGAAGCTGAGTACAGAGGTATGGCTAAAAGAATTTGTGAGTCACTATGGATTAAGAACTTGTTGAATGAACTTAAAATTCCACACACATTTCCGTGAAGTATATTGATATAATAAAAATGGTATGTTGATGTGCTCATAATCATCGACATGATCGGACAAAACATGTGGAATCGATAAGACATTTATTAAGAACAATTAAAGCACATGCAATTACAAAGTTTGCATGTTACGTCGAAAGATCAACTTCTTGATATTTCTAACTAAAGCGTTCAAGCAAATGCTTCACAGTGAGAACTCTCTAGACAAGTTGGGCATACAAGCATAACACGCAAACTTAAAGGGTGTGAAGATTATCTCCTAATTAGTAGAATTGGGTTGGGATTATCACTAATTAGTTTGATTCCATAATTATCTCCTGTAATTAGTTTCCTTCCTTTTTTATTTCAAGACTTTAGGATCAAGTTGTAAAGTTGTCTTTATAAGATCATGTTCTCGTATATACCAAAATGAGACACAGAAAATATATTCTGAAATTGCATCCTGAAGCAAAATATCACATTTCTGTCATTGTGAAGAACGAAAGCCGAAGGGCAGGTCGGAGTGAATGCCGGGCCGGCACCCGGCGCAGTGGAAGAACAAAGATTCAGAATTATTAACAATTCACCCCCTTTCAAAAATAACGGTCGCTGTGCTGCACTCGTTTACTCACCCTCACGACCGCTAACCTCTTCTTAAACTAAAATTTTCTCACTGCTTCAGCACTTACTTATTTATCACTCTCTCCTAATTCAGCGGGCATCAATTTTTATTTTTCTGGTCCATTGAGATATGATCTGGTTGTAGCGGATGATAGCTAGGTTATTGGCTGCAGGGAGTCGAGTCACCGCCGGTTTTGCCGAAGCTGTGGTTTCGCTTTTCACGGAGTGATCAAGGGATTGGTTGGGGCGGTTATGTTGTGAGTCGTGCGAGTTATAAGGGCTTTGGGTCTGTTAGGTCTACGGCGAGGTTGCAAATGGCGTGTGTGAATGAGAAGGTTGATAATGTTGGAGATTTGGGGGAGGATGGATCTGAATTGGATGAGAAGTCAGAAATGGTCGTCTCAGTTGCAGGTATTTTTAGTATTCTGGGGAAGTTTGGCACATGATGGTGTTTTCTTTGATCTGTTTACCACTTTACAGAAATGGAAACAGAAGTGAAGAAGAAAGGGAAAGAAAAAAAGGAGAATTAAACCTCTTACCTAATTTGTTTGGATTTAATGTACACATAATCAGGTCCAGTTCATTAGGTTGACTTTTCCTTTCTTACGCGTCAAGCGGTAGAAAATCTCAAAATCTCAATTTTTTTTTAATTTTTTGTTTTTCAATGTGGGCATATTTTCCTTTTTATTTACTTGGCTCTCGAAGAAATATAGCCATTAGACTTGGACCAACTATATTATTTTAGATATATTTAATTGCTATGACAAAATAGATGATAAAAATTAATAAACTTTTGAGGAATGAAATTCTTTGTGTATGAACCCGGTTGTAATGAACGAAGCTCTCTAGTTAGGAATGCTAGCGCATGTACTAGTTTGAGGTTAACGACTAAAAGTATTCTGCATGGATGCTGAAAACTTGCTTATGTTGACCCCTCAATCCATGTATCTGTTAGAATCACAGCAGTGGGTTTTGAGTAGGGACTAGAGCCAAATCTGATGGATCCAGGGTTACAGTCAAGAACTAGCATGTGATTGATAAATGCTAATGGAATTCTATTTATGATTGTTGACCAAGATGGAATAGTCCAGCTAATTTTGTTGTAATGGATTTAGATTTATATGCCTGATGAATTAAGTGTGATTTTGTATTTGCTTCACTTCTAACAAATCATTAACCATTCGTGGAAGTTTTGGTCTGCATCACTAAAAAGAGGAGCAAATTACTGTTGGATTAGATAGATATGTTCTTTGGGTTTGGCATGCAAATTCCAAAAAAGGTTAGATATTAGATAACCCATTTGTAAATAATTAGTAATGTAATTTGAACATTGAGGAAAAATAAAGAAACAGAAAATAAAAATCTATGTACATATCATGCATATACATGTTATGAAATTAGATTTAAATTTCTATGCAAGTTGTCAGATAATTACACCGTACACCTACTTAAGAAAGCGGCTGGCTGTGTACTCACAGGCAAAATGTATGGTTTCATTTTTGTTCTCAGGCAAGATCACTGGTTTGACATTGCTAGTATGCCATTCAGTTTGATTCTCTAGACCCTCAGTTGGGTCTGCTAAATCAACCTGGTACCACACCTTCTGATTCATGTTTTATCTGAAAGATGAATCCTTAAAAATCACCTTGGATTGTCAATTATTGTAAGACAGTTATCTCCTGAGAGTTTTCATGTTTTCTTTATGTACTTTACTAATGTTCATTCAGATGATACATATGAAATGCCTATTAGGTTTTTCAATTATGAAATTGATTATCCTGAGAGTTTTCTTGTTTTTTCTTCTGTATTTTTACTAGTATTCGATCAGATGATGTATCCTTAAAAATGCCTGTTAGGTTTTCAATTATTAAATTGATTCTCCTAAAGTTCCCATGTTTTTGTTGAAAGTAATTTCGATGAAATTAAGTAAAGGATATTAAATTAAGGCACCTCACTATGGGGCGTAAATGAAATCAATGTATAAAATTAAGTTTACTAGATCCTTAACAAATGAAAATAAAGAAGTGAGGATAGGACTACTAGAGACAACCAACAAATGAAAATGAGAAGGTGAGGATGGGACTCCATCAACTAACTTCTCAGTTCATTCTGCTTTCATCATGTGAGATTGAGCTCTAGATGAGGCTAATGTTCTAACCCAAATTCCTTAGCCATCATCATTGAAAATAGAAGAAGCTATGAATTGAATAAAATTCACTCTTCTGCCATCATCATAAAAAAGGACAACTATGAGATTAGTGCAGCTGATCATCAGAACTGATAATAACAACTGGTGCATACTGTCATTATTTTGTTAATCTATTCTTCCAAAATTATAATTTGGTTTATTTTAATAAATTTCTATATTGAAAGTAAATTTTAGTTGTTAATTCATAGTTTATATTTCTGATCCATCCCAAACATTTTCAGTTGGCTAGGCAAAAATGATTTCATTTTGCATTCCGTCCCAACCTAGAGCCGCTCTCAGATTTGTTGAGTAAAATAATATCTCTATCTTGATATATCAATTTTCAGGGTCTGTTGAAACTATAAATGCCCATATATCTAGCTTTCTGGGCCAATTAAGCTTTAAATGCCCATATGCCTTGCTTGTAGTTTTTTGTTACCTGGATTCTGTGTCTTTCTAATATGGTTTGATATTTAGGGAGGGCTGTCAGCCAATTGGCTACCGTTGGAAATTCAACAAATATTATGTGGCATGGATGTTCATTGAAGTAGATAAGGCTGAAAGACAAAGTTACTTAAACAAAGGATGTGTTGCTGGGTCTGATTACCGGTGGTTCAGGTTTGTCATTGTTGATTTCATTGCATTCCCATCTTCGATTGACAGTGTGCTTGAGCCTTTGTTTGGGTGGCATCTGGAACCAGTTGTGTTTTATTTCCTATGGTTGTTGAGTAAAAAATTCTATCTTGTATCATTTTTTTATTTTGTCATATTATTTTTCACTAGCATTTTTATATAATGAAAAATCAAAATGTAGAAGATGGATTGGATGTATTGAAGTTAAACTGTGTCATGCCCTGTAGAAAACTTTAATACGCTAAAATTTTGAAAGTTCAGTGGAACAAATTATAAGTTTAATGCATAGGATCTTCACAAAATAAGAATTAAAAGAAAAAACTTTCGATTTTTAATTGAATATTAGTGAGCATATACTTGTATATATTTGTTTCTATGCATCTTTATGGGTTTCCAATGTTTCTTATGGAAATGTTTGTCGTGCTCCCTCCCATTTTGAAAGGAAGAAACTTATGTTAATAAGTTTTAATTCAGAAATTACTATTACTTAAGATGTAGATCTTGAAAATTATTTAACTAACAATTCCCTCTATTCCTTACCGAGAATATATTAATTTGACTTTAAAATTTCATTCGCCTTTGACAACAAAGCCTTTTCATGGAGGACTATTTTACCTCATAAAAGAAAAGAATATATTTATTTAACTTTAAAATTTCATTTCTGCCTTTGACAACAAATATATATCCTTTTCATGTAGGATTATTATTATTTTTGATGTCATTGGATCTTCGAAGCCGACTTATGCGCACCTCGATTCTTACGGAGGGCCTTTAAATTAACCAGTGCATTAATCCTTCCATACTAAGGGGACTGGGCTTTGTAATCTCTAGGTACGCAGTATAGAGCTTTATATATCTGAGCTATCCCTTGGGGGTTTCATGTAGTGCCTCATTTTTTCTTTTATGATCGATTTCTAACCTTAAAATCCACGATAAACCAATTAATACAAAAAATTAAATGATTATTGTTATTATTTTATTTTTTCAAATTTAATTTCTCTTGGAAACTATGAACTACTGAAGGTACATGTGTTGTTGCATAGTTATTTTATATGTATTGTAAGATGCACTAAACAAGGGATGGGAAGGGTTTGTGGGAGGTTTCATGTTCAAGTTCTCATGGTATTAAAATTTGCCTACGAAAAAAAGGAAACTCTTAAAATGTGGAAAATAGCATTGTATTATATTGTATGTAGCACGATTGTAACAACTTTATGTGCGCTCCTTAATTCTTTTAAGAAGTATAGTTATTTTGAATATGTTGACACTGTATAAGTATAGTTATTTACAAAGTTGATGTCTCAATCTAGTATAGGGGTGGAAATTCGTGTTTGTGGGTCATGTCAATAACAGGTTTTCTGATGTTACATGTGACTTGAACCCGACACAATAATAAATGGGTTGAAATAATAAGTGCATTCTGATCCAATTAGTAATCATGTAACACAATACGGCATGTGTAACTTAGATTTATTAGTGGTAATTTAAAATAATATAAATTATAATTAATTCATCAATATTTAACATAGATAATATATATAATAGGTTATTAGGTTAAATGGTAATTAACATAATAATTAAGCGGGTTAATATGGAGTGAGTCGTGTTTATATGGATTGGCGTAGATATAACTTGGTTATTAAACGGATTATATAGGTCAACATGAATTTGACCCAAACACGATTATACTCAACCCAAACCTCTCTGAACGTGTCGGGTGTGTGTAAGTGTCAAATTTTGCCATTACAATCTAGTATTTCAAAATGATGCTTGTATTCATCTTATTATCCACAATTAACTCAAGGCAGGTAGAACTATGTCGACCAAAATAGAATTCTTCACCAAATCGGCAGCACTCCTCAAATGATGGGTATTTTTGTTTATTTTCAACCTTCTATCAATCGAGTTGTACCTTGGGACCTTTCTTGGAACTTCTTTTAATGTTATTAGGTTGATCATTTTTGTAGCATCTTTGTTTACTTTTTTTCTCTTCTTGTTTATTTTCTTGCTGACTGATGTGTTTCTTAACCATACCACTCTCCATTTATGTTAAATTGGTCTTTTGCTTGTCTTATTTCTTTTGTTGTTTGACAATAATTCTTTCCATGATTTACACAAATAGAAAATGGAGACATTTATTGAGTTTGAACTACATTAAGAATTAAGACACGGGCTATCCTAGACATGATTCGCTGGACTACTCCATTAGGTCCAGAAAGAATTTGCCACTTCATTAGTGCTTTTTCTGTGGGTCATCTGCATTGTGGGTAAAAAGAACCTAGCTAAGATTCTTTTTCTTATGAAGAAATAGTGTTCTTTGGTTTAATTTACAACTTTTGTTTTTTGTTTTCGTGTTATATACGCAAATCAAATTTTAAGGGAAAATGCTTATGGCATGTGCTTTGAGTCAAACTTACACTGCGAAGGATTATCTTACATTCTTGATGGGGACAATGTCAGGCATGGCCTAAACCGTGACCTTAGTTTTAAAGCAGAGGACCGTGCTGAAAATATACGAAGAGTTGGTGAGTTTTGCTCTATTGGATATGCCAATGAATCACTCTTAAAAGAAAATTTCACCATACCACTTTAATTTGTGAGCTGGGACAATCGACTCTGATTTTATTTGAAAGGTTCCTTTCAGAAACATGTTTTTGGATATGTGGTTTGAATTTTATAAATTGCATACGTGCATATATATTAAAATATTCAGTTTCTTTGTTTCAGGAGGTAGCCAAACTGTTTGCAGATGCTGGAGTTATTTGCATTTGCCAGCCTGAGTTTCTCCCTCTGAAGGGACAGGGATGCCTGTATCGTGCACTTCTACCAAGAATTTATTGAGGTTGTGCTCCTCCTTGGATGAAATATTTTACAGTAAGCCATAGGTTCTATTCAGTTGTTGCAAAAGAAAAAAAAGCAAAAGAAAAGAGAGAGAAAACTGTGAATCCAACAGAAGGCTGAGTACTTGTACACTAATATGCTTTTAATGTGACAGGTGTTCATGGATGTGTGGCATTTTCTCGTGTCACGAAGCAAAGGGATCAAAGGGTGTATAAGCACGGTAGGAAAAATTAAGGTATTTTGAAATCTCAAACTGACAGTTTTGAATCTTGTTTTATTCAACAATTATCTCCTGAAGTTTACCCAGCTAATTATATCTAAATTGTTAATACATATTATGGTCTATACAAACGTTTTAAGCAAGTTTTTCCAATTCTTTCCTTGTATCGCGACTTATGTCTGGAAACCATGACATTTTATAATCAAAAATTATTCCCACCTCCATAGTTGTAAAGGGTTCTATGGTGTCCTCAAATTAAAATGTTACAATTTCAATCTCTTGAAAATTCAAATGTGAGGACAATTTTGTATGGGTTTTAATCTAGAATTTATGAGCCGGGGCCTGGAGGAGAATTTGACTCTGTTTAGGGGGAATTAGCGGGTTCCATTAGGGGCTTTGGGAGGACTCATGGTGAACTGGAGGGGATTTCAATGTTGTCGGATCGAAGAAGCAATTGTTGTAGTAGAATTTCATCCAATATGAAGCTTTCAAGTTTCATGAAGAGTTTTCACTGGTGGACTTGCTACACTTATCAGAGGAATATTTACTTGGTGCAGGGCGCCAATGGGCCGATCAATATCGTAGATAGATCGTTTCATGTCAACAATGAATGGTAGGATCATTTTCTAACTACAATGCAAACTGTTTTACCAAGGCTTAGTTTCAGTTATTCCTTTATTCCTTTGGCGGAGGTGGGGTGAAGTTTAGCAAAACCCCATTCAGATTTGAAAACATGTGGCTTAGGTGGCTAGGTTTAAAGATTTAATGAAAGTGGTGGAAAGACTATTAGTTCAGTGGGTTATCTAGCTTTATTTTGGATTCAAACCTGGGGCTTTAAGGAAAGAGACAATAAGCCTAGATCCAAAGTGTTTTTGGCAATGTTGCAGCTTGTTAGGTTTGTGCTACGGATCAGATCAAATTCTAGGATGCTAAGGAGAAGGAAGGGCGACTTTCTTCAGATGATTTGGTTGCTAGAAGATTCTTAGTAGACTCTAAGAAAGAACCTTTTGGAGGTAAAAGTCTCAGGAGGCTTGGATTTAAGAAGGGGACAAAAATACAATTATTTTCCCCACTGAAATATGAAAGATTAGGTAGTTTTTTTTGATATAAAAATGGAGATTTGGTAATTGATGAATCAGAGATTGCAATAAGTATATAGTTCACTATTTTAAGTTGCTAATGTCAAAACCAGTGGAGGAATGAAGGCCTACTATAAACGGGCTGCTTCTCAAGTCATTGAGCAACAGAACTTGAGTTAATCCAAGAAAAGGCCGCAAAATGAGGTCTTTTAGGCTCTTATGGATTGAACAGGGATAAAGCCCTCAGACTTCATAGTTTTCTTCTCTGAATCCCTTATCCCACTACCTTCTTGTGTTGGTTATGGAGGCTGTAAGCAATCTTTTAAGTAGGGTAGTGGAATGTGGTTTCATCTCCGGATTTAGAGTGGAAGGGAGAGGTGAAGGAGTTCAAATTTCTCATTCAGATGACACTCTTACATTTTGTGATCCTTGTCTTGATCAATTCTCTTTTTCAGCATGTTGGTTTGAGGCTTCTTCTAGTCTAAATATTAACTTGATTGAGAATGAGCTTATTCCAATAGGATTTGTCTCTAATGTGAAAGAGTTAGCTTTGGTGATGGGTTGGGGTATAGGAAAATTGTGTGCTACATATTTTAGTCTACCACTTAAGGCTAAAGCTACTCGGGATGTGGTGAAAGAAAGGTGTTCTAAAAGATTGACTTTTTGGAAAAGGCAATATCTCAGAAAGGTGGATGAATCACTTTGTTGAAAAGTACTTTAGTAGCCTTCTTATTTATTTCTTGTTCATTTCATTCCTAAGTCAAGGGTTAAAAATTGAAAATCAAGAGATTTTTATGGGGAGGAGGAGAAGTCTGGCGAAAAGTAACCCCATGTATGAATTGGTTGACATATTGCAAGGTGCAAAAAAAAAAAAAGAGTGCAGGTTTTGGTATTAAGGATTTGACCTCTGTTATTCACTAAGGAAAGGAATATGCTATTGAGAAAATTTATAGTAGGTAAGTTTGGTGAAGTCTGAAGGGAGAGAAGACCATAGAGTTGGTTTCTGGAAGTCACTTAGAAAAGGATGAGAAACTTTTAATGCTAAACAAGATTTAAGGGCAGTGAAGAGTCAAATTTTGACCTTGACGTGTGGTGTGATGATATATCTTTGAAGGATTATTTTATTCTTTATTCAATTTTGCTTTTTACTTTAAAGGCATAGGTGGATAGTGTTCGGAGGTAGGAGGATGGTTATCGGAACTCTTGCTTCTCCGAAACTTTCACGATTGGAATTGGAAGATGTACAATTTTTTTTTTTTCTAAAACTTAATGAGTTTGGTAGATTTAGAGAAGAGGAAGATGAAATGAAATGATTTGAAAGCAAAGAAGAATCAGGCGTTCCTTATGGGGTCTTTCTATGCACTGGGAGGAAAGGGCAAATTGATTTTTCCTTCAAGGACAATATAGGGCTCATAGGCTCCCTGCAGTATGTTATTTGTTTTTTTTCTTTTTTTTTAAAGAATTTGGGGTCAAATTCACAACTATGAAGCGAGCTAAAGAGGAAGGAGACGGTTTGTAGGTTTTTGATATAGTGTAAAGATGCAAATGGATCAGTAGACCATATTCTCATCCATTATGGGATAGCTAGGGAGTTATGACACTTCCTCTTCTCCTCCTTTGGCATTTTGTGGATTCTCCCTTTTTCATCTAAAGATTTGTCAGTAGGACGATATGGTAGCTTTGTAGGTAGGGGAAGAGGAGATGTGAAGGAATAACTTATCTTTCCTTTATGGGAAATTTGGAAGAGATGAAAAAGAAACTTTGAAGGGTTAAAAGCATTATATAAATCTTAAGAATTCCCTTGTAACTAACCTGTATATTTGGTCCTCAGATTCCTACTAAGAGAGATGAGGAGGAAGGTCAATTAAACTGTTATCTTTTATGGGAATGGTTGAGCTTTTCCCTTAAAGGGATTATAGCTACTATAGTTGGTTTTTGTTTCTCATTTGTATAGTTCCAGTATACATTTTCCTTTGATAAATAAAATAGATGTATAGTTCCAGTTTACTGTATAGTTCCAGTATACACCATTTGCCATTTAGTTTGGCGCCCCTTTATTTTATTTTTTATGCACATACTCTTATTTTCCTATCAAAAAAATTGTCTTCATCTTCTCCTTGCCCCACTCTTCCTGCTCTAAATTGCTTTTCTGTTACCCATCTTAATTTTTCTTATGGAATCAAACTTATCTACCTCTCTCATTCCCTTCCCAACACTTGTCATGTGAGCCAAGTGTTAATTGTATTTATTTGTATTTAGTATTATTTTTTTTATGGACAATTCCTTTTCTGTTTTCTTTTTATACTCGTTGGCTCTTGAGACCACAGACTTCACATAAACCATTCAACCCTTTGCCACTCGAGCTAGGCCTCAAAAGCTTTGTCTTTTAATATTGTGAAGAAACCGCATTTTTGCCTAATTCTTGAATTCTGAAATCAAACTTGGAGCCACCTACCTCATCTCCATCCATACACCTTATCATGTGAGCAGAGCCCTCGAGGATGTATTTGTTACCTACCCCAAATATGTTTTTTAATTTTGTGAGGGAGCTAAGTTTTGACAATTTCTTGATTTTTGGATTATTATTTCCAAGAAGATTCAGAACCATGTAATTGTTGCCAAGTTCCATCTTCCTAGTGTCCTTAGCTTCTCTTACAAATTGGAGGTTGCTACTTGTGATTGAGAAAACAAGAAAGCTCTTGATGTGGGTAATGGGGAAATGGTTGCTCCCTATGCATCTACTCGTCCAATTAGTAACTTCCTCATGTTAAAGTGCATTTTGTGTGCATTTCTGATGGCTTGAAAGTTGGGTTAGTGTGAGAGTGGCAGGTTTCTCATGTCTTTGTGGATGACACTAGCATCTGTGTGAGTGCTGTTCAGCTTGTGCATTTTTAGGTGAGTGCTTATTTGCTTTGAAATGATCTCCATCTTGAAAGTTAATTTTGCAGAAGAGTAGGCTCATTCTAGTGGGGGGAAATAGCCAATATTGAAAGATGGCTGCTGTTTTGGGTTGTAAAGTGGGGGGCCTGCCCTTAGGAGCCCCCTTTCAAATCTTTGGCTATTGGGATTCTGGTGGATGAGTTCTTTAATAGAGATTGCTGACATGGGCCTCTGGGAAGAAGCAGTTTCTATCCCGAGGTGTCATTTTTAGCCATTGAGAAATTGGTTGATACGATTCAAAGAAATTTCATGGGGGATAAGCTTTCAGGAAAAGAGATGCATAGTGTGATAGGAGACACTCGTTATGAGGAAACAAACTTGGGGGGGCCTTGGTTTAAGAAGGCTTGCCACTTTTAATAAAGCCCTTCCTGGGAAACTGGTATGGAGGTTTTCTGTGGAGCACAATTGTCTATGGAAACAGGTTACTCTAGTTGTTAAGTTTAGCAAGATAATGATGGATAGAGTTCAAGAGGTAGGAAGCCCTTAGGCATGAGTCTTTGGATGGCTTTGCAAGCGGGTGGAGTGAGTTCTGGCACAGGGAATGGCACCTTTGGAAATGGGATTAAAAATCAAAGTTCTGAAGTTTGGAATGGGGTGTCGTGGCAAGTCCAGCGTAGCAGGGAGGATAGGTGTGATTGTCCAAGGTTCATATGAAAGAAAGATTGGGTGGCGGGAGGGAATTGAAGAATCGTTGTTTTTCTGTCAAGTCTTACTATTCTTCCCTTGTGCTGAAATCTCCAAGAAGTTCCCAGATTAGGAGAGATGGAATTCTGGAACCTTCTGAGGTTGTATTTTTTCTTTTTCTTCTGGAAAGCCGTTTGGAAGAGGATTTCTAGTGGTTGATCAGCTTATGAAGAGGGAGCTGCAGTTGACTATAGATGTTGTCTGTGCAGGTGCAAGGAGGAATCAACTTGTCACATAATGATTTATTGTGCTAAAGTCTGTATGCTTCCCGGACAAGACTTTGCATACATTTGGTTGTTGATAGGAATTTGCAAGATCATCGAAGTCCTTTGTAGCGTGGTAGAAGAATTCAGGAAAGGGAAAGAAAAATATCGAACAGGGTCCCCTTTATTTATTTTGGTGTACATATGGAAAGAATGCAACAGCAGAATTTTTTAGCAAGAGAGCACTCAGATCAGATGCTGGAAGGGATTATTCCTGAAATTGTTTTTTGATTGGGATAGGGCCTGTGTTGATCTCTCATTTGATTTCATTGAGGAGCTTGGCTAATGGATCGGATGTATTGTGTTGTTTTCTTAGTGCTGGCTTAATGCTCCTGTGCGTGTGTTCCTCTGTGTGTGTGTGTTGTTGCCTCTCTCTTGTGCTCTATATATACTCCCATTGCACTGGGTTGCACCCTGTTTTCCTAGGTTCTCTTTATCTTAGCTTCCATCTGACTGTGAGAAGGAAAAAGTGAAAAAAGGGCATGCGTTTAAAACTATGTAAAAGACAAGATTCTACAATCAGCTTTCTGTATCTGTGTATTGATTGCCTTTTAATTTATGCAATGTATCTTATGACAAGTTCTTTTTATGATTTCAGTGTTCCAAAATTCACTTATAAGACCATGGTGTTAGAACCCTTCCCATACAAACACACTGACACACACATGCGCAAATATACATTCCCCATATATTTTCCAATCAGGATTTGTTTAGCAAATCTGTTCAGATCCAACTTTACTTCTTTGCAGGTTTCACAGGGATTCATGATCCATATGAGCCACCATTGAACTGTGAGGTATGTATATGTTTACTTGAGAAAATTAGATCCACCTTAATTACTCATGAAAATTCATATGCACTTGCACCAACATTCATACACACTTTCATCTCACTAGTACATGCACATCATGGCTTCTCTGAATGTCTTTTGAACCACTAAGTCAGGGTGGTTTCACAAGAAGAAGTCTTATAAAGTTATTAATGAATTATCAGAAAAAATAAAGTTATTAAATGTGCTTTTTTCACCATGAAAAGATGGTGGATATTGTGGCCTACAGATGTAACCTCAACATGATAGTAAATGTTAGACAAAGAAAAGCGAGTTACAATCCTTAAAGGTTGTTTAATCATTTTTAGTAGTTAAATCTGTAATCAGAATTAATTGAAGGAAAAAATGATGCATTTCATTGATCACAAACTCTATATTTATAGCACAAGACAATCCCAGGCAAATAGAAAGAATATGAAGTTTCCTAACTTTACATGTTTCCTTTTCGACCTAGTTTCTAATTCTACAATACTATAACACTCCCCCTCAAGTTGGAGCATAGATGTTGATCATATCTAACTTGTTACAAAGATACTTACCGATCCCACTCGAGTTTTGTGAGAAAATATCTCATAACAGTTTCAGGTCTTCACGTATCTGTAGAAATCCTTTATTTGGATCTTCTTATGGACAAAATGACAATCTATCTCAATATGTTAGTCTATTCGTGAAATTCTTGGTTAGATGCTATATGTAGCAACTTGGTTATCACACTAAAGCTTCACTGGTAATGAAGTTTCGATGCCTACTTCTATCAATAATTGGCGTATTCACATGATCTCGCATACGGATTGTGCCATGACTCGATACTTTGACTCCTCGGTTGACCGCGAGACAACACTTTGCTTCTTAGTCTTCCATGAGACCAGATTTTCTCCAACAAAGACACAATATCCTAAGGTGGATCTCTCCTGTCTTCCTTAGATCCTGCCTAGTTTGCGTGAAAGCAGTGATTCTGAGTAGCGTACTTCGCCCATCGATATTCCACGTCCTAGGAGCTTCTTTCAAGTAGCATAGAATATGCTCCCAGTTGCTCCGATAGTGTTGTGGGAGATGACATATACTGACTCAAAACACTTACTGAATAAGTAAATATCTGGGAGAGTTCTTGTAGATAATTCAATTTCCCAACTAGTCTTCTGTATCTCTCAAGGTCTTCAAATAGTTCTCATTCCTTAGTGAGTTGTACATTAGGAGCCATAGGAGTACTACATGGTTTGACGCCCAATTTCCCTGTCTCAAATAACATATCAAGTACATATTTTCGTTGAGATAACAGAAGTCCCTGCTTACTTCTCATGACTTCAGCCTTGAAATCTTCAAGCGTTCTAAATCCTTTGTGTGAAACTGATTATGAAGAAATGATTTAAGAGATAGTATACCTTTGGAGTCACTCCCAGTGATGACAATATCATCCATATACACTACCAGTAGAATAATACCAGAACTAAAACCGAAGACGACACACCTTCCCTATCTCCCCTTGAGCAAAAAACCCTAGAGGTTGCTCCATGTAAACTTCTTCCTGAAGATCTCCATGTAGAAAGACATTCCTGATATCAAGTTGATGAAAGTCCCAATCATAAGATGCAACAAGGGAGATGAACAAACGAACAGATGTCAGCTTTGTTACGGGAGAAAATGTATTAGAATAATCAACTCCATAAGTATGAACTTAACACTTAGCAACAAGATGAGCCTTCAATCTAGTAACATACCCATCGGGATTAAACTTTACAGCAAACACCTAACGATAACCAATTGCCTTTTTTCCAGTAGGTAAAAGCACCAAGTCCCATGTACCATTGTCATCTAAAGCTTGCATTTCTTCCACCATAGCACTATGCCAACCAAGTGAGATAAAGCCTCATGGACAGTGTTAGGAAGAGAGATAGAGTCCAGGGATGCAATAAAGGAATAAGAGGAAGACGATAAATGGTTATAGGAAACAAACGAAGAGATTTGGTGAGCACACTGATGTTTACCTTTACGGAGAGCAATTGAAAGATCATCACTCTGATCTGGATCTGATGATGAAGCAGTCGATGTTGGATTAGAGACTGGAGGGTTTTGGCATCGAGATTATACCTGAGTAATGGGAGGTTTGACAGGAATGGAAGTTGGAGTAGGAGCCTGTGAGAAACAATATACACTAATAAATCATCAGCCTCCCCCTAACTAGTAACAAGTGAAGAAAGGAAAAACAGGGTAGTCTCAAAGAATGTAACATCGGTAGGCCAAGCGGCGTTGAAGAGTGGGACAATAACATGTATACCCATTTTAAACACGAGAATATCCTACAAAGATACACTTTTAAGGACTTTGGATCAAGTTTAGAGACTTGAGGATAGACATCTTGAATAAAGCATGTGCATCCAAATACCTTGGGATCAATAGGAACAACAAATTATTTGGAAACAACTAGGGGTAAGGAGTAGCCTAATTAAGAATCGATGAGGGCATCCTGTTAATAAAAAAACAAGCTTTGGAGATTGCATCGGCTCAAAAATGTTTTAGGACATTCATTTGGAATAAAGAGTACGAAATGTAGTACCAGAAGATGTGCGTGCTAACGACTACTTCATTTTTTGAGGTGTATCAACACCTGAAGATGCGATGGAGATCTCATCTATATAACATGAAGGGCCCGAAAGGTTTGGAAGCGAATATTTACTTAATTATCACTTCGATGTTTGAGCTTGACATGAAATTGAGTTTGGTTCGGCTAAAAGACACTAAAATGAGAAAAAAAAAGCTTAGAGTGACTTTTCATTAAATAAATCCAAGTGACACGAGAGAAATCATCCACAAACATACGAAATATTTAAAGCCAGTGGGAGACATAACTGAACAAGGACCCTAAACATTATAATGAAATAACTTAAAAGGAGTAGAAGCTTGTTTATTGACCTAATTTCCGAATCTTGTGCGATGAAGTTTAAGCGTATTGACCGACTCACGGTTGATGAGGATAGACTAGAAAATCGAGGATATGGCTTCTTCTGATGAGAGAAGAATGACCCGACGTGATGTAAGAATGACTAAACGACTTGATAATTCGAATGGGGTAACAACTTTAGGACAAACAACAAACTTTGACACTTCTATTTCAAGGATGTAGAGAGCCCTAGACACGCATAAATTAGGAAAGAATGAGATATTGCAATTAAGTGTACTAGTGAGTTTACTCGCATAAATTAAATTAAAAGAGAATTGGGGTAAACTCAAAATAGAGGTCAAAGTGATTAGAGGAGTCGGATGAATTGTCAGCAGCCGAGGACCTGAAGATGTTGACCCATGCGCAAGGATAATTGGCAAGAGGTAGAAGGGTGCTGAAGCGGAAGCATGGTAAATATTAGAATTACACATCATGTGTTCGGTGACTCTGAGTTAATATTATGTGGAAGGAAAGAGAAAATAAAACATGTGTTGATTTTACCTGACTCAACAAGTGTGGTGATAGAAGTAGATGAAGACTTAAGTGATTTTTGATAATGAGCACACTGAAATCTTCGATTTTTATTCTACAGCTTCATATAATTCCGGCGTACATGTCTTGGATTATGACAATAATGACATGCAACTCCTGAGGGTTTCTTGTTTGTTAGTCATAGAAGCAGATCTAACTCAAATAAGCCTTTGAAAATCCGAAAATACCATAAAAATAGGATCTTGCAAGGAAAAGGATCACTTTTCCATAAAAAACACTGTACTGGAATAGAACTTGGCCCTATAAACCACAAAACTCCTCGGGATCTTGAAGAAAACAAGGAGAAAAGCACGAAACCCTAGAAAAAAAGAGATCACGTACAAAATCTAGCCCAGAAAATCATTATTTGAGGCCTTGGATGGGGGAGTCGGGTGGGCTGGAAGCTTGAGGTCGACGGGAGGCGAGGCTTCGGAGGAGGCGGTTCTTGACGGTAGCCGTGCCCCGCGTGGCGACACATGGAGATAGCTCGAGAAGAAGAAATGCATGTGACTGACACATCGGATGATCGAGTCAGTGGAGATTCTTCCTTCGGTAGACAAGCGGGGAGCCGGCAGTCTTGTAATTGTGGTCCCAGGCCAAAAGATAGGTCATCGAAAAAGGTTGTCAGAGATGCTTGCCAATGATGAGCGTCTTTTCCGAAATTTCTCCAAAAATTTGCCTTTTGAGACGAGTCAAACACTAAAGTATACCATTTTAATCATAATTAGTGAAGGAAAAAAAATTTCATTGATCACAAACAACCTATTTATATACAAGACAATCCCAAACCAAATAGGAAAGAATATGAAGTTTCCTAATTCTAAATGTTTCCTTTTCCCAACTAGTTTCTAATTCTACAATACTATAACAATAGCCAACAAAAAAATAAATAAATAAAACAAAAGGGAAGACCCCAAATGCATACATTTAGTATACAAAGGCTTCAAAAAATCAAGCTAAAGAAAGGGAAAGGAGCCTGCAGCCCCTATACAAAAAACAAAAATACCCAAAAAAATCAATTACATCCGAAGCCTGAAGATTTATAGTCAGTTTTTTCCCAAGACCAAAGAGCAAAGACAAAGGAATTTTTCATACTTTGGGCTGACGGAACCACATCCTCAAAGACAGCCCTGTTTGTCTCCCTCCAAACAGTCCAAAGAATGCAAATAGGAGCTGCTATCCATATTTTCTTATGAATTTTTCTAGCAAAGGGACCTTTCGACCCTAACAAAGTCTCCTTAACAGAACAAGGGAGAATCAAGTTGACTCCGAAAGCGGCAAACAGCAATGCCCAAAGCTCCTGGACCTTAGTACAAAGCAACAACAGATGGTCCGTGTTCTCCTCCTTTTCACGAAGGGGGCATCTACTAGCAAGGTGTCTTCCCCTTCTCTTCAATTGGTTCAATTGTCAAGACCTTTCCCCACCAAGCTTCCCAAGCAAAGAAGCTAACCTTTGTAGGGATGCATGAATTCCAAAATTATTCCTTCCCTCCCTAACTCCCATCATACTTTCATCCAATGATTTTACTGTGAAAGTGCCCTTCTTGGAGGGTTGTTTCCAATCATCTGACAACTAATACTACACTCCCACCAAGGCTCCACTCCCTCCCTGCTGACTCCAGTTCTATAAAAAAATACTGCATACTTCAATACAGGGAAGCTTCACCTAGCACCCTTGCCAATGAACAAGACTCTTCATTGCCTTCTTGATAAAATCACAAATATTTTTCGAGATTGGACCCTCACATTCATTTAACTGCCTTTCCAACACCAAGTTTAGACTGTCAGTCTACTAAGCTTATGGAGCAAAATATAATTAAGGGCAAAAATCAAATGAAGAGTCTTTGAATAATCTCAAATCTATGCCTTCTGACCTTCCTCAATTATCATTTCAAGGATTGTTCTCTACTTATTAACTACATTCCCTCACAATGCAGGATTCATCTTCAGGCTACTAATTCCTCAGCATGCAGAAAGTTTACATTAATGCATCATTTGCTTTCGTAGTTTTTATCTCTATGGCTTTCCTTCATTTTTTCTAGCGAAAATGTGATGATAAACTTCATTCATTAGTGACATAATACTGATAGCAAAAGTATTACTTATAGTAAATGGCAAGTATTATCACTACTACTGTTTTTCTTTATCGCGTTCTGAATTCCTATTTTTATTTTCTCGATAAACTCCAATTTTAAATGTGAAGTATGTGAAATTTTTTTCCTTCCTCAGATAGTACTAAAACATAGTGAAGAAGTCCTTTGTTCCCCTGTTGACATGGGTGAGAAAGTGATACACTACTTGGAGGAGAACGGGTACCTTCAGGCATAGATGGCACAAAAAAACTGCAATAATGAGAAGAGTGCTGGCATCCTCAGACTCTGGTTTAATCTTTGCATTAGTTAATTGATCAATTAATCAATGCATCCCATATTCCCCCTTGTAAATGTGAAAACATGATGTTCTTCCTTTTATTTTTTTATTTATTGGGTTTGGTTTTAGGATTGCTGAAAATATTTATATTCTTATTATTGAGGGAATATTGATTCCCTTTATGCCTTTTCTTGTGAATATATAAGGTGTGCTGCTAAATAATGATGTAACTTATATCATCTTATCACTGACCTGGGTTTGGAGATTTAGTAGCAATCTGTTATCTTAGAACAGATGGGTTTTGATGTAAGTTTTATTTTATGTTTGCCTTAATTTTCTTTAAAGGGGACAAAGTATTTTTTTGCTTCAATTTTCCTCTCCCTTTTCTCATCAACCAACCATGGGTGGTGATTTGTGAGCATTCTTTCCAAGAGTTGATTCATAAGAGAGGATTCATCAAGGAGTGGATCTTCAGGAGGTCTAATCCTATCTCTATTCAGAGATTCCGGTTTCTCAAACAATATTTGAAAATTTGAATGTAGCTTGAAGCATATAATAACAAATAAATAAATTAATCAGCTAAATAAATAATATACAAAAACTTCAAACACAATGGTGGCATTCTAGATTCAAAGATTAGCATCCTATAGACTATGGAAGAAAACATATAATAAATGTAGCTTGAAGCAAATATGATTTTGACAAAATGCGCTTTCTTGTTTTTATTTTTTTAAAAAATAGCCCACATTTTTAGAGAATAAAAATACATAAAGTGAGAAAGGGCATTTTGTTCAAAGTATGTTATTTTGTAAGAAAAACATGAGAAATGTATATTCACAAATTTAGAATTATTTGATGTCTTTTAACTTTTATATATATATATATATATATATATATATATATATATATATATATATATATATATATATATATATATATATATATATATATACTATATATATTGTAGGTGATTTTTTAAATATAAAAATATTTTAATTTTTTTAATTATATCAATCATTTTTAAAATTTTAAAGTGTTTTTCTGGGTTTTGTAAGTTATTTTTCAAAAGCTTCTTAAAATTTAAATATTTTAGAAAAACACCCTTTCTTCCTTAGTCAATAGACTCAATACTATTCATGACATTTATGGCTGTGAAAGGATAGAATAAAAGATGCTATTTTTCTTATTGAATGAGTGAATAATATAGTATATGTCTTATCTATATATATATAAAAGGAAAACATTAAACATAAATAGTATAAAGTACAAAAGGAAATAAAAAAATACACAAAAAAGGAAAGAGCCAACCACACAATATTCTATGGAAGATCTTGCCAATCTTTATATTTACTTGAGGTGAGCGTATAGGTCGTATGCGTGAGTTTATTCTGAAATATACTTGATCCACAGGGCCTCCCGAGAGACTGGTAAACTTGTCGATGGTTAATTGAGCAGGTTAATATGGCCCAGGTAATTAAATGCGTCTGATGTGATATTTTGCCGAATAAAGTAATGATGAACCCCGATATCTTTAGTTCTCTCATGAAAGACAGGTTGGAGGCAATGTGTAGGGTTACCTGATTATCAAAAATAAGTTTTAATTTTGTTTTATCGCCCACTGGAAATCTTGGATTCGTGAAGAATGTTTGAGCATATGAGATTCCTTTAGTGATTCAATGTGCTTTCGGTGCTCATTGAACTAGATCTGACTACTACATCATGTTTCTTACTCTTTCAAGATATCAGTTGCCTCGGTAATACACGATATCACGAGGTGGGCGTTTATGCAATGGGTGAGCTGCCCGGTGCATCATAATATCCAATAATTTGGATATGACCTTGTTTTCGTATAAACCGCCGACACGGTGTTCCAGCTAGCCGAAGCGGAGGATATAAATCATCGCATCCCAGCCAGTTATCACACGATCTTTGCAGAGCGGCTAACTACGCTCGGGAAGAAATGCACAGTCGGTGGTGAGTTAGTTGATCTTCCTGAGTGTCGATATCTCTCTTGATCTAGTAAGAGGCTCATACATGTCACGACGCAAGCGATATTAGGATCCATAAGGGTGTCTACTGATTTACAATCTATCATACAAGTTTCCTCCAATATATCCAAAATGTACTTTCTCTAAGATATAATCACATCGAAATTAGAGTAAGCTATCTCGATCCTTAGAAAGTACTTGAGTTTCCTTAACTCTTTTGTCTGAAAGGGGCTAAAGAGATGTTGTTTTAGCTTCCGAATACTATCCTGATCATCGCCTGTAATAACAATGTTGTTCACATAAATAATTAGGTAGATACATTGCCTTAAGGATGTATGATGATAGAAAATAGAGTGGTATGATGTACTCCGACTCATACCAAACTCTTGTACCAAAAAGCTAAATCAACCAAACCAAGCTTAGGAAGATTGCTTTAAGCCATATAGGGAATGATATAGCATGCATGCCAAACCAAACTCCCCTTGAGCAAAAAATCTAGGTGGTTGCTCCACATATACCTCTTCTGCAAGGTCACCACGTAGAAGGACATTCTTGATGTCTAAGTCCAACTGATATATGGGCCAAGATCTCATAACAACTATATGGGGAGAGAGACAGATAAGAGTTATCTTGCTTGAAATTTGGATAAAATGTCATAGTAGTCGGGCCATATATTTGAGTATACCCGCGCCTTCAGCGGGCTTTAAGATGGTCCGCTGACCATTGGACCAATCTTTATAAACCCGGCTGACTGACCAACGGAGACTTGCGGTGGTGGTGACTAGGTCCTATGTGCTAGTAGAATGGAGAGTAGTCATTTCCTCAACTATTGCCTATTTCCAGCTCAGATGAGAGAGGGTCTCATGCATAGTTTTAGGAAGAGAAACATAAGTTGCGGTGATAAGTTAGGAAATTATAAATTAGATGAGGGTTACAAGAAGAATGAGTACCTTTCCGAATGGCAATGGGAGGATCATCAGGAGATGGCAAGACCGACGTCGGGGAGGAAGGTGCCATAGGAGATGAGTAAGCCAGAGGCCCAGTGTCAGTATACGAGCGGCGAGTATAAACCTGCAATGGTCAAGGTGGAGCAACCAAAGGTACATATGAGGTATTCAGAATGGGATAAAGAAGAGGGATAGGTATGACATCAGAATTGGGAGGATGGGTGGTAGGAAAGATAGAAGATTTCTAAAAAAAGGTGACGTCGGTAGAGAGAAAGTATCAATGTGTATCAGGAGAGTAGCATTGATAACCTCGTTGAAGTCGGGAATATCCGAGGAAGATATACTTCATGGCTTTGACTGAGAGCTTGTCTTGTCTAGGAATAAGAATATGGACAAAACAGGCACAACCAAAGACATGATGGGGACAGCAGAAGAGAGGTTGGTTAGGGAAAATGATGGAATAAGGGATTTGATCATGTAAGATGGATGACGGCATAAGATTAATCAAATAGCAAGCTGCTAAGATATCATCCTCCTAAAATGTTGAGGAGCCTTATGATGGAGTAGGAGAGTGTGAGCGGTTTCATATAAAATGACGGTTCTTACGCTCATCCACTTAATTTTGTTGAGAAGTGTAAGCATATGAGGATTGATGAAGAACACCATGTGAGGACATAAATGAGGAGAATGATGCTGAAAGATATTCCTTGAAATTATCACTTCGTAGGATATGTATTGAAGTATTAAATTGAGTTCGAACTTCAACATGAAACTTTTGGAAAATAGAGAATAACTCAGCATGAGTTTTCATTAAAAATAGCCAAGTACATCGAGAATAATCATCTATAAAAGTAACAAAATACCGGAACCCTAAGGTAGACTCAGTCCGAGAAGGACCCCAAACATCAGTGTAGACAAGCTCGAAATGAGATTTTGTCTGTTGATCTAGACTCTTTGGGAATAGGACACAAGTATGTTTCCTAAGCTGACATGACTCAAACTTCATTGAGGACAAACTAGAAAATTGAGGAACTATTTTCCGAAACTTGGAAATGTTCGGATGACGAAGACAACTGTGAATAAGGATAGGAGTATCCATGGAAGTGTAAGTAGTGGAAGATGAATGCGAGCTGAGATGAAAGATACCTTGAGACTCACGTCCTATGCCAATCGTCCTCCCTATACTTTAGTCCTACAATGTGACAGAGTTATCAAAAAAGGTAATCAAACAATTAAGGTCACGAATCAACTTACTAATGAAAATCGGATTAAAAGGAGAATCAAGAACATAAAGAACAAAAGTAAGGGGTAAGGAAGGAAGAGGACATGCAGAATCGATTCCTTTAGCTATGGTTTGAGATTCATTAGCTAAAGTAACCATGGGTAAAGAAGAAGTAAAGGTAAGAGAAGAAAAAAAAATGTCCTTATTACTAGAAAGATGATCAAAGGCTCTAGGATCAAGAATCCAGGGTCTAGATGAATGTAAAAGGCAAGATGAGGCATTATCGGTTTGGGCAATAAACGAAATGGATGTAGAAATGGCTGCTTAAGCAAGGTGGAGGTACTCCTTATACTCATTGGGCGTAAGAATAGCTCCCAAAGGTATGGAGGAGCTTCCTTTGGTAGCCATAAAGATAAGAAAGCAGTAGAAATTCGACTGGATCAACAAAACAATACTTCTAGAAGGAACAAACAACTCCCAAGGGCCTCAATGTGTCGTAGAGTGTCAGAAAACACAAAAAAAGGAGAAGATGTAGGTGATAGAAAGCCCTAAAACCAGTTGCTAGAGAGAATAATGGAAAAATGGAATTTTTCGGTACCAAAGTGGAGAAACAAGGTGACATGGAGATAGATCGGTGACCGACGACATTGTCAGTGGAAGCGTGTCGCCGAAAAGTTTTCCGCTCGCTTGATGAGTCTTAAACTCATCTATTTTTAAGCCCATTTTTCAAGTATATTTCAGGCTTAAAAGTTCATTTAAATGCAAAATTATAGAGCTTTCACCTAGATTTATGTTTTGCAGGAAATTAATGAAAAGAAGCAGAATTCAGCATAAAAGGAGCATAAATTAGCATTGTTCAGAAAAAGGGTCAATGTCGCGACATCAAATTTCCAGTGTCGCGACATTATATGAGGAAGATCTTGATGCTACTCCAATGCCAGCGACGCCGTGCGACATGGTGAAAGAAGGAAGGCAAGATTTGCCAATGTCATGACATCATTACGACATTGAGGCGACATCAAGTTGATGTCGCGACACATCATTCAGACATAGCTACGACATTGCCTGCAGTGGGAAGAACTGAATTGTTTAAATCTCACAATATCGCCACAACATCGTTGAGACATCAAAACAAGCCTCATCCAATGCAAATATCAGTTAAATGCTGTCGCAACATCATATGAAAGTAGCCTAAGGAGAAGTTAACAGACCAATGTCGCTACATAAGATCAAAGCAACTTGGATGGTGAAATCAGTCCAATGTTGGGACATCGAATAAATGTTGTAACATTAGCTATAACATTGGTAGAGGACTTCAGAACAACAAGATTCAATCTTCAGTGACATCACAGCGATGTAGCGACATCGTAGCCAAATAATCACAATGAACTTAACTGACCAATGTTGCAACATTAGATCAGCAATGTCGCGACATCAGTTGAAAGATCAGAACTGCAGAGGCAATGTCGTTACATCAACAAGTGAACTACAAGCAATGTCGCGACATCAGGGCAAGAACATAAGAGCAAAGGCAGTAGTATGCTATGTCGCGACATCAAAAATGACTTAGACAAGGAGAAGCAGAAGAAAGAATGTTGCAACATCAAAAGATGACTTACAGCAATGTCGCGACATCAAGGCAAGTATGTATGAGCAAGGGCATCAGTCAGTTATGTCACGACATCACAGTAGTGTCTCAGCATCCAGCTTCGTCTTCGCTGACATAAGAAGAGCTGATATCGCGACATCGAAATTAATCTACAACCTTTGTATCTCTATGTAGCGACATCATCGCGGTATGGACTTATCCGCACAGGCGAGAATTGCCATGATTTTCAGTAATCGCAGCATGGTGCAGCCCGCGACATTGATAGCGATGTCACGACATCATCCTAACATCAGTAGCTAGGGCAACAGTTCTGGGCTTTTTGAAGTGCGTGATTTTCTCCTCATTTTTAGGGCCCAAGACCTGAGCTTATAAAAAGAACCTCATGGGGCATAGTGCATAACTTCCAGGGCTTTCATCAAGTCTTTGTGCTTTTTGGGAAAGCTGAAGTCTCATTGTATATATTTTTATTTTTATTTTTATTTTTTTATTTTTATTTTCCTTTAGTTGTTTCTAGGTCGATTTAAGTTTAGGATTAGAGTAGTGTCTGAACTAGAATTCGGCCAGTATTCATGTAAATCGAGTTTTTCATTCGTATGCGAGAACTTAAATGGGGGTGGAAATTGTACGGAATTCATTTTCTTCAGGCCTGATTGCAATCTAAATGAATTTGTTTGATCAACTAGTCTTTGTGATCCAGATTTGCAAGGCTAAGCTCCCTTTGGGAAAAATATTTTGATGGGATTATTGTTTGTAATAGTTGGCTGTTGACACCCAGGAGGAGAGAGAAGAAGGAAGAGAGAGAAGAAAAGAAGAAGAAGAAAGAAAGAAGAAGGTAAGGGCACTTTTGGGTGATTTCAGCGGTATTACCTCCTACGTTAAGTTGTTACGAATATCGGTGTTTGGTGCCCGAGGAAAGGGTGTATCATTGTTCTGATTTCCAAGAATCCCTTCGAGTGACACAGAGTTGAGATTACTTGAGAGTAATGAGTAGTAACTTGTGGGTAAAATTACATTAATATGTTTTAACCTAATGCACTTTTGGGATTACTTTGATATATCAGTGATGATCACAACCTCTGCTTTCCAAGATATTCTGGGTGACAATAGGAGTGTGTGCTCGAGGCATAAGATCCACTTACTGATCTAGCAACTTAATGTTGAGAGGTTTCACCTCAAATAAGAGGAATAACTTCAACCCCGTGTTAGCTGAGATTCTAATCAAAGGAACATGAAATTCTTGTCTGATTGATGGTTGAGATACCTTTTATTTTGGAGAGGGTTTGCTAAATCCTGTCCATGGGGGCAAGCAATTTTCAGTCCTAAGAAATGACTGTGAAGTATTGAGAAGGAAAAATAGTCATATCTTAAAAGAGGAATGAATCCTATAAGTAGCTCTTTAGACCCATTGTTTAGAATAGAAATTGTGGTAAAAATTTGGAAGTGAAATGTGTAGAGTTAGGAGAAATCCATTTCTACATTAGTCTGCTCTTGGACAATTTCAAGTTTCATATCCATTACTTTATCTTATTTGGAACTCGCAAAGTGATGGTCACAACACTGATTTTTCTTCCCATGATTTCAGTCTAGTGAACTCTTTAATCATGTATTTTAGAAATTTCATTATTGTTTGACTTCTTTTTACTTAAGAAGATAAATCTATCCTGAAAATTTGAAAATTCAAATAGTAAGAATCTTTAGTAGTGAGGGTAGTTAATCTTTAAAGTTTTCTAATCAATCATCGTGGGAATGATATCTGGACTTAAAATCCATTGTAATACTTGTATGACCTATGCACTTGCAGAGAATTATACCAATATTTAGAATTTTCATTATTACATCACATTAGAATTCATTTCTTATCATTTTTAGTAAGCAGCAAGTTTGTTTGACATTCTGCTAAAGTTGAATAGCTCTTAATTGGTTATGTTAGAATCACAGTTGCAATTTTACGGGTCTGCAGTAAGAATCAATCAATATCAAGTTTATGGCACCACTGCAGGGGACTGAAGAGTCCTAGGCAGCAGTAGCAGAAATTTGGTATATAGTAAATGTCATAATGAACAATGCCCTCACGCGATGGCGTGTGAGGGATAACAGCGAAGCTTGAGGCGACGCGTGTTGAGGTTGTTGCTTGAGATTCTTCCACCGATAGGGAGAGTAGGCTTCGATGATCCTAGTGGAGTGATCACCTATCGAAATTGAGGTCGCTGGAAAATTTATTGGCGGCGAAGAACAAATCTGATGGCTTCAAGAGCCTCTAGGATGATTTGAGATGGGGTTGATGTGATAGGAGCGAGATTCAACCATTAGATGGGTTGCAGGAGTTGATTGCGCAACTAAACCCTAACTCTAATCTTCCCTGGCTATGATAGAAGAAAATATACTACTTTACTTGTTATATGAAAGTATAGGTCCTACCTATTTATATATAAAAGAAAAGTATATGTCCTACCTATTTATATATAAAAGAAAGACATTAAAAGGAAACATTATATCTATACTACATATAAAAGCATGAAGTGTTTTACACTTTTCACTTCCAAAATTATCCTTGGTAATGCAGGTTTTCTTCCAAAACTGCCATTTTCATCAAATTCATTAATCATTTCCTTGAGAATTTAATATAAGGTTCTACGATTCTGATTTAATATGGGTATTTGATATTCTTCCCAATTATTATTCCTTACCATTTTAAAATTAAATTTGTCTCCGTTTGGTCCAAAACTAACCGTTACATGGCCTTTCATCTACAATTGATTATGATTTAATATAGGTATTAAATATTTTTCCCAATTATTATTCCTTACCATTTTAAATTAAATCTGTCTCCGTTAGTTATATGGCTTTCCATCTAATTTCTAATTATTTCATCAATCATTTCCTATAGAATTTAATATAGGTTCAACCGTTTGATTATGACTTAATATAGGGTTTTAATAAGCTTCTCAATTATTATTCAGATTTAAAATTAAATTTATCTCTGTTTCATCCAATTGATTTTACATGATTCCTCTCATATTTCTTCTCATTTCTCATTTCTCTCTCTTTGATTTTGTATTCATTGTTGGATCTTTTTTATTTCATGCCTTTTCCAATCCTTTTTAGGGTTAGGCTTCAAAGATCCTGATTTTTTTTGTTTTAGTTGTTTTATTTTAAACTCGTCCTCGTCTACGATGGAGAAACTCATATTTTTCATTCTTTTTTTTTTTTAATCCCCATAGCGCTTGGCAGTTTTATTGGATGTACTCATTGCCTTGTATGCATTGCCCGGTCCTAAGGTTTTCAAATGTTGTGTGATTACTTCATTTTATTTTTCATTTTATTTTTTTTTGAAAAGTTTCCCTACAATCAATGACTAAGAAGTTCTTTGCGAAAGTTTACATAATTGTGATGTTTATTTTGCAGTTATCAAAGGTATTATATGTTGATCAACCTATTGGGATTGGTTTTAGTCATAGCTCTGATCCACATGATATTCGTTACAATGAAGAGACCATCAGTAATGACCTATATGACTTCTTACAGGTTAATCTTAATTTTCTTTTGTAACCATAGGATTTAGCATTAACTTCCTAAGTTAAATTATTGCATCTCTAACGTGTAGTCTTCATTTAGGCATATTGTTCAACATAAATGAATCATATTTTGAATATACTGATTTAGAAGACCCCTTGACTATAACATTTTTATACATTTTACATGGCTATTTTCTCTGGTATTAGGCCTTCTTTAAAGAGCATCCTCTATTTTTTATACAATGACTTTTACATAGTTGGAGAATTGTAATCGTATGTTGAGAACTATATTTCTTAGGGATGACAAAATTTGACATGACACATGAACACGACATTAACCCAACACGGTTTTTGCGGGTTTTGGTTGAGTATAATCGTGTTTGGGTCATATTCGTGTTGACCCGCCTAACACGTTTAATAAATGGGTTATATTCGTGATGACTTGCCTAATACGAATTTGACCCAAATTGACCCGTTTAATAATTATAATAATTAATTAATCTATTTAATAAGTTATTTGTGTTAAATATGAATTATTAATTATAATTATGTGGACTTCTGATCCATGGGCGTAGCGACTTGCTTTTTAAATGAAAGAAATATGGGTTGATTTTGAGTTTTGGAAAAATCGGTGGAATGGTTTGCTTTGGAGTTACCACTTACGTTTTATTTTTATTTTATAAAGGGGAAAATCAAGTAAGAACAAAAAACCCCCTAAGGACTCCAGTATGAAAAAAAAAAAGGGTCTGTGAAAACTAGATTCTGGGTCCCGGGATCTGATTACCTATCGGAAAATTTACCTCATATGTGTAGCACCCCTCACGTTTGAGCTTAGTCTCTACTAGTGAATTGGTATGTGAAGCATATGGGTCAGATCCAGGATAGTCTCTAGGCTAAACATCTGACTTGGATGCATGACCTAATTGGTATCTGGCAAACTTAAGAACACTCAACCAAAGGGCAAATGGCGCTGCACATGGTCCACGGCCACGTACTACATCAAAGGTTAGCCAACAAACATGCAGCATGCATGACACTCGAGCACACAAAACATCCATGTGAAATTCATTTACCCGACATTAAAGCACATACACGTGGTCCCTAGCAGTACATTTGTAGGGAAGGTTAGTCACACGTTCGGGCATCTTTGTTGCAATTAAATATCAGCAGCGTAGGGAGAAACCATACATTGCATCTCATGCACTCATTGATGCTACAACACTTGTCCGGTATACAAACCGTCTATTAATCTCGAGAATCGGTCTCGACAAAGCCTTTAGACTACGTGTAACTAACCACCCGCTGACCGCATAGACCCTATTCTTCTGAATCAAAAATGGAACCCATTAGCACAGACCGGCCCCCATTTCAGACCTAAACACTTAGCCTAGCGATGCGGGCGAATGGGCTAGACTAAAAAAGGTCATGGGTTTCAATTAAACTGAAATTGGACGACCCCTACAAAAACCAAAAAATTGGCTGATTCAGTTCCCCAACCAGTCAATCCGGTTGAGAAAAATTCTGAAAATTTGTCAGAACATTCCTTACAGAGTAAGGAAACCAAAAAAATAAATAATTGTACAATTAGGCACCGAATAGACAAGAACTCTTAAACAATGCAAAGTACCTACTTCTTCTTTCTAAAAAAGAACTAATGAGCAGGAAGATCGGTTTCCAACGACCTGGCGGTTGAGAGAAGTTCTCAAAATTTTTCAGAACCTTCCTTACATATTTAGGAATCTAAAAAAAATAAACGGAGTGCAATTCTGACTCCGAATGACCAAGAACCGACACAAACAAAGCAAAGTACCTAAACTGCTGTTCCGAAAAACAGAACCCAATGAAATGACAAGTTTGATTTCCCAACTGGTCTAGCTGGTTGAGAAAAGATCTCAAAACTTTTCAAAACCTTCCTCACAGAGTCAGGAATCCAAAAAAACAAACGAAGTGAAATTCCGACTCCGAATGACCAAGATCCGACACAAACAAAGCAAAGTACCCAAACTACTGTTCCAACAAACAGAACCTAATGAAACTGCTGGTTCGGTTTCCCAACAGGTCCATCCGATTGAGAAAAGATCTCAAAACTTGTCAGAACCTTCCTCACAGGGTCAGGAATTCAAAAAAACAAACAGAGCTCAATTCCAACTCCGAATGACCAAGAACCGACACAAACAAAGCAAAGTACCCAAACTGTTGTTCTAGAAAATTGAACTTCATGAACCAATTGATCCGGTTTCCCAACCAGTTGAGTCGGTTGGGAACAATTCTCAAAATTGGTCAGAATCTTCCTCAAGGAGTCAGGAATCTAACAAAACAAACGGTGATTGATTCTCAGCTCGGATGAGTGAGAAACAACCGAAACAATCCGTTGTTTTTTAAAACCGGGACTACCCAGGAGAAACTTTTGAATTGGCTCTCACATATGAGCGTGAAAATCGGTTCAAATGGTTGAGGAAAAACCTCAAATTTCTATCCCTTAAAGAATAGAGTGGAGACAAGGTCTATTTCTTACCTCTTTCGCAAAACGCAGAAAAGAATCCAAGCTATGCATCAGAAAAAAAATTAGTAAATGTGTATCCGAGCTCGAAAAAATGCCCAAAGGTCCTTCATGTTATGATCTTTCTCTCCTTTTATAATGATTCTCCTCCTCAGCCTTTGAGCCTACCTGGTGTTTTCCACCTTCAAGCTCTGGAAAGAGCTCCAATCAGCCTTGGAATCAGCTTCCCCATCAACTCCCCTCCTCATTTTCCATGCAAGCTGACTATCCTAAGTTTTCAACTTGCTTCACCAACAAGCACATGGATTCATGGTGGGCTACATGCAACTTAAGCCAAAGTCCAAAATGGACCCAAAATACTGCTCAAGACCGATCTGGAGAATATGGGCATGATCCATATGGGATTTGGGCTCCAAAATCACAAAAATCAGCGCTCCACACAAGCTGGCTCGACAAACCTATTGAACCGGATGCCAACTAGTCGAGCTGGTTGAGGAAAATTATGAAATTATGACATAATTTTCCCTGAAAAATAAGGAGACCAAAAAAAAAAAAAAATGGTGCACAATTCCAGTTCGGATGAGGGAGATATGATCGAAATAAGGAGGAGTGCTCGTCAAAATCACCCAAAAAACAGTGTTGTATACGTAGTGCCCCGACGAACTAGTCAAACCGATTGGTCAAATGGTTGAAAAAAATTATGAATTTTTACCATAAACCTCCTTGGAAAATGAGGAATCCAAAAAAATAAACGGCGCACAATTCTGAGTTCGGACAAGGGAGATACAATCGAAACAAGCTCAAGTGCTCCTAATTTGACATACTTCAATAAATTCTGATTGAGCCAAAACCTCTGGGGGGCCCATTTGCTTCCTATGGCACGATGCCAATAACTAAAAAAAAAGAAGCCATGATGACACTCTAAAGTGAACTACATATGCACTCAATGGACCACATACAAGCCCACCCAAGGCTCGGAGACAGACTAAGCCTAAAAGGGCCCTAATGGTGTTATATGAGAACGATCGGTGAGTGTGACACCAATAGGATAAATGCAAGTGTTGAGGGACAAAGTGGGGTTACACAAATATGCCCTCTTCAGTAAGAGTGAATGAAGAGTGAATCGTGGGTGCGAAGTGCAAGCGATGCAAAAGTGAAATGAACTCTAGTGAAGAACCCAGATGACCAACAATTTTGTTCCCTTACTTAGTATTGAAGGCTAACAGAATAGAGTCGCTCCGATTGAAGGACTTAAAAGAAAGCCGGTGATGCACAGGAGATGAGTGATCAGGGCCTGCAATCTTAGGAAAAGATAATGAAATGCGGGCGTGCCGGGAGAGATGAGAAATCGGGCAAGCTCAGAAGAGGGTCAGAGACGAAACTGCTGGAAAGGTTGGATCCGGGTGAGTGTCGAAAAAAGTAGAATCCCAGCTAGTGTCGGAAAGGTGGAATCCGAGCGAGTATCGAAGAAGGGTCCGGGTGAGTACTAGGAAATGGTAGGGCTCAGGGTTGAGTCTCTTAGGAAGAGTGAAATCGAGGCCGATCACAGAAAAGGTAGAAAAGCGGGTTGAGAATGGGAAGGTGGAAATCTGGGTACCATAGAAAGATGGAATCCGGAGCGTCTTGGAAGAGATGCGGCCTGATCTTAGGGAAAGGGTAGAATACGGGCGAGTGCCAAAAAGTAGAAATGGGACGAAGCCCAGGAAGGTGGATCTGGCGATCGGGAAGGTGGGATCGGGGTAGTACGGAGGAAGGGGTCGGTGGAGTATCGGAAAGGTGGGATCTGGGCGAGTCTTAGAAAAGTAGGAAATCCGGTAGTACCCGGAAAGGTGGGATCCAGGCGAGTCTGGGAGAAGGGTTCCCGGGTGGTGTCGGAAAGGGTGAATCTTGGCGAGTCTTGGAAGTAGAAGTCGAGTCTTTGGAAAGAGTGGGATCAGGGGCGAGTAGGGAAGGTAAAATGCAGGTGATCTTGGGAATAGGTAGGATCAGAGTGAGTCTGGGAAATGGGGTGGTTGAGATCTTTGGAGGAGCTGAAACAAACTAAACGAAGTAAACAAACTCAGGGAAAAGGGTAGTTTGACGTCCGAGTGCGCGAAAAATGACCAGATAAGCGAAAAATCAAACGATCATGACAAAATAAGGGGATGCCTAGTATGACAACAAAAATGCCACAAATGATAAGCGAGAAACGAGAACTTAATAACAAGACGAAATAGGGGTATACACGTAGGACAATCTAACAAATGTGACCCGAGGGTGAAAGAAAGGGGGTTATGCGGTCCCAAGGTATCAACGCCATGTCAAAAATCCATAAGCGCACATGTGGTCAAAGTTAGAGAGCTAAAAAATATCACAATCATTCATTCATGAAAAACCATCATTTTATTCCTGACATCGATATCCCTGGCGATATAAGTATGCCCCGATATTGCGCATATGATATGCAGTGCCTCGATAAAACTGCGAAAATAAATTTTGAAGACAATCGTCGAACAAGCCAAAAAAAGACAACATATAGAGTGCGCCAGCGTGCGGGAAGCCTACTAGGATTGTGAATATGTGAATCTAACGAGGCTAGCCCTTAGAAGCACTCTACTATATGAAGAAACCCGGCTGCATGTGGAGCATACTCAAACTTTGATTATAAAATATCTCTGGGCGCAATGGGCTGCCATTCTACATGCGTAAGAGGCAAAGACAACATGAAAGGATGGAGATATGCCTCGGTGAATGTGTGGCTTGTCGAAGCTAAGGCACTATGGCAGTCCCAAATTCTCTATATCATGCATGTGCGATCATGGACCCCAAGGTAAGCAAAGATGGAGAAGCAATATGTGACCCTCGATGCTCCCCAAGAACGGGGGCACATCGACATCACGTACTCAATCAGAGTAAGCGAGACATCCCATATAAAATGCTGAAGCAGTACGAGATCTCATGGTCTAAGGGTGGTCTTATGACTCGGACTGTAATGTAGGCCAGGGGTGAAAGGTGAATGACATGATGGGAAACAAAGGCCCAAATACCCAATAAATACTACCAAACCCCTTTATGCGCAATGTCAAATATCAAAGAATCATGTGAGTAAGGTGACTCAACCAACATCCGAATGAACAATGTCGGCTTGACAAGTGAAGTGCACGAAGGACCGCGTCGCTTAAGAAGCGAGACGACGATCAATAAGAGTAGAAGAAGACTGAAAGGGATAAGAAAAATGATGAATGGATAAAGCAAAAAAATGGAGAAACAAGCTGGGATACAAATGTGGCAATGTGTGACAACGACGAACAACGTCTAAGACCGCGAAAGTGAGCGCAAGTCACTATAAGATGGGGTGGTGATGCGGAGGTAATGATCCGAGGACCTGAGTCTTGAAACTTAACCCAAACCTCATTCCCAATGTATTGCAGATCCATGGAGAAAGATAAGTACAATGCTCTCACCCAACTCTCGGAATAATAAATCTCTTAAACCCCGAATGACCTTTGATGATCCCAGTATATTAACGGAATACGAACAAACCTGATTTTTTTTTTTTTTTTTGTGTAGAATGACCAAAGCAGGCCAAATGCCATACTAGCATAATCCAACCAAAAGAACCTCAAACCTTAAATCCCAAATGGTTCCCTTAACCTAAGAATCTCGGAACAAAACCTATAGGCGGAACGAAGGGTGTGACAAACCTGACTGGTAGCTCTGGGATGAGAGCACGTCATCATCACACAAAAGGAAATAAAATTGAAACAAATAGAGATGATAGAAACTATACTCAAAGGCAGACGGTGTGAAGATGCAAAATGGAGAAGAAAAGAAACAAGCAATGATGCGAGAAAGAACAAACGAAGAATGACCTGATACTTTCATGTGCTCATAGATCCAATTAATAGTAAAAAAACGCCTGGGCAGCCCAGGTTAGAAAAAGTATGCAAGGATGAATGAAAGAATAGGCCATAATAAACCGTGTGAGGCTCAAAGGGCTAGCAATAGGATATATCAATGTATAGGTGTGCAATAGGGAATATGGCTACTCAAAATGATGGCCACCCATCCTTTAATCATGATCTCACGCGTAAAACCTCTTTAGCTGATCCACATTGATTGGCTCCGTGAACTGATTTCCATCTAGATCTGTCAACAAACAGCTCCCTCTCGAGTCAGATCTTGGATGACATAAGGTCCGCTCCAACTCGGTCTAAACTTGCCTTTAGGGTCGTTGATCAATTCCCTTGAGGACTTTCAAGACTAGGTCACCTCTTTGGAATTTCTTGGGCCTAACCTACTTTCCGAATGCACGGGTCATTTTCCTCTAATAAGCCTGAACATGATCTGCTGCCCTCAATCTCCTCTCATCAAGAAGGCTAAGCTGGTCATAACGAGATTGAAAGGCCCTTTCCGGTCTCAGATATACGATGCTTTCACAATACTACTCTCAAGGATCCTATCTCAATTTCAATGACGACATTGCCTCCATACGCCTCTGCAAAGAGTAAGGTGTAGCCCGGTAAGAATGCGAAAAGATGTACGATAAGCCCACAATGCGAAAAGGGCCTAGTGACCAATCCACTAGAAGTCTCAGCCATCTTTCTCAAATCCCTCTTGATATTCTTATTCGCGGCCTCAAGCTGCTCCCATTAGTCTATAGCTATATCACCGGATGATCGATGATGCTGAATGCCATACTCCTGAACCAATATGTCCACCTCACCCTTGAAATGCACCCCTCTATCAGAAATCAGCTCATGAGGGACCCCATATCGGCAAATAATGTGTGATACTGATGAACTTGGCCACCCTGGCCGTTGTCAATTTGGCGTAAGAAGCAGCTTCCACCCATTTGGTGAAATAATTAATAGAAACCAGGATGTACTCATGCCCACCGGAAGACTTGGGTGAGATCTTTCCAATAATATCAATACCCTATACTGAAAACGGCTAAGGGGATGTGAGTGCATGCGGCTTTCGATAGGTAACCGCGTGTATCGAGTCCCGTCGTCTAACACTCACAGACATCTACATCTGGCCCAGCAGCAATCTGTCTCCATAGTCAATTAAAAGTAACCAGTCCTCATGATCTTACATGCTAGCATGTGGCCTCCCATGTGTGGGCCACAGACTCCTGCATGAACCTCTCTCATCACTCGATCTGCAGAGGCGTGGTCCAGACATAATAATAATAGGCCATCAGGATATCTCCTATAAAGGGCATCCCCATAAATAAAAAATATGGTGGCCAACTATCTCAATGCTCTCCTATCCTTGGATGTGGCTGTCTCAAGGTAAGGGCCACATGACAGAAACTGATAAATATCATGATACCATGGTAGCTCATCCTGATTCTCAATATCTCCAATCAAACGATAGTAGCGAGGTGCGGGACTTGGTTTGATCGGCGGTGGTGCGCGCGATCACTCTTATAAGAATCTCAACCCACGAAGTCAAAGGTGGCTAACGCATCGGCAAAGCGATTCTTTGCCCTCTAGGCGGATGTATATATCTCAATTCGTCAAATCGGCAGCAGTGGGTCTAAGTAAGCATGGTAGGGTTGACTTCTCATCTCCGGAGTCCACTCCTACCGATGCCACTGAGTGCACGCTGTATAACCAAGTTGGAATCCCCATGGATCTCTAACTTTCTAATGCCAAGATCTAACGCGGTCTCTAGACCTGTAATGCATGCCTCATACTCAACAATGTTATTCATCAACCGGTGATGATCAGAAAATACTAATCGAATTGATCTGGGAATGTGATCACCCTGTGGTGATATCAATAAGATATCAATACCAAGCCCTGACTGATTGGCGGCACCATCAAAGTACAATTGCCATCCTGTAATGCTGGTTATTGAAACAAATTACTCATCAGGGAAATCATCGTCAATTGGTCTATCATCGGATATTGGCAAAGAAGCCAGATGATCTGCAACAATGCTTCCCTTTATTGACTTATGTCGACATCTTTGAATATCGAACTGCATCGACAATACGGCCATCTCATGAAGTCTACCCGGTCGGAATAGGTCGATCAAACAAGTATCTCCAATGGATCAATCGAGAGACTAAAAGTATGGAATAATCAGCGACACATAGTGCTTAAGTCACCATGGTGGCCCCGAACTAACGCCAGCAGTGGCTCGATCATAATGTATTTGCAGCAGCATTCGGCATCCTCTTACTCCGGATAACAAATGGCTCGTCGCTCACGAGATCATCGAAGCGGAGAACTGACATGCATCCCAAAGCTATGTCTGGAATTGACAAATATAGAAGCAGGGGCTGCCCTGGTGTAGGAGAGGCACTAAAACTGGGGGAGAAAGTAAACACTCCTTAATCTTCTCAAAAGCACGTTGCAATCATTATTCTAAACCGTAGGCTGGTTCTTCCTCTAAAGGCGAAGAATGAAGCTCGCATATATGCATTAGTCTAGCAATGAAACGACTGATGTATTGTAGTTTGCCTAAAAAGCCTCTAATCTATTTCTCAATCCTCGGAGCGGGCATCTCAAGTATGGCCTTGATCTTTTCTAGATCAACCTCTATACCGCTGATGAGTGCCTAAAACACTCAGGTTATACCCGCGTCTGTCTTATGTTTTTAGCGTTATTTTACATTTAAATATGTATTTTTTATAGCTCGATATCTGATTAGTTCAATTGGTGTGAATGCAGGTGCAAATGGTGTGAAAAAGGCAGTTTTTGGAAGCATTCTAGAGCAGAGGATGAAAGTGCATAAAGATGGCTGGAACGTCGCGACTTTCCAACGTCGCGACGTCCCCACGTCGTGACGCCCTAACGTCGCGACGTTGGGTCAACTAATATAAAAGTCAACAAGCGGCAACGTCGCGACGCCTCAACGTCGCGACGTCTGTGATCGCGAAGCGTCGGTAGCAGTTCTGCCTCTCCGTCATTAAAGTAAAGGGGACGGGGTCGGGCATCGGGGATCGTCTGAACTAGGGCACGGAAATCGAGAGCAGCCGGTGACATTTGAGCTTGAAGAAGAGCCACGTGATTTGATTTTTTCCTCTTTTGGATAGTAGTACTGATGTTTTACATATTACATATTGGTGTTTTCTATTCAGTATGTTCTAGATATATACCTGGGGTGGTGTTGAACCCTGTCATGTTTGCATGGATTAAAGATTTGTATTTTTATATTATTCAGTTGTTATAATTCATTATCATCTGCTTTATATCGTAGATCATTTACCTGCGATGATGTCGTAACATTAAGCGATTATCTTTTGGAGATCGAGATTCGAGAGATGAGGATACGGGGATCACGAATCGGCTGACCTTCGGTTGATTCGGTAAATAGAATATTAGATCAGAAGTGCGCTGATTAAAGTTAGAACATTAAGCATTAAGTATCCCGAGTTGGGGTAGAGATACGCCAACACTACTAAGCGAGATAGGCGGATACACCTCGAGAGAGAATTATTTTGTAAATGAATCACCTAGCCATTAATAAGTTATAAATCATGAATAATATCATATTTGGGACATAATCCGCCAGTAGGCGAGGGAGACATAGCCACAGTCTCGATTTATCATTAATTCATTAGATCAGTTAATTTTAAAGGATTTAAAATTCGGACATTAGTACTCTTGCGTCCATCGATTACATCCGGATAATATTCAAAAGCCAATCTACGTATTCAACACCGTATCACGTGGATCGATATCCGTACCATTGGTACCTTATCTTCTGGGGCGACACGTGCCTTGGCACCTAAGTCTGATTACACATGCGTTTTCACCTTATCCAGAGTTTTGGCGCCGTTCTGAGGATAGGTTTAAGTGATGATATAGAGAATAAGCATAATTAGATATTACTTTGGAATTTTTGTTTTTATTTGTTTTTACAAGTGCTGGTAATTTGGTCTTTGTGTTTCGTGTGTGATCATGGGTTAAGGTTTCGGTGAGTCACGTGCGACAATAGTCGGTCGACCAACATACCTGTTTTGATTTGAGCGAAGAAGAACTTTACGAATACGCGAGAGCGAGAGAGCGAGCGGACTAAATCAGCAAACATGGAAAACAATGAAGAACAGGATCTTAGCATTGAGCAAAACGAGCCACAGAGAGGCCGAAATGGGAATAACGGAAGAAATCAAGCACCCAGGCCATTTATACAGCCAGATGATCCATTCATGTTGCTAGAGGGTTTACTCTGACCTACGAGTTGTTGAGCTGACTATCGGAAGACCACCACCCGTTCAGGCTTGAGCAACTTGAGGCTGATCGGTAACATTCACAGGTCTTGAGAACATCTTATTTCATGGACTACCCCATGAGAATCAAATATGCATCTGACCAACTTCCTCGAAGTCTGCGACACGATTAAGTACAATGGGGTTACTGAAGAGGCACTCAGGTTGAGATTGTTCCCACTCTCACTAGGTGATAGAGCGAGCATTGGTTAACAAGTCGACCCAGGATTCCATTACTTCATGGAACGATTTGATACGAAATTCACGACCAAGTTTTTCCCACCCTCGAATTGCACAACGTGCAAGAGATCAATACTTTTGGACAACTAGAGGAGAGAACACGGCAAGGCATGGGATAAATTTCACGAACGTGAGGAAGTGCCCACATCATGGTGACCGGATAAGGATCAGGATCAGTACTTTCTATAATAGTGCGAGGAATGCACCTTCGACGGTGATGCCTCACGCGGAGGAGCACTAATGAAAACCACTAACCAAGCATATGAAATTTTGGAAATGCAACCAATACAAATCGGTGGCACATGGAGAGAAGGAAGCGCACCAGTAAAAGCGCCGTGGGTGGCACGGATAATAGGGTTCTCGATAATCACGGTTAATCATGTTTGCACGTGACTAAGCGATTAACTAGACAACAAGGTACAGCGAATGCCATACAGACCAACCCATGGGAGTTGTGTGAATTATGTGGAGGGCGGTAATAGCATAGAATGCGGTCGAAGCAAGCGATAGAAGCGAGGCCCGGTATGTGTGGGAGTTGATCAGTCGATCACGGCAACAAGGGCAGGTATGGAAACATTATCAGAATCAAAATCAAGGCCAAGGGTGGCGTAACAATCAGAATCAGAACAATCAGAACAATCAAGGGTATGGATGGAGGAACAATCAGAACAACATGCCATCAAGCTAGAGTTCGAACCACCTCACGAGAAAAGGTGGACTTAGGAACAAGCCTGCACAAATCTTGACTTCCCTCTGCTTTTATAGATGAGACAAAGGCAGAATGTATGCGGCAACAGACCACAATTGAACAATCAAGCGGCCTGATTAAGAAATTTGGAGGTACGGATATAGATTGAATGGCCAATCTATTGTGAGAAGAGCAACCGGGTTCCTTACCCGAAGCAATTCGAAGTGAACAGAGGAAGAGATGGGAATGAACATGTTAAACGGTCATCTTTGAGAAGTGAGTAAGAGTGGAGACAGGGCAATCCGAGTTATGGGGAGGTGAGGCGAAAGTCATCAACCGGTCGGAATGATGATACGAGATAGGGATAGCCTCGAAGCAGTTTGCAAGAAACCTTTGCGAACGAGGAATGACCCACAATTCCATATCCACAACGTCTAAAGAAGTATAAAAATTTGGATAAGCCAGGTTCACCAAATTCATGGAAGTGTTCAAGAAGTACACATCAATATCAGTTTCATGATGCTGACGAGATGCCCGAGTTAATAATAAAATTTATGAGGACTATCTTGTCTCGAAGAGAAGATTAGCTGATTTCGAAACATTTAACTTAACTGAGGAATGTAGTGCCATACTTCAGAGGAAGCTTCCGTAAAAGCTTAAAGACCCAGGAAGTTTCACTATCCCGTGCACCATTGGAAATGCTATCTTTGAGAGAGCCACACATGTGATTTGAATTGCGGCATTAATCTAGTACGCATCCGTTTTAAATGTTTGGGATTAGGTGAAATGCGTCGACTACGATCACACCCGGCTTGCCCGGCGGATCCTTGAAGCATCGAGAGGGAGTAATAGAAGATGTCTTAGTAAAAGGTTGACAAGTTTATCTTCCCGGCATATTTCATTGTATTAGATATGGAAGAGGATAAAGAAATACCCGTAATCTTGGACGAGCCGTTTCTTGCATTTGGCGGAAGCGATGATTGATGTTCGGAGGAGAACTAAAATTGAGTGCGGGAAGATGAAGTCGAGTTCAAGCGTCGTTGACCGGTGAGACATCCGTGAGAAGAGTGATGCATGTTTCATGGCAGAATAGTAGAGGCTATAGTGCAACGAAGTGGTCTCAGCGATCCTTTGGAGGTAGCCTAGTATAGAATGATCCGAGAATATGGAGTGAAGAGGCGGAGGAATGTAAAATGGATGGATTCTTTACGGACCCAATAGACCCGGAAATACTTGAATCTCTAGGTGGAAGGAGCTAAAGCCTTGATTGCCATCGGTTGAACAACCACCCCGAGAGATGGAGCAAGCCTTTACTGGCCGTTTTAAGTATGCATATCTTGGGATAGCATCCACCTTACCGGTGATCATCTCGACCTTGGCCCGGAATTAGAGGAGGAGAAGTTATTGAAGTCCTTAGAGATCTAAAATGCACTCGGATGGTCTCACGGCCGATTTAAAGGATCGCCCTTCCATGTGCATGCATCGTATTTTCTTTGGAAGATGGGTATAAACCCAGCCCGATTAGGCGCGAGAGGAGTTAAGATCCAACAATGAAAGAGGTAGTCGAGGAAGTATTAAAGTGGCTGGATCTTGGGGTAATTTATCCTATTCCAGACGGTGCATGGATAAATCCCGATTCAAGTAGTACTAAGAAGGGAGGAATAAGCTGTCATAGAGCGAAATAATAATACGCGGCCTATCGAGCGATTCTGGTGGGAGGATTTGTATTGATTATCGGAAGCCCGAACAAGCCACTTTCGAAAAGATCATTTCCCATTGCGTTTACGGATCGGATCTTTGGATCGATTAGCGGTCATGAATATTATTGCTTTTGGATGGATATTTGGCTACAATCAAATTACTATAGCACGAAGATCAGGAAAGCTGACATTCACATGCCCCCATGGGACATTACGCATTTAGGCGGATACCCTTTGAGTTGTGCAATGCGCCGGGCACTCCAGCGTGTGATGGCCATATTCTCCGACATGGTTGAAGACAATGAAATCTTCATGGATAGATTTTTAATTGTAGTAAATTCATTTTGACAAGCACTGGAAAATTTGAGTTCAGTATTGGTGAGATGTGAGGAGACCAATCTTGTACTCAATTGGGAGAAGTGCCATTTTATGGTACAAGGGTCGTGTACTCGGACGCGGGTTTCAGCAAGAGGAATAGGGTAGACGAGGTGAAGCAATAGAAAAATTACCTCCACCCTCATCGGTAAAAGGGATAAGAAGTTTTTTAGGCTACGCTGGATTCTATAAGCGATTCATCAAAGACTTCTCTCAGATTGCAAAACCGTTGTCTAATCTCCTGGTCCAAGGGACCCCATTTGAGTTCAATGCTTTCGGTGTTTCTGTGATGCATTTCAGTATTAAAAGATAAGTGAGTATCGGCTCCTATTGTGGTAGCTCGGTTAGTCACTCCCATTTTGAACTTATGTGTGGCCTTAAGCGATTTTGCGATTGGAAGCGGTGTTAGAGGCGAAACGAGAAAATTTTCAAGTAATCTACTATGCGGCCGAACCTTGAATGATGCTCGATTAGAGATTAACACACACTACAAAAAAAGAACTATTGGCTATTGTCTTTGCTTTTGACAAATTCAGGCCTTATTTGATTGGTAACAGGTGGTAGTTCACTGTGATCATTCTGCCGTTCGTACTTGATGACTAAAAAGGCCTTGAGCCAGTTAATCGGCGGGTTCTTTTCTTCGCAAGAATTCGGCGTTGAGATTAAAGATAAGAAGACCTTGGGAGCCTGAGTAGGCGAGATCATCTTTCCGCGATTGGAAGAGAGGCAGTGATGAGGTTAGTGAATGACGATTTTCGGGATGAGCAACTCTTAGCTATTGAAGACAAGAAATGGAGTTCCATGGTTTGTAGATTACGTGGGTATTTGGTAGCCAAAGTAGTCCCTCGAATTTAACTATCGAAAGCAGAAAAGAGGTTTTCGCACACTTGAAACACTACTATTGGGAGGAGCCAATCCTCTACAGACATTCTTGACGAGTGATCAGGAGATGTGTGCCCGAAGATGAAATGAACATTATTTTGAACCACTGCCACACTCTACCATGTGGTGGACATTTTGGTGACGGCGAAATGAGTTCTTCAATCAGGGCTTCTCTTGGCCTACTTTATTTAGGATACTCATCGTTTGTATCCACATGTGACAAATGTCAACGAATGGGGGGCATTTCTAGAAAGGACGAACCACCCATGCATCCTATTCTAGAAGTCGAATTGTTTGATTTATGGGGGATGGATTTCATAGGACCATTTCCCCCATCTTATAACAACCTGTACATCTTGCTGGCAGTGGATTATGTCTCGAAGTGGGTTAAAGCAATTCCGACCCACACTAATGATGCAAAAGTAGTGGCTCAATTTCTCCGCAGCCACATATTCTCGCGATTCGGAACTCCTCGAGCACTGATCACAGATAACGGTACTCATTTCTGCAATAAGATGATTGACAGGGTCTTGCAAAAGTACGGGGTGCGCCATCGCACTTCCCTTGCATATCACCTGTGATCAAATGAAGCTGACAGTGTTAAATCGAAATTAAGTCCGTGCGGAAGGCAGTTAATAGTTCCGGGAAGAATTTGGTGTAAGATTGAAAGATACACTACAGGCGTCTTGAATAGCATTTAAAACACCCTTGGGTATGTCGCCTTTTAAATTGTTTATGGCAAGCATGCCATCTTTTCAAAGTGGGGTGGAGCATCGAACTCTTGGGTAACTTCGGCGATTGAACATGAATGATACACACTAGCGGTGAGAAAAGCTGCTCTATTTCGGTGAGCTAGAGCGAATTAAACGAAGCGTATGAAAATGCCCTCATTTACAAGGAAAAGACAAAAGCCTATCACGATAAACACATTACCAGGAAGGAATTCGAGGCGGGACAAAGCAGTCCCTCTTGTTTAATTCCGATCTAAAACTCCTCTAGGAAATTGGGAATCCTAGATGGTCGGACCTTTCCACAGTGGCAAGGTCTTTTCCCATGGGAATTTGGGATTTTATCAGGAGAAAGGAACATTCCACAGTTAACCTGCGCGGCCCGAAGCCGTATTTTGGGGGGCGAGCTTTCATGCGGATAGCGGACCATACCATTGATTGCATGTCGAGATGGAAATCTGATGCTCTTGTTGGTCATAAGGAGCTCAGGCTCTCGGCGCATTGAGATACGGGAGCCGTCGAGCTAACGACATTAAACATAGCGCTTCTTGGGAAGCTGACGAGTTTTTCTTGAAAATTTTGCTTTACAGAGTTCGGTTTTTTGTGTATTATCTATTTGCGTTTTTATTGGTTTCTTTACATTTACATGCATGTCCAGAATTCCTTTTTGGATAATACACTTTGAGGACCCTTGATCGAAAGTTTGGGGAGGATCCAGTTCCACAAGTTCCACGAGAGTCACAATTGCATGAGGGGAGTTTCTCTTACCTTTGACCTTTGTTGAATAAATTGCATTTTGGGTCTTCTCTGTAACGTCGCGACGTTAGTTTGACCCTTCTCTGGCACATCGCGACGTTAAATTTCAACATCGCGACGTTGGATTAGACCCCTCTCTAGAACGTCGCGACGTTGGTTTTGAACCCCTCTGGAACGTCGCGACGTTGGATCTCAACGTCGCGACGTTGATTTTTACCACTCTCTAGAACGTCGCGACGTTGGACCCGGACGTCGCGACGTTGGCTGGTTTCCCCTTTGGAACGTCGTGACATTGCCCTTGAACGTCGCGACGTTGCCCTGTTTAAGGCCAAAATCACCTTCATTTTTGCTCTTGCCTCCTCTTGAACAACCACTAGTGCACCTGCATGTCGCCCTTCCGCATAAAATCTTGCCCGAGTCCATTTCCATCCTGTCGAAGGCCATTGTTTTGCCCTTCGACACTAACACGAAACCTTGTCTGCAGTTCCTCCACACCTACTAGTCCGGCATCCTGTCTCGCACCATCCACATTACCAGTAGGGGTCCTTGCCTTGGTTAGGGTTCGATACTCCATCTTAGGTCTAGTACTCTATCTTAGGGTTCGGGTGCGCCAGTTGGGTTTGTCATATGTCCTAGGGCTGGTGTCTACTTCTCTGTAGCTCATTTGGCCTTAGTGTTCATAGTGCATTGTAGGTGCTCGACATATTGTCACAAACTGACCTAGGTGTGTCACCTTGGTGCCATTTAGTCCTTGTCCTTCGGAGCTCTAGTACTTCCACCAATGTCTGGCAAGAGGCAAAAGTTGCCTACAAAGCGGGGTCGAGCAGTGAGGATCCGACCCCCAATTTTGATGTATCGAGGTTTGTCAAACGAGGTGCGCGATCGGTTCGGCACCATCGCAGAAGCAGTTCTTTTATTAAGGAAAGGTTTCCACCACCTGATGATTTTTTCCACAAGGCGATTCGCGACCAAGGGATGGAGGGCACTTTGCCAGCCACCTCATCCGGCTCGCGATGAGTGTGGTCTGAAGAGTCTCACCTTGACCACGCCTCCGTCGTCGAAGGTTCGAGTGCGGGGTGTGTTGATTAGGCTTCGATCTTGAGTCGATCAACCACTTTATAATCTTGATCATGTCCCTCGGAGCCTTTTGATACCGTAGCTACGACGACCCGATTACCACAGGGGTCATTCAAGTCTTGACAAACGAGCGGGGTGAGTGGAAACTCAACAATGAGGGCCATGCGAGTCACTTTAAGACGGCGTTTGGCATTTATCCCAAAATGCAGTCACTTCATCACGTCGTGTCTCATTCCGACTGACGAGCGTGTGTGAAGTGGCCCACCAGAAGTGTGCCCTGCTTTCAGTGTCACATCATTGGGATATCCCTTTTGATGTTGGGCGGAGGGTTATAGGAACCGCCGTCCTCCATGCAAGGGGCTGACTAAGATGGTGGAACACCCTTTCCTCATTTATGGCTTATGCAAACGAGCCGGGGTGCCCCTAGATGACAATGAGGTGTGGTTACACCCCATTAAAGCAATATCGGTTAAGAGGGACAAACCGGGTGTACCACGACTTGAGGGGACCTACGATTCAGGTCATGAGCCCTCGGACGAGGACGAGCTTCATGACTATTAGGCCCGCTTTGGACTCCTGGGCGACCCAGGAGGACATTGGGCAGTCCTCTACACACCCACCTCCACCACCACCACAGCAGCCCTCGGAGGCAGCTCCCTCAGGTCCACCTGACTGGGGACCCGGTGCTCTCCACTTTGCGAGCTTTTGATCACGTGCAGGATGATGAGACCCGGGGCAGAGTCCTCATCATGATATGGGCCCGCCGGCTACGGCGTGCATGCGATTCGGCGGCCAGGCCACTGTTCTCGGCGGCCAGCGGTCCCTCGGCGTAGCCCGACACAGCACTCCGCGGCCGCCCGCCACCATCGGCGTGACGGATTCGATCACGGGAGTTCCTTCACCCCTCTCTTGTTCTTTGTACCAGTGGCTGCGGATATTTTTGTTTGGGGGGGTGTGGGTGGTGATCGAGTGATCGAGTTTTTATTAGACTAGTATTGTTTTGTTTTGATTTTCGTATTTGTGCTTTAGTTTAGTTTCATTAAAGCATGTTCGTTTGTGTTTCCGTTTAGTTTTTACATTTACACTTTTTCATTTTAGTTTGTCGATCATGTGTTTTAGTTTACATTTACGTTTTGGTAAATTATATCTATGTTTAGTAGTATCATGTGTAGGTAGTTTGTATGTGTGTGTGCCATGTTTGAGAGTCGAAGTTCATTTTGGCGAATCCACTGCTATCATAAACGAGTGTATATCTACAGACGAGATTCATAGGGTGTTTGACACTTTCGGGGTGGGTTGAATATGTGGGAGGCATAGTGAATCCTCGGTTATTCAAGCGTTTCTCGATGAACATTACACTCGCACACTGATGACCTCTAGGGGATATGCCTAGGTGCGGGCAGGCCACTAAGGTTCAACGATCCAGGGAGTCTCTAAACACAAAGAGATAGGACACCATTAATAAAGAGGATTGCCTTTGAGCTAATTAAAAAAAAAAAAAAAAAGCATAAAATATATATATATATATATATATATATATATATATATATATATATATATATATATATATATATATATATATATATATATACTCATATATATATATATATATATATATATATATAAGAAAAATATTTAGGCATAGAATAAGTAGGATCTTCCAATCGGAATCGGGCACATTCAGGGGCCTTTCAAAGCCCGATGCCCTGAGCGGCGGCGGGAGTCATTGACTTCCTTTGCATTCTGGGGGATAGAAGATGGAAGTCTCCCGGCGAGGCCCTTAGGTTTAGTTAAGTGTTCGGGAGGATGTTCGAGGAGGCCCAGATGCGGGTGCCCTTAACCAGGCGGTGGGGAGTCACCAACTAATCCCTTCATGAACACTTAGCATAAACTTACGAGACACTTAGTTTTGTTCTACGTATGAGTATTATTTTCAGAAATGAAAACGGTGCGTTCCTATCCTTTCGTAGTTAGATTTTCCCAATTAGGTGAGTTGAACTTAAGTTTGGGGGCGTCGGAACCTAGGTATACACTAGAGGTCATTTATTCAATGCACATAGGGTCCTTGGGAAAGGTTATTGAATACCTCGGAGGCTGAGGCACTAGTCACCCTCACCGAGTTCAACCTAATTATTTAGAAAGTCAAACTTGCAGTGTGCATCCTATGAACCAGTGAAAGCGACAGCGGTGTGAGTCGGTCCAATTTGATCCTCTGCGTATCAGCATGTGCATCACTATATTAGTGTTAGACTATAGTATGTAGGGTTTGAGTCCAGTTTAGAGTCCGTTCTTGCTTGGGGACAAGCAAGAAGCTAAGTTTGGGGGTGTGATGAGTGCCTAAAACACTCAGGTTATACCCGCGTCTGTCTTATGTTTTTAGCGTTATTTTACATTTAAATACGTATTTTTTATAGCTTGATATCTGATTAGTTCAATTGGTGTGAATGCAGGTGCAATTGGTGTGAAAAGGGCAGTTTTTGGAAGCATTCTAGAGCAGAGGATGAAAGTGCATAAAGATGGCTGGAACGTCGCGACGTCCCCACGTCGTGACGCCCCAACGTCGCGACGTTGGGTCAACTAATATAAAAGTCAACAAGCGGCAACGTCGCGACGCCTCAACGTCGCGACGTCTCAACGTCGCGACGTTGCAACGTCGCGACGTCAGCGCGAGTTCTGCCTCTCCATCATTAAAAGCAAAAAGGGGACCAGAATTCGAGGCATCGGGGATCGTACGAACTAGGGCACGGAAATCAGAGCAGCAGCGACATTGAGCTTGAAGAAGAGCCCGTGATTTGTATTTTTCCTCTTTTTGGATAGTAGTACTGATGTTTTACATATTACATATTGGTGTTTTCTTATTCAGTATGTTCTAGATATATACCTGGGGTGGTGTTGAACCCTGTCACGTTCGCATGGATTAAAGATTAGTATTTTTATATTATTCAGTTGTTATAATTCGTTATCATACGCTTTATATTTGTCATTTTACACGATGATGTCTGGCCAACATTAAGCAGCGATTATCGCGGAGATCAGGATTCGAGAGATGAGGATACCGGGGATACGAGATCGGCGACCTTGGTTGATTCGGTAAATAGAGATATTCCAGATCCAGGGTGGCAATTAAGAGTTAGAACATTTAAGCATTTCGAATCGTGTTGGGAGTAGAGATACACTTAACACTACTAGCGAGATAGGCGGATACACCTCGAAATTATTTTGTAAGTAGATCACTGACCATTAATAAGTTATAAATAAACTGAATAATATCATATTTGGGACATAATCCATCGAAGTGGCAGGGGGAGACATAGCCCTAGTCTCCATTATACAGTAATTCATTAAGATCAGTTAATTTTAGTTAAAATTCAGACATTAGTACTCTTGCATCCATCGGTTACATCCAGATAATATTCAAAAGCCAATCTCTGTATTCAACACACTTATCCCTGTGGATCGATATCCGTACCATTGTTACACTATATTACTTGGGGCAACACGTGCACTTGAGCACATAGGCGTATAATTTACACATCACGTTTTCAGCTTATCAACCGCGCTCACTAACAATGTGACCTAGCAATTTCCCAGAAGTTACCCCAAAGGTGCACTTCTTGGGATTCAATCTCAATCTGAACTGTCTGATCCTCTCAAAGAACCTCTATAAGGCTGCTAAGTGATTTTCCTTATCTCGGGACTTCACTATCATGTCGTCCACATATACCTCGACATCTTTATGCATCATATCATGGAATAAAGTAGTAGCAGCTCTCTGATAAGTGGCTCCTGCATTATTTAACCAAAATGGCATGACTTGATAGCAGTAAGTACCCCACTCAGTGATGAAAAAAGTCTTCTCCATATCCTCTGGAGCCATTAAAATCTGATTATACCCAGAAAACCATCCACGAAGGATAACATAGGGTGCCCTGCAGTGCTTTCAACTAACATATCAATGTGTGGGAGGGGAAAATCATCATAGAGTGGCCTTATTCAAATCTTGAAGAAGTCAGCACAAACTCTAACACACTTTATCCTTTTTGGGGAACAAGGACAGGCATTGCTTGACCACTCGGGGATACTCGACATGCGACGGGATGCCAACGAGTTTATGCGAGATCTCCTCCTTAACACGCAAACTCCATCGGGTGTAGTCTCCTCAAATTACCTTAGCGGCTAGCATGTGTGAGATGGGCGAGTGATGTTGGTATAGTTAGGTCGAGCGGCATGTCTTCATATGACCATGCGAGATGCGTCAAGTATGACTTGAGTAGATCGAAATCAATCTACTCCTCTCCTTCGGGAGAGATAGGAAGAGCCAATCTAATCTCCACTGCAGGCTGATGCGGGTGCCCCCAAATCTATCGACTCTATCTTGCAGGAAATGGGTGTAACTTTCCTATCCTCTGTATCAAAATCACACTTTGACTAACCACCTATGGGTCATCTATGTCTCCCACATCATCAACATCGCATACATGTGATATGGGTGCTGGTGGTGCAATCAAAGGAAAATGTTGCGACACAAGAAAATACTCGAAAATACTCATGTCATTATTACCATCAGAAATGTCATCAAAGTGGGTGACAAACCCGGACATAGTGTCAAAAGAAAAAGGTGGGTCCATAGAGTCGGACGCTCCCTCAACAGAAACAATATCATGAGTAATATCAGTAGCAACAAGTTCATCACCATTAAACTCAAGCATAGAAATCCCAAACACATCAAAAGCGAATCGGGGCCTAGGTGAGGAAGCATCCAGAATGTGACCAGTGTCGATCATGTCCATCACGTCAGTGCAAGCATCATAAATATCCCACATCATGGTAATCATAGAAACTCAAACATGTCAAAAAGCAAGAATGAGGCCCATCTTGAGTATCAGGGCTTATGGCGATCTTAGATCATGTCCATCTCGTCCATGTAAGTATCAAGAAGAGTCACTCCATCAGTATCATCCCCCAAATCCATAGGTAGATCATAGTGAGAGACCTCCTCAGGAAAGCACACGGAAAACACACTAGCTTGATCTGGTGATGGGGGGTGTAACTATCACGGCATCGGGTGGCTCGGTGGTCTTAGAACTTAAACACATCTGTCCTAGGGCTTACTGAATGCCCCGAATCTCAACCATCCCTAAAACATGGTCAACTCTTTTTGTGTGGGGTGCATGCTCTGATCCTCTGGTAAAATAGTCAGCCGATTGAAAAGTGTATGGGCGAAGGGGGTAATCGAATGGGACCTCGGACAAGTGAGCTCTCACCCTATCTCGGTGCAGCATCGCCATGTGTCGTGCATCACCCTCAAAAGGAGTGTAACCTAATCCATATGGTATGTCGTGATCAATTGTGAAAGCAAACTCACGCGACCCTTACTGGCGGTGACCTAATCCCAAGCCAGGCATATAGGACACACCTTTCATCATACTGAGTACCAAAGTGTTGCTGTGCCGATCAAAAGACATAGGTACCATGTCTCTATCGTCATTCTCTAGCGGTGACCTGGACCTCGTCAACAAACCCGGTGGGGAGAGTGCGTCCTCGGCTGTGGCCGGTTGTGGCTGCTTGGCTTAAGAGGTAACAACATCTTTGTTAGATTGTATCATGATAATGCGCCCCTCGTGTATGAATTTCACCTTCTGATGAAGTGAAGATGGTATAGCACACTTTCATGAATCGAGGGCAGCCAAAGTAGGTTAAATGATGGCGAATCCTCGGAGCACAGGAAAAACCGCAGAATATCGATCGGCCTATCATGAGCATGTGTGGTAAGTACCCATAGCATCCTTTGAGTCCCGTCATAAGCTTTGACTGTCTGTGTGGATGGCCCAAAATCAGATGGTGAAAATCCCAAAGCAATGGAAGTAGCGATGGACAAACATTCGAGGCGGGCGTTGTCATGCGAACCCATCTGACACCTACGACACGAACGAGCAACATCGATGAACAAAGGACGAACATGGTCTAATCCCTTATGTGGTAAATCATCATCAGAAAACACTATGCATGTAGCCTATCCGTATCGAGAAAGTGGATTAGTCGCTGGGGTGGTAGCGATATCAACAATAAATCTGGCGAGAGCTCCCGATCAATGCGTCTCTATGTGTCTTTGGATGAGGCGATAAGCTCAAAGTAAAATCTTTGGCCTAAGTGGTGTATTTGGTGCAAAATCTCATCATCCTCCATTTGGTTCATCTCTCTGCATCGGTGCAGCCAGGTCTATCAGCAGGTGGGAGGCTGAAGCTACCCTTCCACTCCTCGTAACAATACGAACATCTCATGCTTACTAGCCCATACTCCTCCCAGGGAAACGAAATGAAGGGTCATGGACGGAACATCTTGCAAGTATCTTTGGCGTCTTGTTGTCTATCGAAGACATCATTTGGAATCAATCTAAATGGCCTGGGGCAGTTAATTGCCCAAAGTGCTATTTTGAGCCTATTCAGCATAGGTTTTGAGTGCTTTGCGCCTTGTCCCATGCTCAGTCGCTTGATTGATGTGTGCAGGTCCACTTAGTTTCACTAATTCCATTTCGAGATTGTTTTGGATAGTTTTGCAGGTTTTTGAGAACTTCAATCAGCAAGCGTAGCTTCTTCTTAGTGTTGAATGCGAGAATCCTCGATGATTTCACCCAGTAGAAGGGTGAAATATCAAGATTCGAGTGAAGAGTGAAGGCAAAGTGATGAATAAGAGTGTAGAGAGGATGCGTGAGGCAAAGCGAGGGAAGCGGGGCAATCCGAGGTTTTAAGCTATGATTGCGAAAATTCCATTTGGGATTGCAAAATTTCGCAATCATAGCGAGAATTTCACGATCCTAAGCGAAAATTAAGAGATTTTAACAAATTTAGCAAATTCGCTAACTAACAAAATTTCTTGTGCCTAGCGAAGTTTTCCAATTTAAGCTATCTCCACAAAAATTTATTAGGCTAGCGAATTACAACTAATAAGCGAGAACTCCAGCACATTGCTAAGCGAGGAGATTTCCATTTCGCTATCTTTGTAGAGATTAATGGGAATTTGTGAGGATTTCATTGCTTATAGCGAAAATTTTAAGCTATGCTAATGAATTTCACAGCTGTAAACGAAAATCTCATTGTGTTTTTGGTATGTGATCCCTCTAGCGACCACGTTTTTGATGTATTACCATTTTGACCCATATGTAATTTCATATTTAGGTATTTTGTATTTTCACTGGGTTGGACTATATAAACCCCCACCTCTTTGTAACCCTAAGCAACTTTTCATTTTATAAAGTTTTCCCGCAGCTTTCATTTTAGGTCTCATTTTGCTCTCTTCTCTCTCCTCTTTCTCTCATTTTCTCGGCTGCCAAACACCCCCTTGAGGATGACAACTCAAGGGATGCTTGGCTAAGCCTCATAGCCTTGAAGAGGAGGGTTGCTAGCTTGGTTTTGGGCTGCTGCAGGTTGTCCTCATGCTTTGAATGTTGCAGTGCGCATTTATAGTTCCCGGCCTTCGCCTTGGGTTTAATGGCATTCAATGTCTTTCCTTTGGTGAAATCTTTACTTAAATGCTTTAGGGTTCAGTGCATTCTTAATGGTAGATGCACTGACATTCTTTAAATGTCATTTACGAGCCATGGGAATGAGGTTAAATGCTAGGGTTTCAAACTGAATGGGACTTTAAATGCTTAGTACTTGGGTTGACTCAAATAGGAGTGGTTCTAGGGTTAGGTTTTATAGCTAAAGAGATCGGTTTTGGCTTTGACTATATGTCCATTTTCCCTAATGTGAGATATAACTTGAGGACACTTTAACCCCATGTTATCAAGCTAGTGACGAGCCTTGAGGTTACCATTTCACACTTCACTTTAAGCCATTCTGATTAATTCGGTGAACGCCTATTGCTTGTTTTAACAAAATCAAGAAAATCCAAACAAAAGCCTCACCATTTCAAACACTGATGCTTTAATCATTCGTGGGATGAAAGCCCATCCGATGTTCGACCCTAGACCTTGCGCTATCTTTGCGTGTAGCTTATTCTGGCGAGTAGGAAGGCTAGAATATAAATTTTATTGATTCAGCATCACCTAAAGTAGCCTGAATCGAGACCTATGCGACCATGGGTGTACCCACTAAAGTCTGAGTCTGCATACAAACCAATTGGTTGAGGAGCCTCTCCATCCCATCCCATCATGAATATCTCATCTCCCAAAAACTCAATCGAATGTATACCACCGGGAGTAGGTATAACTAGTGTTATGGTGGGTTCTTGGTGTAGTCACGTAGGGCGTCTAAATCAACCAAACCTTGGAGTCAATCAAGTCACGAATAACGTTCACCATTAGAAGCACAACTATCTGTATCAGCCTGCTCTCGATGTTAGAAAAATGAAGATGCGCCTGAATCTAGGTGGGGTGGGTTGTAGTGGTGGTGCGGGTGGTAGTGGAGCAATCCGACCCCCCTTGACCAATCTACAAAATGCTTTCGGTTTAGTGGCATCCCGAGTTGTGTAAATTGCCTGGACGGCCTCGGTGGAAGCGGTGCTTTATGCGGTGATGAGTGCTGTACGGTGGCCCTCCCGAGGTGCACGTGTAGCATATCTTGGCATGGTGGCGAGACGTAGATAAGTAGGCCAGTAGAGCACGAAGGAGTAGCTGGTATGTCTGAATCCCGTTGTATCATCCACGGTAAGGGAGTGTCGAAAGCGCCTCTGACGAAGAAGGGTGACATGGGGACTGCACGTGTCTTGTCATGCCAATGGCACGACATCGATGATGCAGGTCACGACCCAGAGGCTGCTTTCACTTAGAGTACGAGAGGAAAAGTGCACCCGTAATTCTCTAGATATGCTCCTCGATGCCATAGGGCTTGAACCAATGATCAAGTTTGTGCATTGGGAAGCCCGCGAGATGCCACAACAAGCGAAGTGAAGACTACGCATAATCATCTTTGATCTGATCGCACTCTAAGGGGTTTGTCTATAATACATGCAATCTTCTCCTATAAGTGGAGGATATGAATGAAGTGACGATTCATATGGCCTCACACTTTGAGAGACTCCCGACTATCTTTGGGATACGTCCACTACAGTATTAAAAGAATACTGTCTGATAAACTCCTATCCTAAATCAGCCCATGTCCTACTCCTCGAAGGGTCTAATGATCTGCGAACCCAACTGCAGGCGGCACCACTCGGTGTGTGGAGGGAAGCGTGATCATACATTGCGCGTGTCATGTCAGCATAACGGTGTTTGTGATTGTAAGTGATGTGGGGCTCCTATCTACATGTACCTCTCAATGTCCGGCTATGCGGAACTCAGGCGGCAAGGCTGCAGGCTTTGGAAGGTCATCCATATCTGTCCAGCTGTAACTCATCGAAGCCATGCAAAGACTTGATCCTCTGCTCAATCCTATCGATACGGGCCTGGGTGTCATCAATAATTTGTGTAGGGAACCCATACGGAATTTGGTGTGATCTCAATTACGCCCATACAGTACAAATGCTGGCAGGTGGGGGGCTGATTAGGCAGTGGTGGTGGTGGAGTGGGCGCCTTAGATCCTGCCAGTGCAGTTGGTCCAAATGATGATGGTGGTGGTGAAGGTGCAATAGAGTCATGCGGGGTGCTCCTCGAAATTGGCAATGGTTGGGCCTGGGTTTCTTGATCCTCTTGTCCCTGAGTCGATATGGAATCCCAGAGAGATGTCATGGTATCGGTAATCTCAGCCAATTGGTCAACAGTAGCGTACTAAGGGTCCATATTTCTATGATACGATATCTTCTCTAACTGACTGTGTGAATCTGATCCTCTAACAAGTCTACCTTTGATTCAGATCCAAGCTCGGGAACCCAGGTTGGTCTCAATCAACAATCCTATAAAAGGAAAGGGGTAATTCAGTCCCTGTGACTATCAATTTGGAAATCAATCCAGTAATGCAATCCCACAATGAAATCCTCTAAGGGAATGAGCTGACATGTGACATCAACAACTAATCTGATATGTGGCTCCACATGCAGGAGTGGGATTTTGACACGGTAATACCTTAGGGGTAAGGTGGCCCATAAGCCAACAAAGAGAAAAGGCAAGTCCTAAAAAGCTAGATGACCGTACCCATAGGGATACGTAACCTAAGATCCTAACCAACAATCAAAACTAATAATCAAAAGTGACTGCCCAGCCCACATGAATATCCATGAAATCTAGCTCGAGTATGGGTCTTCATTGCTTGGACATCATCGTCTCCATGGTGTAAACGTGAATATAGCCCTTATGTTGGGCCTTTATTCCAAACCTCTAGCTTGGTAGAAGGCAAACAGTGGGAATGACTCCCCGAACAGCATAAGCAATCAATGAGGAATAATCGGCGAGACTAGTGATTGAGCAAAGGGGATCTGGCGGTACTACATGACGAAACAAATCAAGCAATCTATGCGAGAGGGTAGTCATCGGCAATCGGTCATGCGTAGAGCAAGCCTATCACGGAATGTACACACAAACTAACTATCTATACTTGATCGAAACATATGGCTAGGTACCAAATCAACCATGAGTAAGCACGTTGGAATCAGCGGGTGAACACCTGGCTTATAAGCAAACCATAAGTGTATACGATACCAACCAGTAAGTGATCATCGATTATTTTTGCGCCTTAGCTAAGAGTCGCGGTCAATGAACCATGTGCTCTGGCCATACCCGACTCAGTTCAAGCTTGATCCTCTTATGAAACCGGAGATTACAGGTTGGGTCCCAGTGGGTAGCAATTTATTGGACCTACACAGTCAGGGCGAGTCGACTAGCTTTTAAATGAAAAATATGGGTTGATTTTCGAGTTTTGGAAAATCGTCCTAGGGAGGAACGATTTGCTTTGGAGTTGCCACTTACTTTTTATTTTTATTTTATAAAGGGGAAAATCAAGTAAGAACAAAAAACCCCCTAAGGACTCCAGTATGAAAAAAAAAAGGGTCTGCGAAAACTAGATTCTAGGTCCAGGGATTAGATTACCTATTAGGAAGGTACCTCATATGAGGTAGCACCCCTCTGGGCCCGGAACTCGGTCTCTACTAGTGAATTGGGTATGTGGGAGCATATGGGTCAAGATCAGATAGTCTCTGGGCTAAACATGCAAACTTGGATCACAAACCCTAATTAATTTATCTAAGCGTGCTTAAGAACACTAAACCCGAAGCGAGTAAAGCGTGTATGGTCCACGGCCATGTGTGCTACATCAAGGATAGCCAACAAACATAGCAACCATGCATGACACTAAAACCTAAAAGCATCTATATGAAATTCATTTTGACATTAAAGCACATACACATGGTCACAGCAGCGTTGTAGGTGAAGGTTAGTTGCACGTTTCGGGCATACTGTTCTCAAAATTAAATATCAAAAGCAAAGCAAGCCAAGAGAAACCATACATTGCATCTCAACCACTCATTGATGCTACAACACTTGTCCATCTATACAAACACGTCTATTCATCTCAAAGAATCGGTCTCGACAAAGCATTAGACTATTATTGCTTCTTGCCCTTTTACTTCCGCGCAGACCCTAGTGCTTACGAATCCAAAATGGAACCACACTAACCTGGAACTTCAGCCCCGGCTGGACCTAAACACTTAGCCTTACATTGATCTGGAGCCGAATGGGTTGGACTCCCGCAGGTCATAGGCTTCCAGTGCTTCGAAATCAGACGGCCCTACAAAACCCGACAAATTGGCTGATCCAGTTCCCCAACCGGTCGATCCGGTTGAGAAAAAATATTAAAATTTTTCAAAACATTTCTTACAGAGTAAGGAAACCAAAAAAACAAACGGTGTACAATTCTGACACCGAATGAATGAGATCTAACCCAAACAATGCAAAGTAACTAAACTGCTATTTCTAAAAAAAGAACCTAATGAACCGGCAGATCCGGTTTTCCATCCGGTTGAGAGAAGTTCTCAAAATTTTTCAGAACCTTCCTTACATAGTCAGGAATCCAAAAAAATAAATGGAGTTCAATTCCGACTCCGAATGACCAAGAACCGACACAAACAAAGCAAAGTACCTAAATTATTGTTCAGGCAAACATAACCCAATGAACCGGCTGGTTAGATTTACCAACCGGTCCAGCTGGTTGAGAAAAGATCTCAAAACTTTTTAGAACCTTCCTCACAGAGTTCAAAATCCAAAATACAAACGGAGTGAAATTCCGACTCCGAATGACCAAGATCCGACACAAACAAAGCAAAGTACCCAAATTGTTGTTCCGGCAAACAGAACCCAATGAACCGGTTGGTTCGGTTTCCCAACCAGTCCATCCAGTTGAGAAAAGATCTCAAAACTTGTCAGAACCTTCCTCACAGAGTCAGAAATCCAAAAAAATAAACAGAGTGCAATTCCGACTCTGAATGACCAAGAACCGACACAGACAAAGCAAAGTACCCAAACTACTGTTCTAGAAAATTGAACTTCATGAACCAATTGATTCGGTTTCCCAACCAGTTGAGCCGGTTGGGAACAATTCTCAAAATTGGTTAGAACCTTCCTCAAGGAGTCATGAATCTAACAAAATAAACGGTGATTGATTCTCCAGCTCGGGATGAGTCGCGAACCCGGCCCGAAGGAAACAATCCCGTTGTTTTCACAAAGCGGGTTGCCCTAGCGGCACGGCGAAGTCTCACGTATGAGCGTGAAAATCGGTTCAAATGGTTGAGGAAAAACCTCAAATTTGGTCAGAATATCCTTTAAAGAATAGAGTGGAGCCAGGGTCTATTTCTTACCTCTTTCACAAAACACAGAAAAGAATCTAAGCTAAGCATTCGAAAAAAATTAGCCAAATGTGTATCCGAGCCTGGAAAAGTGCCTAAAGGTCCTTTCAGTTATGATCTTTCTCTCCTTTTATAATGATTCTCCTCCTCAGCCTCTGAGCCTACCTGGTGTTTTCCACCTTCAAGCTTTGGAAAGAGCTCCAATCAGCCTTAGAGTGCTTCCCCATTAACTCCTGTCATTTTCCATACAAGGCGACTATCGTTTAAACACTTCACAATATCACATGGATTCTGTAGTGGAGCTACATGTAACAAGCCAAAAGCCCAAAAATGGACCCAAAATACTGTCCCAAAGACCAGATCTGGAGCATATGGGCATGATCCATATGGGATTTGGGCTCCCAAAATCCCCACCAAAAATCAGCGGCTTTCCACACAGGCGGCAACAAGCCCAGGTGGAATCGGATCTCCTTGATCAATGAGTTGAGGAAAATTATATTTAGTGAATATTCCTTAAAATAAGGAGACCAACAAAATGGTGCACAATTCCAGTTAAGACGAGGAGATATGATCGAAACAAGGAGGAGTGCTCACCAAATCACCTAAAAAAAACAGGTGTTGTATCGTCTTTGCCCAGAAGCGAACTAGTCAAATTGATTGGTCAAACGATTGAAAAAAATTATGAATTTTTAACCAAAGCCTCCTTGGCAAATAAGGAATCCCAAAACAAACAGCGCACAATTCCGGTCGGACAGGGATATACAATCGAAATATTTCAAGTGCTCCAAATTTGACATACTCGATAAATTACGATTGAGCGAAAACCTCGGGGCCTGTTGATTCTATGGAATGCCAATAACTAAAAAAAGAAGCTATGATGACACTTTAAAATTGAACTACATAACCTGCACTCAATATGGACCATATGCCCGAGGCTGGAGACAGATTAAACTAGAGGCCTAATGGTATTGTGGGGTGATCGATTTAGTCTGTGACACTGTCGGATAAATGCAAGTGAGGACAAATTAGAGGTTTACAAATTCTGTATTGTTTATGTAAAATTGACAAACATGTTAAATTTAATAGGTTATTTGTATTTAAACATGCATGAATGATTATTATAATTCTTATTATTTTAAATAATCATATTAGTAGATTAATATTACGTGTTGACTGTTTAACTGAATAATAAATAGGTTGTGAGCTTGAGTTAGCGAATGTTGTACGTTTATTGGTGTGTGGGTTGGTTGGCGAGATGTTGACCTGATTTGTACGTGTCTATCTGAACCACGACCCATCGACCCCCAATTGCCACCCCCAATATTCCTATATTTAGCGGCTCAAATTCACTAGAGGGCAAGCTGAGACGAATGCTCTAGGTGAAACGAGTGTGCCTATTCATTGCTATTTAGGGTTGTTGCTTTTAAAATATTGTTTAGCTTTTTAAGTGCTGATTTTCTGTTCATAATGATTGCAATGGGTAACGGCCTTACTAATACTCAAATCCACTACAGCATATACTATTTATGCATGTTTTGGTGTATTCTTTTACCATTATTTCTCTATAAATAATGATTTAATTTATTGAGAAATTTTCCTATGATATAGGAGTTTATTAATATATTATTTAGAGTTATATGAATTAAATTTTTTTTGACAACGAGTTATATGGATAAATTAAAATAATTGAAATAAAATTTAAAAATAAATAAAAATAGTATATTAATTTTAATTTTTTTAAAATAAAGAATTAGATTAAGTAGTATATTTTAAAAAATATTTACAAGAAAATTACATATAAATATTTTAAAATATCATTTATTAGATTGTTGACCCAAATTTGAGCTAGTTAGTTTGGTTTATTTTATTTTTATTTTTATTTTTACCTTTTTTAATTTAATTTTACTTTATTTTAGTTGATTTTCTTATTTGGTTGATTTGAAGTTATTTTGGAAAGGAAGAAAATTTATTTTCATAGAAGAAAGAAGAAAAAGGAAAAAAAAAGCATATAAAAGGTTTTTGGAAGGACTATGAAGGGAGGAGACAACCCTTGATTTTTTTTAGAGGCATTTAGGTATGCCACTTTTTTTTTTTTTTTTTTTTTGTGGTTATTGGCCTTCTTAAACCTTACGTGTCTCTATACATCGATCTCATCTTATTAATTTATTATTTATTGTGTTTGTGATTATAGGTTATGTAATATGATGCTAGATTTAGTGGTTTTCTTTCTTTCTTTTTTTCTCTTTTTTTTTGTGTATTTTTTTTGAAGATGTCATTGTTTGATTCATAGAGGTTTGGTAGAGACTTTTTCATGGGTTTTGGTAGATTTACAATTTGCTTCAAATGTGTATTTTGGTCAGAATGGACATTGCTGTGTATGAAGTGTTAAAATGGGAGATATGGATTATTAAGTGTTTGGATGATTATTGATTCCATGGGTATATTCAATGGTTATTCATTCTATTTATTTTTATTAATTTCATCATGGAATTTATTGTTTAGTGGAGGATCTAATAGTTTTTGAGTATATAATAATTTTTATGTTGATAAATGTCTTTAAGTTCTAACCTTATAATTTAGCAACTATTCTCTTTATTTAATAATTATTTTCAACTAAAGTTTATAAAATGTCTTATAAAAATATTTGTATATAACAAGTGTTCATATTTACTAATCTCCTCACCATGCTTCAACCGTGAACTTATGCCATGTAAATTCTAATTAACAATATTTAGTATTTTGATTTTGATTGTAACTAATGATTTTTAGGTTATGATGATAATTAACATTATTCTAGTTACATTTAATATCCCGATTATGGTATATAATAATATTTAATATTTTGATAATAAATCCTAATCAAGTAAGTTAATAATATTTAATACTCTGACCTTGATTATATTTATATTTAACAATGTGATTCAGATTTTGATTATGGTTGTTAATAATGTTTTTTTTTTCTTATTATGGTAATACAATATATAATGTAGATATTTATAATATTTTAATCTGGTAATTTAATATTTTGGTTATTTTCTTATTTATTGTAATATAATATTTTAATGTCCTGAAAGTTATGTTTTTAATAAACTTTAATATCTTGGAATATAACATTATTTGTGTGTGTGTTTATTTGTCTTATGGCATTTGGTTATTGGTGAAGGGCTTTTGACTAACCATATCAACCTTGAAGTAGCCATTTGACCTCTTATTTAAGCCCTTGGATCCAACTCCTAGGCCCAATCAATGGTTTAGCTCACTTTCTTATGCCCAATCTGTATGGATCAATCCAACCCATCTACCATAGGTCTAATCCATTTGTTCAGACTCAACCTACTAGGACTCATTGCAGTATCACTATCCATCTTATCTCTTGAATCTTAAACCTTGGGTTCTTGGATGTGTATGTTTGTCAGGCTCTTGTTGTTTTGTTTTTCCGATTATTATTGTTATTTATTACTCTTTTTTTGCCCAGATTTACACTGACACATTATATCTGGTCTTTTGATTTAGAGAAGTAACTACTTTTCAAATTTTGCAATCAAAACATATATATTGTTGAAGTGCTTAATTGGGACCTGGTTGTTGAATAAGTTTTAGAAAATGTGAATTGTTTGGGTGGATTGATACGAGTTAGTGAATTGGAGTTTGCTTGTATTGCCATACTTAGTCCTGAAGAGGAATGGTTATTGTATTTAAGCTTTTATTGGTGGAATGGCACAACAAGCGTGATTAAATCCAAACAATCTTTGTGAGAGAAAGAAGAGTAGGCTTCATTGGGCGGAAGTGCGAGTTCTTTGTTTAGTTTAAATCAAGTTGAAATTCTTGAATTAGGAAAGGTAAACAATGGAAAGAACAAATAAATTTGCTTGAATGCGTGTAAATGGTTGAGTCGGTATAAATCCTGTAAAAACTATCATGGTCCACATTAAATCACAGACAAATTGAAAAGATTGAGACATCTTTTGGGATTAATTCCAAAGTCAAGGGTACCCAAGGTCCTAGAACTTATTTAAATTGTAAGGAGAAATCCTAAGCCAAAACAAGCTGTGAAAGGATAGAGGCCACTCTTTGGAAGTTTGGACCTTTTCCAAGCCTACCCTCACATTTATATACGGATGCGCCACACCATAGTTCTGACTTTGGGCCAAATGCCTAACTTCTTTATATTAGCGGCGGTTAGAGCACACAAATCTAACCTAAACTAATCCCTCTGGCCCGAACCCTGGTACGGTTTTGAGCAGAGGTTTGTTGTGCGAAGAAAAGGAATTGGGTGGAGATAGCTCAACTCTGACTACATGGAGTATTGGACAAAATCAATTGAAACGATTAGAGAGGAGAAAGAAGAGTCAATTAAAAGGGAATAAGTTTATTTTAGCTATCTCTCTTGAACAATTAAGTTCTTGAGGTGTTTCAGCACCTGGTACTAATGTAAGCTGGTATGGGAGTTGCTAACCCAAAGTTCTCTAAGAGTGATGAAATCTAAAAGAACCAAAGGCGTTGAACTGTTCGCAAGGCTTTGACAGGAAGAGGGCAAAGAATTCGAAAAGGAGCTGGGCTGATAAATATGAAGGTGGCAATCAAGAGATACAAAAGTAGATGATGCACAAAAGCCTTTGGGAGTTAGTTAAGTTGCAGTAGTAGGAAAGAAAGGGATAGAAAGAGGAAGGCTATTAAGCGAGAAGTGAATAGTGGAATGCGGGTAATTTGCAGAGAAATTTAAATTTTAATTGTCTACCCGATTGCAGGCTGTTTGTTACAGGCCAGGGCCTCGTGGAAGGTTGAGAATTTAATACATTAGTGGAAGTCAATATGAAAAACAAGCTTATGGGACCTTGACTATCTTTCAGAAGAATCATAAAAGTTAGCTAATCTAACAAGGAAAGGAAAAGACAACACACGCACCAAAACAGATTATTGTCGATTGTTGTTTGTTATATGATTCATTAGTTTATTTGTAATAGAGGTTGAAACCATTCCTTTTTCGTTGTTGAAAAATGAAGTTTGAAATAATCTCTTGGCCTTATTTGAGTCAATTGGTGAAATCTAAAAAGATTGTAGTTAAACAAGAAAAAATATCTTTAAAAAGTAAAAGTTCCAATTGTTTGAGGACAAACAACTCTTTCTTTTTGTTTACTTGAGACCGAAGCAAAAAATTTTAAGTTTTGTGGAATTTGATGAGTAAAAAACTCATTGATTTTAATCATTTTTTTGATTAGTGTTCTGATGTAATTGCATCTGCGTGGAGTTTTGCATAAATTACTCTTCTGGATTATAAGTAAGCTACTATCCAGCCAAAAATCAAAGAAAAATGAGATCAAATGGTGGCAATGAGCTTTCGCGACATCTGATCGGGCGACAAGGAATTCATCAGTTCAACAGTTTTTAAGTCACGACCTAAGTGATAATGTTGCGACAATTACATGAATAAAGGCTTCAAGTGTCCGACGCTGTCGCGTGAAGCGGTCGCGAGAAAAATTTAAGAATGCTGCCATGAGTCACAGCCCAGAGAATCGAAGTTGCGACATCAAAGAAGACAACTTTAATTGCATAACGGATAATTAAAAGTTCTTTGACAAGGAATGGATGGTTGGATGGCGACAAAGGTCTCTATTAGAAAAATTGATGTTCTGACAATATAAGCTGAAGACACTGAAGTAAGAGTGACGCTCGTTTCATGTTTGCACGACATTAAAATTTGAAACAGTTAAAACATGTTTGTGACTAAGTTTAGGCAATTCTTTTGTGAACAAGGTAGAATGGTCACCATAGTAAATGACACACTTTCAAATTCGTGACGGAAAAGAAAAATTGAATTGAATAAACTATAAATTTAAAATGAGGTTGACAAGTTGGGAAGAGAAGGTTGTGATGTCTTTAAAGTCCGATAAAATTACTATCACAGAAATTAACTTGTTGCGACCTAATTTCCATGTCGCGACAAGAAAATAAACATATCAGAAATTGGAGTCGCAACTTGCATGAGGACAGAAAACAAGATTTGGTGTCTCAACATGAAAGGGAGGTTGTGACCAGGGTCAAGATTGGTTTACATTAAAAGCGGTGTGACATGAAGAATTGTGGTGCGACGCGACTGCTTGAGCAAATGGTATGACAAAGTCATCTTGCGATGGCGACTAACGTGGTCACGCAACAGCCATTCGATCCTGCGCTTGCAACCTGATGATTCTTTGTGACACTGTCTGATAAAACGAACAACAAAATTTCCGTCGCTGACAACCATTACCGAAGAAAGCGAAGAACAATGCTTCTGATGGCAGAGGACGCTAGTCCTGCGACTAAATTACAATAACAAGAATGAAAGGATGTTGAACGAAGCGCGGGGACGCGGCGGACCCAAAGTGCGACATCGTGGAAGAGTCAACCTAGGCTTATCCTTCGACCATTAAAATTGTGACATCTAAACAGAATCTTGGACGATAGTTTGGAAATGTATAAATGGCGTCTTTGCGTCAATAAGGAAACTCTTAGGAACCAATTTGGGGATTGAAGAAACTGATTATAATTGTAAGTAGATTTTCTTTTCTTTTTCTTAATCTTTCTTAATCTTTTCTTCTTCTTTATAGGTACGAACCCATTAACTGTTCAGAAATGTTGAAGTTAGTTTAATCTTTCATTTTCTTCTCCAATTCTTTGCTTAATTAATGGAATCTAAGTGATGCAGGAATTCCATTTGTACCCGATTAATTCTGTGTGACTCTTGGTGTGTTGGTCAATGCTCCATTGTCGTTGCGATGTAGTTTTGATGAGCATAGCTTCCACTAATTTGGAATTGTCGTTAGTTACAGTCTTTTCTGCACATACTATAGAGAAGTACCTGAAATTGGGGATTTATTTGATTGATGTTGTTCTTAAATTGATTCTCTATCATTAAATATCAGGTGACACCATATCTAGGGTGTTCCATGCTCGATTTCCAGGAGGCCCTCTAAGTGACAAAGATGGAAATTCACAGTTTTGTTATTCAATTGTAGGTATACTAGACTACCATTGATGAACTAATGAGCTCACGAGGTTCATAGATAGAATTTCCAATTCACTCTAATTGAAGTTGAAGGATTATTTATCAGCATTTAAATCATGAGATCTCCCACATAATCGGATGGAAGAATCTTGATCTGCAATGACCATTTGAGATCTAATCATGGAAAGAAAAATCCATCGAGATCTGGGATGAGGCATCCCGGCCATTTTGTAGAGGTTTTATGAAATGGCCCCGAACTTGGGATACGAGAAATCATGATCTTAAGAAAATGGGTATGAAGTGAAAAGAAAAATACTAGATCTTTGTGAAGTGTTGCAATATATGGTAGCTAATTAGATCCATGTCTTTATAGAGAAGCAGGACCTCGATTAATTATAGTATTATAATTTGCAGTAACATAAGGATCTTTAATAATCCTATCAATCAGGTTATAGAATAGATTATAAATGCAAATTGGCTGTTCATAGCGGTTTTGCCATCTAATGTCCAATTCTAACAAAGAACTGATTCAGTCCAGTTTATTTTGTTTGTTTTAATTTCATTACTCTTAATTAGATAAATATAATATAAGTATTATTTTATCTTTAATTCTAGTTTTCAAAACATTTACAAGGAGGTGCAAATAGCGTGGATCTTGAGTTGTTAGGGTAGTTGATTTTAAAATTCTTGTCAATCCTTGAGGGAATGATATTTGGACTTATATCCAAATTTTTACTACTTGTATGACTTGTGCACTTGCAATGTCTTAGACTAAACCATTTTATAACTTGAGAACATAAAGCCACTTTCTACTTCCGTAATTAAGCTCCAATTTTGGTCAAGAATAGAGCTGAAGAAGCTCCACTAGAGCGTAAATTAGTGGTTTAGTCTATACATAAGCGAATGAACACTTGGGCTAATACTCTTGTATTGGCAACTTTGTTACTTGCATGACTACCCCCTCTCTTGCGATTGCATGTTGTATATTAATATAGGACACACATATATCTCATATCTCAATTCAGTCTCAATGTTCTTTCTTTTGTCGTTGTTTTTTATGTTTGATTGGACACTTATTGCTCTTTGTTTGCTCTTCGACCGAGCTAGTGATTAGGAGTAAGGTCTAGTGATGGGCTATATCTATGTTTAGGAGCATTCCAGAGGTGGTCGATATATTGATCTTTGCTTGAGTCCGATCTTTGAAGACTTATGCGACCCCAGAGTAGATTTTAGGATTTTTGTGTGACTATTGCTTTTCTTTATTGTTAGATGTATTGGTGGTTTTTAGTGCACCCTTGTTCTGCTCCCATAGTTTCTCTGCGAGTGTGAAGTAGTAAGACCCCTTCACCACAAAACCCCTCGGGATGTCGAGTAGTACATGTGGATGTATTTGACCTGCTTGCATGACACATTATCTTTGGAGGTGTGTGGAGTTGTGTGTACCATTGGAAGTCTGATCCTCTTAATAGGCCTTCAAAGCTCATCATTTTTCTTTTAGAACCACCTTGACCTTATAGATTGAGCTTAGATTTTGTTTTTTAGGATTCCTTATACCCCACATAGGTGCATCTGAGAACCTTTAAGGCCACTTTGGTCATAGTTGGGTCTGGTATTCCCTCATTTAGTCTCCAGTGAAGTGTGCTTCGGGATCGATATAAGGTCGAGGCCTAGGTGGACAACCTTTCACCGTTGTGTCAAACTATCTCTCCTTATGTAGTTTAGTAACTTAGTACATGCTTTGCACTCTTCTCATGTTGCAGCTTATTTTCTTCATTCCCGCTTTTTACGGCTCACCTTCCGCTTAGATTTGGGGTTTTCCGCTTAGAGTTAGCGCATAGTGCATACTCACTAGTTTGAGCATTTAGGTCCTGAAGTAGGCAAGAGTCACCAAAGTCTATGGATCGGTTCACTGCAACTATAGATTCGGTTCGGTATATCTAGTCTTAGATGAGGATGGATGTGCGGCGGGTTCGAGGACCGGGAGGTAGGAGGTTATACGGTTTTGATTAAATGCCACCTAGCCACCATATGCCGTAGCTATGCGGCTACAAGGACCTACACGTTCCCGCCCAGATGGGCTCAAGCATCAGTTGGGACAAATGAAAGTATCCAGGATACATTGATTGGAGATGTATGGCCGACCACTATGGGGTTCCTGCCCCAGTTTTAAAATGCATGATATGAGGGTTCCTTGGCATTTGGATGTCCTCGAAGCACCTCACATTTATTGTTTAGTCATAGGCCCTTCGGTGAGATGTTTTGGTGGTTGCTATTTCCATTGTCTTTGGCCATTTCATGAAGAATAATCGTTTTACTTTATTTTAAATCTTTTCCAAATGAAGACTTGGATGATCTTACCTAGAGTTCTTGAGGCGGTGTTCCTTCAATCTTTGTCATTGATGTATGTAGGAAACGTGCTTTGGGGCAGGGATCGAGATACTGAGCTATTGCTTCTTTTCTCACCATTATAGTGTGGAAGATGGACGATTATTGTCGATTGACCTTTGGAGAGAGCATATACATAAATGGTAGTTAGAATTTATAGCCTAGAAGTTGCTAGGCGCCAATTTAGGATACCATTCATAGATTTGCTTCATTGACTTGACTATTTTTAGTGGAGAGGCCATTTCTGAAAATTTAATATTGGCGATTCTTTATATAGTCCCGAGGAAGAAGCCATTAGGTAGAGTTTGGATGTGGGTATTACCTTTCTTTCACAATCGAGGCTGCTAGATGTGGTGGGCGACCTCACGATCTGATCATATTCACCTTACCCTTGGCATCATCACTCACAATTAGTTCCACTTCGACCTTTTCATTTGGCACACCCATATCATATTACACCGTAGTCATGCTATCTGACCGGGTTCTGTGAGTCATGGCTACATCCCCAGACCCACTGCGAACCCATACCCCCCATCACTGAGATCTTCGTGCGCTTTACTGCTCCACATTAGGTATGTGTCACAGGCCTTTAGGCTCTTGAAGCTTATGGACCACTGGATTAACGACTCCCTTAGAGGCTAGACCACTCTTAAGCTAGTACCACCATAGTTCGGGATGTTTGTATTGCTCTACCAGTGGAAGTTAGGACATACCTATATACGATTAACCTATATCAACTCTTCAGCCTTCTCTTTGGACATCATTGACCAAGGATCTACTAGTTGGGATAAGTTAGGTGTAATTGTAGACCCTTGGACAACTCATTTCTTCTCCCTTGGTTTCATACACTTTTGGCCTCATTCAGCTGTAGTCGTATTTGAGGATGATGACTACACGGATGATGGAGTCTCAGGATTGATTGCGGATAAGAGATCGGATAGACGGGGTTGATGCGGCTTGGACTTGAGATCTGGTGGGTGATGGTCCATTTCCATTTGCCTGGGTTATGGAGGTGTAAGCGACCCCAGAGCCGGCGGGCTCGTTGGCGGGGTCTGAAGTAGGAGCATATGGGGATGGCTCGTTTAATTATTTTTGTTGCGTTTTATTGCTGTCTTCTTTTTCAAGGTGTGCGACTATAGTCCCGACAGACTGGGTTGGATCAGAATCGGACGGGTTTACTCAGCGATTTTCAATTATCTTTAATAAAAATATTACCCTGTTCCTTTGTTGATTATTCGATTTTGAATATTTTTCGTGTGTTCAACATTTCTTTGTTTCTAATGTATTATATGAAGTTCACGCCTAAATATTACCATAAATAAACTTATTTCTTGAGTTCATTCTTTGTTCTTCATACCCACATGTTCCAAAAGAGAAATAATGCATGGCAGAGTATGTACTTATCTTTAACGCAACTTACTTGCTATGACTCTGGCACTGATCTTGTCTTCCCCTTCCTTGTCTAAAAACCTGCGCGCAAATACAGAAGCTATCGCTAAGCATTTTCATGCTTAGTGGTTCTATCTGAGTTCTATTCCAATATCCAATGTAACTTTCGGCGCCACATTTTAACGACTAAGCCCATACGCCTATTATATCCTTTATACTCTCATGCTATTTATTTTACGCGTACTTTCAATTTACAAATCATTTACTATATCGCGACGTCGTTTTCGATGCAACAATTCATTCACTTGATTTCAATTTGCGAAGTTTACTTGGCGTATACGCAAAAGTCATTTGCACTCGTATCAATGGCGGGTGGCTTCACGCTTGACTATTCAATTCATTTGTGATTCGGTTTTGATGGTCACTACCCTTATTATCTCATTCGTGTGTGGCATTTGTGATTGGTCTCATCTGTAGCGGATGTCGTTTGGGTACACCGAAACATGTGGTATCATTTCCCCCACCCAATGCCATACGCAATCACTTAGCGGATGCGGTGGTGCATCCCGCCAGTGGGACATGGGACAATTTGCGGGTGCGCGCCGTGAATCTTGCGATTTGTGCATCCGTCGGCGGTTATTCGATATCTACGATTCAATTCAGATGTCGAAATTATTGGGTCGTCTCTAATTAAGCTTTATCCATTCACACTCAATCGGTTTTCAATTATCACATTTCAATTTCCATATTCACTTTCATATTATCTTTTCAAAGTATACTCAATCTATGTACTCATTTCATACACTCATTCATGTATTCATTTCATATTTACTTGGTAAACTACCAAAATACTTGAAATAAGAATAGAGTCAGAGAACTAACCGAAGTTGTCGGATCTAGCTTCCTTCTCTTCAATCTCGGTCCTAGGTTAGGATATCATCACCCATCCCTAGTCAATAACAATCACGCCACTCTTAGTGGATAAATAATTCTTAAACAATTTTAGTGAATTACAAGTTTATTTCCTTTAACGGTCTTGGGTTAAGACACTGAAGTGCGCTCAAAGGCGGGGGGCGATTCTGGTACGTTTTCATAGTTCTATCTTATTTGAACCCCATTAATCATTTCTTAGGGTCCTAAACGTTGGTGTCTGGGACTCCTGGTGCAAAAGCATGTCGAGCTTGAGACTCTTGAGTAGTGAAATGCTTTGGTACCACTGGCCCCAGGCTCGGTACAGTCATCACTTCCCGGTGGTCTTAGTGCTGTTTAGTGTGTCGGTACCACTTGCCTTGCCATCATCGTATCGAGTACCACTCTTTGGTACGGTACCACCTACGGGTTTGAAATGCGGGATTTTGGCATTTTCACATTTTCTTCCGCAATCTTCTCAATTCGTCCCATATCAAAAATCCACCATGAATCTACCCCAAAAACAACTCCAAATGTGGTTTAGAATCAATAAAATCCCTTTTCCTCAAGTTAGACTTTTCACTAAAATCTAAATCAAAATAAGTTAAGGTTTTGGTGATTTTTCTCTTACCTGCTCTCTTCAAATCTCTCTTATATTTAACGATCCCTTGGAAAAGAAAATGAGGCTTAAATCCCATTAAAGCCACTCCTTGTAGGCCTAGATTTTCTCCTCCCTTCTCTATAAAAAGCGTGATGTGCTCTGTGAGCATCAAAGACCACTTTGGTCTTTTAACTCCTTACAAGGAATATAGGCCTTGTTTGGCACACTTATTATCCTTTCTCATTTTCACCTTTTTGGTGTAAGTCACTTAATCTATATAAGGCCTTGTTTGGCCACCGATAAATCCATTTTTCCATTTTGGCATTTAACTCTTTACTTCACATTCCTTATCATTCATCATTTATTTAACATTAGCATTTAAGCTATCATTTGACCCTTAGGTCCTCATTTTACAAATTCCAGATGTTTTTTCCATTTTTCTCTTGGGTAAATTTCCGGGTTCAATCAATTTTCATTTGCCTTTGGCTTTTAGCCATATAACCATTTATTCAATATTCATTTAACAATCCCCAGAAATACCCCAAGATAGCCTCAATTATACCAGTTATATAATATTTTTTTATTATAAAATTCTAGGGTATTTTTGGGGCGTTACAGGAGGTGTTCATCTTTCGAATATTTTTTGGGGTTTGCTTTCTTTATGATCTAGAGGAGCTTCAGTTTGATTTTGCTTCAGTTTTTTTGCTATGTTTTGTTTCTATCAATGATGTACTTATGAGCACTATTAGTTAGACATTGGTAGAGTTCGATCTTGTGGACACACCATCCACTTTTTGATATAATGTTGGGATGTGTCCATATTTCTGATTATATTTCCACCTTTTTCATACATGGATTGGAGCATTTTGAGTATTTATTTGATCCACGAGGTGATATTTCCCCATTGTACATTTCATTCACTACACATTGCATATCTTAGAGATTCATTTATTACATGGGATTTGAGGAGGATGTTTAAACCCACTTGGATTGGACCATATATCATTAGAGAGTTGACTTAAGAGGGCGCTACATGATTGGTAGATTTAGATGAGGATCAATTCTCAAAGCCAACCAACATAGATCAACAGAAGAAGTATCATGTTTGAGACCATGGCCGTAGAATGGGTGGCCATCATTATAGTTAGCCCTATACTTTGTCACCTTTATTGACATATATAGACCATTGCTAGCCCCTTGAGCCTCACACATATATTATGGCCTTTGCTTTCTTATAGTTATGCCTACCTTTTCTACATTAGGGTAGGGACCATTCGATGTACATGTATGCTTTGTTGGGAGTCGCAGGCTGGACTTATAGGTTTATTTTTCTCACCCTTGTTGTTATCATCATCCCACCCCTTTGTTTGGTTACATTCCATTAGCATCACCTTTGTTCTTTCCATTCTTTATTTCCGCTCTTGCTTACCTTATTCTTTTTATTACCTTACTCAGATTGATGATTCATCATATTTTGGTGCGTGGAAGGTAGTTATGTCACTCACTTCACTCCACCCTTGATAGTGATTTAGAGGTTTTGGCTTGAGAGGTTACCTTGTGAGTGAGGATTTGGACATTCATTCATGATTTGGGAGAGTTTACTCATTCTTTATATTCCTCGTTGAGGCCTTAGTTGTTGATGATCATATGTGCATTCATTCAAAAAAAGAAAAAAAAACAAGAAAAAAATAAAAAAATAAAAAAATAAAAAAATAAAAGAAAGAAAAAACTGAAAAAAAAGAAAAAATAAAAGAAAAAGAAAAAAAATAAAAAAATAAAAAAATAAAAATAAAATGAAAAATGAAAAATGAAGAAAAAAAAAAGAAAAAAATATTTATATATCCATACCCAATATCTTATTATGTTAGTTGTATATGGAGAGAGACTTTCCGAGGCGTTTGTGGGGTCCGACTTTGTTATTGGGGATCTGTATGTGAGATTTTGCAGGGTTTTCATTCAGTGGTCATACTCTTTTTGTATTTTTGGTGTTGAGGTTTAGGTGAGGTTTTGATCTTTATTTCTTAGATGGATTATTCATTATTTGTCCTTTGTGAAGGAATTGCGTCTTTGATGTTTCTCACCCAAATACTCCCAGATCATTATCTTAGCTATCATTCATCATACGTGTCCTGACTCCCTCTTACTATTGTCTTTCAGTTGATCATCAAATATTGTTTGTTTCTCTTGCCTTTTGTGTTTATTACCACTTTTTTGATACTTCCCTTGCCATTTTTGTTCCGTTCCCCTGTCGTTTTGCCTTAGATCTAGCTCCTTCAAACCTTTCTTGTGATTTATTTCTAGCTTGACCCCTTCCTATTTATTTATTCCTTTCATTAGTGTTTCTATTAGTTACCTTTAAGTCCATGACTCTTGAGATTTTTTGCCCATTGCATCTTAATACGGAGGGTGTGATTTGATAATTGGGTATTTGGGCCTAGTTTTTGTTTCATTTCTTTTCTGACCCAAACTTTACCTTGGTCCCGTGTCATAAGACCATCTTAAGGTCATGGAATCAAATGTGTTTAATACTTTCTTTTAGTGGTTTTAGGTTTTGGATTAACATTCGAATCTAAACATGTTTCTGTCTTGTGTAAATCTTGTAATGATGTATGGTCTGATTAGGTTGAGGATATGGATGATTAGTCGGTATGCAGTTCGTACTTTGTGTTTGGCTTTTTTGATTTTGTAGTGCAATGGTTTGCTATATTGGTATATCCGCATTTCTTTAGTTGGTGAGTCTCTAGTGGCGTAGTTCCTCTAAGATTGATTGTTTGTATTCACCCGATTGTCTTAGTGGATTGATTTAAGATAGCATCACCTTGGGGCAAAGCATCCTTTTGAGTTTATGACAGTTTTTTTTTCTCCTATCGTGACTCTCTTAGTGACATGTCATCGAGATTGACTAGTTTGAGTGTTGTGCATTTGAGCTTCTTGGAGTAGTAAATTTGATATATGGGCAGTCCTTAGTAGGGTACTTCCGAGATAGATCATTTTTTCTCTTAGATCAATGGATTATTACTACAATGGATTGGATGATGGTTGTGTTTGGATAGTCCTTATGGCCGGTTGAACCACTTCCATATTAGTTTATATTTCCTGTTTCAAGAGTATCTTATTCATACTAGGATTGATTGAGTTTCATTATGGAGATGTACTTCGGTTCTTTAGATTACCATAGTCCCTGGATTAGTGTTTTGAGCTATTCGGTTGATCGATGATTTGATGTCATTAGTGTTATACATTATCAAATGTCGTCTTCTCGTTACGAGACCTTTTTTGAGTGGCACATGGATAGTTCATCATATTTTCAGGCTTGATGTCATTCTTGATAGAGCGCAATCGATATCTCGCTATTCTCGATTGCATTATTTTAGATGTTAGAATTTGTTAATTAACATATTTAGTGAATGATTTGATGCATGTCTTATTTTCTAATAGAGCATTAATAGACTGAGTAACTTTCAGTATTGAGGTTTCGTTTTTGGATTTTCCATCAAGGCACTATTGCGGCATGCAGATTTCGACACCATCAAAGATTGATATTTACACATACACTTAGACAGGAATTTGTAGCTTTTTGCTTATGTAGGAGTCGGATAGTTTGGCGGTGGTGGCGGTCGTCATTTTGACAGGGCATACCCTTCAAGATTATCATGACTTATGTTGATTTCATAGTCACTTGATCCATTTGTTGTAGCTCGTGAGTTATTGCACTACGAACCTCTACCTTCATGAGGGTTGTGATACCTTCTTTGGTTGACTTCTTAGACGTTTCATCGATGTATCGATCTTTGTGAGTCATCGCTTAAAGTTTTCTTCTTATAGAGATTTTCTACAAGGGCATCCCCTTTCAGTGATTTCATTGAAAGTTATCACTTTTATTTAGTCTTGTTTAGTTGTTTTAGGTTCTCTATCACTCTCATTTTTCTTGATTTGATTTTTAGGTGTTTCTATGAGATACCTTTCCGCCCAGTCAATTATTGAGGCATCCCTTCTCAACTACTCGTTATCTAATCTTCGTTTAGAGAGTTGATATACATTCTAGGGCATCCCCTTATAAGCGATCATGCTTTGGGTGTATAGTGCCCTCATATTTCAGTATTTCTTCTTTCTTCATGGCTCGTAAATATTCGTCATGTTTAATTTGAGTTTAATATCTTCTAGCTTTAGTTTTAGTTAGGTTCTTCATCTTTTTTCTTCCATATCATTAGGAGCGTTCCTTTTTCTTTAGAGATTATCATAGATCCTTGTTTAGAGAGTTGATCTTCATTTTAAAGCCCCCTATTAGTGATTTTACTTTGGGTGAATACGATTACCACGTCTTTGGTATTTCGTTTTCATCATAGCTTGCGTTTAGTTTGTTGTTTGGTTATTAACATTTAGTTTAGTTCGTTTATTCATCTCTTTTCTGAATCATCAGCGTCCTTCTTGTTGGGTGCTCTCTTAGATCCTTGACCCAAAAGTTGATTTCATTTTTAGGGCATCCCCACATCGGCGATCTTTTTAGTAGTATAATTGCCCCCGTCTTTCAGTATTTCTTACATTAGTCATGGCTAAGTAGATATTCGTCATGTTTGGTTTGAGTTTGATAACTTCTTACTTTAGTTTTAGTTAGGGTTTTCATCTCTTTCATACGGATCATTGTGAAACCTCTCCTTCTTAAAAATTATCTAGATCCTTATTCCCGAAAGTTGATCTTATTTTTAGGGCATCCCTGTTGATAATATTGATTTTTCTTTGGGCGTACAATGCACCATCTTTTATTTCATTTTCATCATAGCTTACATGCTTTGTTTGTTTTTTAGTTCCTCTTTGTTTAGTTGTAGTTAGGTTATCCATTTCTTTTCTTATAGATCATCGGGAGCGTTCCTCCTCCTTAATAGATTATCATAGATCCTCATTCAGCGAGTTATCTTCATTTTAGGGCATCCCCCTATTAGCAATCTTGCTTTAGACGCCTGTGCCCCCATGTTGTTAGTCCTTTTTATGAGGCGTGCGGTGTAACATCTTTTAATTCATTGTTTCCAGGTGTATAGTGCCCCATCTTTGTATGGTCTTGTTGGACATATAGTGCCCCCATCTTCAATAGTCTTGCTTTGGATTACGGTGCTGTTTTTAGTATTTCTTCTTTTCTTGGCTCATAGGTGTTCACATCATGTTTAGTTTGAGTTAGGTTCTTCATCTCTTTTCCTCAAAACCATTAGAAGAACTCCTCATTCTTTAGAGATTATCTTAGATCGTCGTTCAAAGAGTTGATCTTCATTATAGGGCATCCCCTATCAAGGATCTTGCCTTGGGCGTGCTGTAACACACATTTTCAGTCTATTCTTGTTTAGGCGTATAATTGCCCCATCATCAAATGTTCACTTTCGCCATTAGCAGGTTGTTTAACTGACTATTTCATATTTTTTCATCATTTTGTCATTTAACCCCAGTCCTCCACATTTTCTCCCGTTTCTACCTTTTGTTTTTGAGATTTTGGTTAGCCTCGTTCATATCTTGGGTTTAGTTGAGTTATTTGCACATTCTTTTTTCCTCCCTCGGTAGTAGAGCCTTCGGACCACGTTTGGACTTCTTTTGAGTTTCTTTGTGAGTTAGGCTTACTATGCGCCTTGAGCGGTTTATCTCGTCCTAACCTCTGGCACAACTACAGTATGGTGAGTTTAGATTTCTCTTTATGTGTATTTGATAGTTTATTCCTTGGAGGCCCAACCATCACTCGATTTCGACATAGATTCTTGAGTCGTTTTTGGAGATCATTTGGAGGGAGTTTGGACTGCATTACCATAACTGGTGGCGTAATGGCGCTTTTTCTTGTTGCTTTTGGAGGTTTTAGAGTCCTTGCCTTGGCAGGTTCGGTGAGTCGGTGTTCTTTGTGGACACTTTTTTGGGGTCTCCTTTGTTATTCGATATAGTTCATATCATTTCACTCACTTTTCATACTTTCACTTCATTCCACTATTTACATTCGGTACACTTGCGAACTCTATAGAAGATGGACATATTTGTTTGTTTGTTTGAAATTGCGTAATTACAGTTTGTATTTTTATTTTTTTTTTTTACATTTTTAAATTTTATTTTAATTTATTTTAGTTGATTTTCCTTATTTGATTTTAGGAGAATTTGATTTGATTTGAAGTTATTTTGAAAGAGATTTTTTTTTTTCTTGGAGGACGGGGGACTTTCTTAGAAGAAGGAAATATCAAAGGATTTGGAAGAAGGACTGTGAAGGAGACAACGCGTTTTAGGATGCATTTAGGTATGCCACTTTTTAATAGTTATTAACCTATTTAAAAAAGCGGCAGATTGTTGTGGATATCAGATGTTTGTTTATTTTATTGTTGTATGTTTGGGATTATAGGTTATCTTAATATGGTGTAGTTTGTTAGTTTCGTTTTGCTCTTTCTTTCTTTTTCTCTTTTTGTATTGTATTGTGTATTGTATTTACACTTTTTTTTGAAGATATCGTATTTGATTCATGGGGTTTGGTAGAACTTTTCATAGGATTTCGTGTAGATCTACAATTGCTTCAAATGTATTTTGGGTGGAGATGAATGGCATGTGTATGGGGTGTTCAGAAGGAAGTTGTGGATTATAAGTGTGGATGATTATTGATTTCATGGTTTATTGTGTTTATTGTTTATTTTATTAATTTCATCATGGAAATTTGTTTTGAAATTTGAAGATCTATCGTCTTTCTTCTCTATTAATTTTTACTCTTATTCATCACCAAGATTCTTATAAGATTTATCCTCTTATCTTTAAGTTTTATTAGTGTTTTTCTTATTTCTGAGTTTTGATTTGGCGAAGTTTATGTTGACATATTAACAATTAATTTCATATTTATTAATCTCCTCACTATGCTTCAATCGTGTACTTATGCCATGTAAATTCTAATTAACAATATTTAATATTTTGATTTTGATTCTAACTAATAATTTTTAGGTTCTATGATAATTAACATTATTCTAGTTATATTTAATATCCTTGTGGTATTTAATAATATTTAATGCTTTGACCCTGAGTATAGTTATATTTAACATTTTGATTTTGATTATGATTGCCTTGATTATGGTAGTTGATTCTCTTCTGCGAATAGAGATGTTCATGCCCTTAACACTTCAAGTTTTAAGCATTTTTGTGTAGTAATCGACAATTAGCAGTTGGCATGTTAAGCCTGGCAGCGTTTCCGTAAATTTTGTGGTTTTATTTGTTCTCGGAGCTTTATATATTGAAAACGAGTTATTTCGAACAAGAAATCCAATAGTCGGGCTTGGAGCGGTAGAGGCAGGAGCGAACGAAGAAGAAAAGATCACATTAGCAACTCTACAAAATTCGCGGGTTGCGAGATTTTAGCGGAACCTATATTTTTGCGAGACTTGCGAAAATTAATTAGCAACCTGACTTTATTTCTTTTGTTGTTCTTACAGTTTGCCCTCGTGTAATGGTTTTTATTTGTATCTTTTGGTAATTTGTAAAGGGTTTATTGTGAGTGTTAAATAATAATACTGAAAAGACTTTGTAATTATTGAGTTCATTTTTCAATAAAGCTTGTAGTAGAAGCTTTCGTATTTTCTCTCATTTTCTCTCTTCTCTTTCTCGACAACCAAACAACCTCTAAAATGTGGAGGAGCGGCTAAAACCTTAGTTTCCTTGGAGTAGAGGAAACTAGGTGAAGGTTCCGGATGAAAAGGTGTGGGTTTTCCATGTTTTAACAAAGGTATTTTCCACCATTAATAGTTTCTTTTCAAACTTTAGCTTTAATCGCCGGGATGCTTACCTTGGATGATCTGTATTTGATGAAACACGGGTTCCTGTTGGATGCTTATTGCTTTGCGTCATTGAGCTTGTATTATTCGTTATCTTAGCGTCGATTTTCAGAGATTTGCTTTCTCATTCCTCCGCAATTTGTCTCTAACAAAATTTATACGAGATATTACAAGTTCGGAAGAATGTTAACAATGCTGGCGGACAGTCACATTCAGTTTTCCGAATTCTGATATTTACACCATGCGAAGGTGTTGACGGGCGATTACAGATATGTTGACTGGTATGATTGTGCCACCACAAACCAAACTCTTGGATCAGTTTCGGCTCCTATCTTATCGATGCCAGAAAAATATTTATCCAAACGGGGTAGGCAATGCCCGGTAGAAAATTTTCCATAAGAGGCTACTCCTAAAATGCACATGCAATGGCAATATGTAAACATCTAATCACATTCCACATAAATAATGTAATCCTATATGGAATGCTTCATGTCGCTCATCTGAATATATATGGTGGCAAAAGATTATGGGCGGAACACTTGAAAAATATTTAAGTGTGGAAAAAACTATCATTAATTAACTTTTCCCAAAGGCTTATTATTTGGAAAAGCCCTTATTTTTAATTTAAATGAAATCTGTATGTATTTATTTATATTTAGGACTTTTGAGGTTTCCAGCCGATCAATGTCCTTAAACCTTTACAGACTCTTGTGAGTGATCTAGTGTGGCATGAGTGGTTTGGGTTCTTGCTTTAATGGTGGGGGGGAGATCTGCCTAACTTGTACCCCAGGCCACACATGGTTATATTTATAATTATATTAAGTATACTGGTAGTGTAGAGCCTCGAGAAAATACAATTTTTCGAAAGGGTAAAATTTTACGGTCAAAATGAATTTTCTTGATCGGATAATGAATCGTTCAATTAGGTGTCATGAAAAATCTAGCTAATGAATTGTTTGCGATTACAGAGCGGTCGAAATTTCACATTTTGAAGGACAGCGTGGGATGAGTGGACACTTCAGCTTAATGGTGGCTTAAGAGGTGCCACGTGTTAATTTGTGAGCAAGTCAAACATTGAGCTCAGAGTGGGACACATGAGACACACATGGAATCATGCCATTGGTTGAAATCTTAGAGAGTAGAGGTGGATGAGGGATGCGTGGACATAATCTGCTGCCGTACCAGAGATTGGACTATAGTAGCATTAGAGACTAAGTCATGTCCCAATGCAGCCAACTCTGACAGTTTGGAAGCAAATGAGAGAGAAAGGAAGAGAGAAAGGGTGGGATTTTGAGAAGAAGCTCTACCTTCTCTTAGGATTCCCGGCGATCGGACCGTCGGTTCGGGTGATGAAAACCGAATTCTCCAATAAAGACTCATGCAATCGTCTGGTTTAGAGGAGAGAGGATTCTACAAAATCAGTAAAGGTTTCTCCTCTTAGTTTACCATGTTTAAGTGTTTGACTAATAACCTTTGGGTTGGGGTTTGAGGTGGCGAGTGGCGGTGATGATCACGAACAGGTGTTGAATCGTTGAACCGTTTGGACGTTGGTACCATTTGGGTGGTTGTGTGATGATTTATGCGTAAATTATGTTTTGGGTGTGTGGCCAGATAAGCCCAATGGTTCGGTTCCTGGAGTGGACCGATCTTGATGAAGTCATTTACCGGATAACCTATGATTGGGATTGTTGGCGGGATCTGGTTATTGATTGGACCAGCGTCCATGTGTTATTGCATGAAATCTTGCTAAGATGAATGGCTTGGTGTGAATTTTGGCCTCTTTAATACATACATTTGATATTAACAGTGACTCAATTTAGGCATGTTAAAATATGCTGCATACTAAATATATTACTTGTCGTAGGTTTCTAGAAAAATAGCTCATCAGCCATAACATGCACCAGAACTTCCCTAGGAAATTAGGTGTAGTGCATGACCTTAGAAAAATGAAAAATGGAACATGATTGTGAAAGGAATTTAGACGGAAGATTGTTCGAAGAATTGCACATGAAATTCGATCAGCCAGATCCACTTGGATGAGACCACTATTTATTTGGAAGCGTTATCACAATTAACGGAAATTGAATCCAATATTTTACGACTCGGTGGTGTGTTCGAACAAAAAGCTTTTGTTTTGAAAATGGTATTTTACCATCATGGAACGGCGAGTGTGGGGGTGAAGGACTGAGACATGGGACCGGGCGTATCAGACGTTTAGTGAGATCGCGTATTTGTAGGTGTGTGTTTACATTGAATCATTGCATGCACTTAGGTGAGGAGTAACCATTTAGGGTAATTCCTCTTGGAGCATCTTTGTCGAGAATATTATTTTACCCAGTCTGAGGGGGACGATCGGGAGGCGACCTCGGTGGGGCGGTTTAGGGAAAGCCGGATTGGCGCAGTCTTTTTTGTAGAACATGTGCATTAGAACTTTAAATTTTAGTATGTGTTTGTATTAAGAGTGTAATCAACTCTTGAACCATGTAATATAATTGGTTGGATATATTTTGAAGGGTATGACGTGTTGGCCAATGTAGCCATTTTACTCATGTGTGTCGTGATGCGAGGCCTTCTCAGTCCGGGTTAATGGGTAGTCAAAACGGACACCCAGGTTGGGGCGTCACGGTGAGTCGATTTTAGTGTGGTCTGGCACCATCACCACTTGTTGCAAGAATGGTGAATAACAATATATACCCCCATTTCAGCCAGATGCGTAGTACATAAATATCTCTTCATTTCATAGATCTCCATCCCCTCCCAACAACTACTCGAAAGGCGTGGATGTGTGTTTTCTCTGCATATGGTACGTCCATTAGATGGCATATATCAGGGCAGAAATATTTTCACACTCGGCATGTTATTCTATCCCGACGATGACGAAGATGGTCGATCTTGGACCCACCATGAGGGCACCACAGGTCCCTTTCCTTTGTTTGAACCATGCTTGGTTCCATTGTCTATAACTCAAAGGAGAACGTAGTTTACTAGGCACAGGAACATCAATCCGGGATCCATGAGACGCTGAGCACGTCGAGACTGTTGACTAGTCATGGTACCAATATTTAGTCTACAGAATTTTGGGGTGAAACATGACCTAATTGAAACCACTGTAAAAGACAGCCTATGCCATTAAATGACCTTTAAGGCGCAGGGAAATGTTTCAAGTGAAATTTCTACCTTATTCTGGAGTTTATTGGAACTCGATTTGGGTACTTACGTGTGGCCTCGATCGCGTGGGCCGACTTTCTACTTCACGGTCACGTGGCCAGTTGCTCGAACTCCATAGATCTTAGAGAGAAGATAGAATCTCTCTCTCTCTCTCTCTCTCTCTACACTTTCTTCCTTTTTTTTCCGCTCACCCCCATACGCTTGATTTCCTCCTTTCTTTATTTGTTCCATCTTTATCTTATTTTGTTTCTTTTCCAATTTCTCCTTTCCCTATTTCTCTTCTATTATCTTTCTTATTTCTCTTTCTTTTCTCTTTCTCCTCATTTCTCTTTGGATAACTCACACGTGAGATCAAATTAAATTAAACTTCCATCCTTATTCCCTTTTACCACTTGTCTAACTGTGTTTATTCTCTTATTTACCAAGCTATTTTCTTTATTCTATTTATTTATATCGCATATGACACATGGCTAAATGTAAGCCATGTATTTCACTTCACCATGGCTTGCCATGTGTCACCCATTCCAATGTCAGCGTGAAGAAATTTCTCTTATCTCGGGAGTCGGCGAAATTCGTGGTAGTTAGATTTCATGAGACAATTTCAACGGTGAAATCCGTTTCGTCATCTGATATCTAGAAAAATTCCGGATTTTTAACCTGAATGACCTTTTTACCATTTCTCAAAAAAATTGAATTTTCTTGGGTTTTATTTCTTCACTCTTAAAAAAATTTAGATCACGAAATTTACATTACATTATCAACTCACATATATGCAAGTATACAATCATACATAAACTAGCCATTAAGTATTGAGTGGCTAAACCACATACCTTCATCTTGCACTATCAGTAAATCGGTGATTGACATGGCCTCCCACATCCTGAGCCTCATTAGGGTGCCATGCAGCATACTGCGATAGCTGGCCCATTTGTTGTTGTAGGCGGAATTCCACTAAAGTAAATGCTCCTCCCGGCTACCCCCGAGATCAGACATGCATGACATCCTCTAAAATCTATATGGTCCTCTCCGACTGACCATTTGTCTGAGGATGAAAAGCTATGCTCATTGGTCGTATTACGTGATTAATACTGGAGAGTGTCTTTAAAAGTGCTGTTGTATGAAACTGGGATCACATCCGTCTGATAGAGGCAGAAGCACTCCATGTGGCCCGACAATCATGAATATATAATAACGAATTCTCCAGTGTGAAGGTCATCCTGTAGCTAAGTGACTTGAAGCCTGAGCGGTCCTTTATATATCTGGTGTCATGCGCCGCTATGTCTGTGGCAGAAGTGGGTCACAAAATCCATAAGTAGTGCTCCCACTTCCCGCATAGGCTGCACCTCTGTGGTTGGAAGTGACCGTGACTTGTGTTGACCTTTGCTTCTTGACATATAGCCAAGACAAGTCAGAGCAAATCCTCTGACTACTCGCTTCATCCTCTACAGTAATGTGGCGGCAATGCCGGTGCATCTTCGTGCCTGGATGCTGTGAATCGGGGCAATGGAACTCTGGAGATCTCGTATCTTGGCATTTCGATCATGGCTTTGGGGAACCACTACCCATCCCCTATATCGAAGACTACCATCCATGTGCATGGCTTAGCCTTCTTCATCTGTGCCTGCCTGCACCCGATCCCTAATGGATGCTATCTCTGCTTCTTACCCTTGGGACTTAATCACCCTGCTTAGTAGGGATGGCATAGCTACCAAACTCCCTACCTCTCCCTAAGCCTGTTCACCGTACTACAACCTAAACTATCCCACCATCTCGAGCATCTGCCACTCCCGGGAAGCTACACTAGCCAGTACTCCCAGTGACTTCCGAGTGAGCGCATCAGCCACTACATTTGCCTTACCAGGATGGTAATGCAAAGTCAAGTCATAATCCTCCAGATACTCCATCTATCTGCGTTTATATGTTGAAATTACGTGGCGAAAATATACTTAAGACTCTTGTGGTATGAAAATACCTCAAAATGCTTACCATACAAGTAGTGGCGCCAAATCTTTAAGGCAAAGACAATGACCGCTAACTCTAGATCATGTGTAGGGTAATTTCGCTCATGATTCTTTAGCTATCTGGAACCATAAGCCACAACCCTCTCGGACTGCATCAAGACACATCCTAGTTTGTCCTTAGAGGCATCACAATACATCGTGTACCTCTGTCCCTATTCCGGGACTATCAGAATAGGAGCTGAAGTAAGCCTCCTTTTCAAATTTTGGAATGCCTTCTCACACAGGTCATCCCACTCAAACTTGACCCCCTTCCGAGTCAATCTAGTCATAGTTAGAGTGTCGGAGAGAAATCCTCAATAAACCTTTGTAATATCCTGCGATCTAAGAAGCTTCTGTATCCTCAAAATGAATTCAACCTCTCCCAGCTCATTATAGCCTCTACCTTCTCAGGGTCCATTGATACATTTGAAGCCGACACGACGTGTCCTAAGAATCTCACCTCTATAAGCCAAAACTCGTACTTACTGAACTTGGCATGTGATGGTCCACCCCAAGTGCCTGAAGGAGCAATCATGCAGTGATCTCTTGCTCCTCCTTAGGCGCAGGAGTAGATGAAATGCCGTCGACAAAGACCGACAAAGCTGATCTAAATAGGGTTGGAATACCCTATGCATGAGATCCATGAATGCCGCTGGCACATTCGTTAACCCAAAAGGCATCACTGTGAACTCGAAATGCCCATATCGCATCCTAAACGTTGTCTTAGGGATATTAGCTTTCCTAACTCTCAATTGATGATAACTGATGCGAAGATCTATCTTAGAGTAAACTCACGCACCTCTCAACTAATCAAACAAGTCATCAATCCTCGGTAAGGGATACCTATTCTTGATCATAACCCTATTCAAGTGTCGGTAATCAATGTATAGTCGAAGGGTCTTGTCTTTCTTCTTCGCAAACAGAACCGAAGCGCCCCATGGTGAAGTGCTCGGTCTAATAAAGCCCTTTTCCAACAATTCCTGCAGTTGGACCTTGAGTTCCTGCAACTCAACTGGTGTCATCCTATGAGGAGTCATAGAAATGAAAGGCGTACCAGGGTGTAGCTTAATGATAAAGTCCACATCCCTGTACTGAGGTAATCCCAGCAACTCATTCGGAAAGACATCCTCATACTCACAAACCACTTGAGGTAGACCAGAATTATGTCTCCCCTTATCCTCTAGGGTAAGGCTTGCTAGCTAACCCATCAACTGTCTACTTCATGCAGGTCGTATGATGCGGGGTAAAAGTATCATGCCGCCCATAAGAAAAGACACACGGATCTGTCGGGTTGTGCGAGCTGATGTCCTCTGCTATCACGATCAGCTGACAACTTCGGTGTCTGCAGTGACAATCCATACCAAGAGCCAACGTCAAAATCCTGATATGCCCATCACCGAAGGTCCGTGATAAGTCCACGAGATCTCTAACTCTGATCGACATATCATACTAATCAGGTACTCACAGTCCTGGAACTCATTATAATGGATCATCGAGGTCTCCACCTCCAAAGGCCAAAACATCACGGCGAATGCGACCCTTGAGGAATCTGATGCACGGAATCGAGCAATATCTTAGCCCATGGGAGATAACAAAAACATACCATGTATCATTGATCAGTGGCTCGGTCTGTGAAGTGATGAGTGTGAGACACGCGCCCTTGTGTCCCTAAAGTGTTGGCCGTAAGCCACATCCACAGCCTCGGCCAGCACCACTGACGCTGCGGCCGTCGCGAGGAGTAGAAGGCACTGTGCGGCACACCACGGGACTAAAGCTAGTTCCTCTGGCCTGAACTAGGGTGAGATGAAACAAACTATGTCCATGTTGGTCCCTCTGATGACTGGGACTGAGGTGTCCCATAGCCTTAGGATCTTTGCCTCTAAGGGCAATCTTGAAATGTCCGGTATTAAGCGAGTAACATGTCTGCCACTGTTGACCTTAGTAGTCTGATGCAGCCTTGGCCTGATAGTCGCAGCCCCGTCCTTGAGATAATCGTGGAATATAAGTCCTCTGCCTCTTTCCCAAACTAGAAGAAGGCTAATCCTCATTCCACTTCTCACTAGTACCCATAGCTCGGATACTCAGACCATCTCTATCTCTCTTTATGGCCGCTTAGTCGACCATAGAGTCCATGTCTTGTAGGAGAAATCCTACAATCTTACCCTAGATGGACAATTTCAGGCCATCCTTGAATTTCCCCACCTTGGCCATATTTATGGCTACATAGTCATCCCCAAAACGTGCCAACTCAATGAACTTGTACTCGAGCACAGTCATATCTCCTTGCTTCAACTCAAGGAACTCTTGAGCCTTAGCATGTTTAGCTGATGTAGGGAAAAACTTACTCATGAAGGCGCTCAGACTCCTGTCTTGTCTGAGACCCTGAGACTCTAACCTAATCCCACCATATCTGGGACTCACCCTTTAGCCGAAATGTGGCTAGTCTGATCCTCGTAGCATCGAAGGTGATCTCTATAGCCTCCAAAATTCTCTCCACTTGTCGAAACCAATGATCAGCTACTACTGGATCCCCTCCCTTGGTGAATGTCGGAGGATGATGAGCTATAAACCATTGGAGGTTACTTGGCCCCCCAACTGCACTAGCCTGAGCAATGGCAGCAGCTGCAACACCTATGGCCGCTACAAAGGCCTGCTCGTCAAAGCTAGGCGGTGGTCGGCCGTTGCCTCGTGGACGACCTCTATGTCCGCGCCCTCGACTTTCCATCTACATAAGTTAAGATAGCAATTTGAGATTTTTCTCTTTTCATTTATCACATTAGTGATGCATAATGCGAAACACTAATAAATAACCATTCCTACTTAATCATACTTATTCGTTTTCCGAACCCTTAAGGTTACGTTTGCTAACCATTTAGTGTTCTTGATTTTATACATTCTATCATGCATATATTCCTGCAACCATGATACATCTCCGTGGAACATATTAGAACACCAAAACGAATCAATGCACACAATCTTTGTGTTCTACACCCATGCCCACTAATCTAGGTATTTGTACACTAACTCTCGATCTTTCGGCTATGTGAGCTAATATCCAGAAAACAACGGTGGATACCCTACTCGAGCTCCTAGTGTCGTTAACTTTGAGCTTTGATTCCAAATTTGTGACACCCGATTTTCGGGGTCATTTTTTTATTTTATTTTTTCTCAATTCCTCCACCAATTGTCTCTGTAAAATTTATACAAACAATACAAGGTTCCGAAAAATGTTAACACTGCACTGGAACAATCCCAAAACTAAATTTCTATTACAAGATTCATTGCCACATAGCAAAAAGCGGGTATTCAAGCCGAGACGTTACAAATATAATTGACTGAGCCCTGATCTAGCCTTTTTCACAACAAAACTCCTGGATCAGTTTCGGCTCCCAATGTACCTCTAGTACCTGAAAAATATTTCCCCAAAATGGGGTGAGCAATGGCCAATAAAATTTTTTTCTAAGGAACACCTCCCCACCAAAAATGCACATGCGATAGCAATATGTAAACATCAGTCACATTCCCACATAAATAATGTAATCCTATATGGAATGTTACGTGTCATATGTATAGGAATTTGACTCCTCATGCTCCTAACCAGAGTCATTGACTCCCTCACCTACACTTCAAGTGTGGAAAAACTATCATTGGTGTTTCACTTAAAGACTTCAACCATTGGAAAACCCTCCAATTTTTTTTTTTAATTTAGTAAATATTTTGTGTTTGTTATGGGCCACAACTTTTTTGGGGTTTCACCGCGAATGGTGATACACCTTAGACATTTTTCGGACTTTGCCAAACGATCATGTCTAACCACAATTGATTTGAATCTTTCCACCCTAGGGGAGATTTACTAACCGCTTCCGCTAAGGCCACATGATTTATGACATAATTATGTCATACACTCGTGAATCTCGATTTTGGATGTAGTCCCATTTTCAAGCTCACCACTCGTTCACCAAGAATGATGAATAACAGTACCATGCACCCACACCCGACTCGACGCGATGTGACCGTGCATATGAAATGCAATATGTCATTTCATGCGATGTCATGCTACATGCACAATAAGCTACATGCAACATTTAACAAACATGGATAAATATATTTTCTACATATAATTTTACATCCATGAAAATAGTATATCAGACGAAATATTTTCACATTCAGCATGTTATTCTATCAGCAGCCTTTGCAAGTGTAATCTCGGAACCATAAAATAGGAGCTTACATGGTTCTTTACTTTATTTTGAACTATTCTTTGGTTCCATTTGTCTGACTTCGAGAACATCAAAATTTACACTAAACTGAGAACATCGATCCTAGAATCAAAAACGAACCTTTAAACACGTCAGGGGTGTTTATAAACCAATCACAAAATTTTCAATATTCAATCCTGAAATTTTGGAATGAAACACCCGACCTAATTCGGCCCCGAGCGACTATGTATTAAATGGCCTTTAGGCTAGAAATAGTTCAAGTAGGAAATTTCCTTACATTACAGAGTTTGACGGAACTCCCAAGTTTGGTACCCATGCGTAGCCCTTGTCGCGTGGACCGACTTTACTTCACAGTCCGACGAAAACTGACTACCTGAACTCCTTAGATCTTAGAGAGAAGATAGAATCTCCCTTTCTCTCCCTCTACACTTTCTTCCTTCTTTTTTTTCACGCTCACCCCCTTACTGTCGGTTTCCTCCCCTTTCTTCCCTTGTTCGTTCCATCTTTATCTCATTTTCATTTCTTTTCCAATTTCTCCTTTCCCATTTTCTCTTCTCTTATCTCTTTCTTCTTTCTCTTTCTTTTTCTCCTTTTTCCTCATTTCTCCTTTGGATCACTCTCACACGTAGAGATCAAGTGGGGGAAACTTCCCCTAACCTTTCCTCTTGCCACTTGTCAACACTATGTTTATTCTCTTATTTTCCTTTTTTTTCTTTATTCTATTTATTGCATCATGTAACACATGGCTAAATGTGAGCCATGTATTTCACTTGCACCACATGGCTTTTGCCATGTGTCACTCGACCCCCTATGCCTCGAAAAATGTGAAATTCTGACTGTCTTGGAATTAGACGAAATTCAACGTGGTAGCTAGATTTCGTGATATAATTTCAACGGTGAAATCCATTTCATAATCTGAGATCTAGAAAAATTCCAAATTTTTACCAGAATGACCGTTTTACCATTTCTCTGAAAAATTGAATTTTCTCGGGTTTTACACGTTAGTTATCATCTATGGGTTATTGGAGCGATTCGAGATATTTTGGCTTTCCTTAATTCTAGGTTTGATCCCTTCGGTCACCTTGAATGGTGGTATTTAGTAAGCTCTCAAGGCTCATTGGATACTTATAAACTAGATCGATGATGTTCGTCGATTATCATTTATGGACAAATGGAGGTGGTGAGGATGTTCTTCCTTTGTCGGAAACCATTAATGGGAAGCAAATACCAATTTTTAAGGATATATATTTAAAGATTGATTATTATAGCTAAAGCGAAGATGCGGGTTTGGGAGATAACATATGTTATCCTCCCAATGCGAGGAAAAGACCTGGAAAACCCCTTGCTTTGCCTAAGGAACCTGAAACCTAATGACCTGACACTCATAGTAAATTTTTATTTTTAGTTTTAATAACTAAAATCCCCTCTTTTTATCACAACCCAAATATCCAAAATGAAATCACCAGTATAAGCTTTATTGTTAGTCATTTCTACGAAGAAAACTCATCCATGTGGACGATCCTAGAGCCGCTATACTATAGTAGCCATGCTATGGTAGTATGAGGTATTAGGTTATAAATTTTGTTGATTCAGAATACCCTACGAGCTACACGTGAATCAAATGGCGTCGTTGCCGGGGATGGTGCCTTAGTGCTAATGTCTATCTTTAGTGGATACTTGTGACCCTCATCACAAGCTGGTGATTTTTCTCCTATAATTTATTTTTTAGCATTTTACTTTTAGTTTGCTTAATATCTTTTTTTATTTATTTCTTTCAGCTAACCTTAACCCTTTTGTTCTATTTTGTTTGGTTTTGTCATGTATTATTGTAGGAGTATATGTTCAGTGGATTTGAGATTAAAGAGGTAGATTATTAAAGTTAACATTCCACTTTGGAAATCAAATCTTGAAGTGAGCTTGAATTTGAAGCCACAATGGAACCCCCTACTTGAAAGAGTAGTAGACGACAGGAAGTGAATTGGGTTTTATGGACGTAGGGGCTGTTTGTTTTTTTATTTTTTGCTGAAAGCTAAATAGCTTTTAACATTCAATTATTTGTTTTTAAAAATTTTCATTGCTGAAATTTTTAAAAAAAGTTCTAAATAGAAAAAAGTGAAAATATTTGGTTTTTTCTATTCAGAAAAAGTCATTTTTCACCAAAACAAGAAAAACTCCACCATTGCCTAATAAGGAGGAGGGTTAGTAACACTCACTACTAAGGATGACAGTGAGGGGGGTTCGAGACTGGGTGGCCCGATCCAGATCCCGACCCCGACCTCGACCCATTTATTTTTTTCAATTTTCAAACTTATCCCATTTAAAAAATTCGCAGGCAGGCGGATTGGGTGAGGATGGGAAAAATTCAGCCCGCCCCGTTTACATTTGATTTTTGTTTTTTATTTTTATATTTTTATTATATTAAAATTAATATATTTCATAAAAATATTATGAATTTTATAAATTATTTATTAAAAAACATTCTAATTATTATTATTATTTATATTAAAGTATAAAAATAAAATAATAAAAAAATTATTTTTAAAATATAATTGGGGCGGGGCAGGGTGGGGCGTAAATAACAATACCCGAGCCCACTAAAAGCCCAATTACAATTAAACCAAACTCATCCCATTAAGGGTGAGGTGGGAACTTGAAATAACTCAACCCGTTGTCATCCCTACTCACTACTCAATATTAAAAAACAAACAACTTAATACTTAATGTTATTAAGTACTATTCGACATTAAGCTCAAAAAAAGTTATATTCAACATTAAGTAAAAAAAACAAACGCCATCTTAGTCTTTCCTAATACTACAAAGTCCATATCCTTTTTGTTTTTCATTCTTCATTTTTCCTTTAAATTTGTTTTGTCTTGGTTTGATTTTGATTCATTTTGATTCCTAGAACTTTTGTTTTCATTTTTGCAGGAAATTGGTGCATTTCTAGGAGAGGGAAGCTCTGCAGGTAAAAAATACAGAGAAACAAGATTTTTGCAACCCCTGTGAAATTTCGCAAGATTTTCGCAACCCTTGCGTAATTTCGCAGGATTTTCGCAACCCCTGCGAAATTTCGCAAGAATTTCACAACCCCTGTTTTTTTGCCATAACTTTTTCATCCGAACTCCGATTTGGGTGATCTTGGTCTCATTGGAAAGCTTAGAGAGTGTAGAATATAGATATATCCAGAAAGAACACTTTAGAAATAATGATAAAAATGTAAGTTTCAAAATACTCCAACTGGTCACTTTTAACCTCTCTTCTCTTCTTCCTTCAACTACCAAGAGTCATAACTTGATAATTTGAAGCCCAAATGGAATGAATAAGGTGTTTTTGGAAAGCATGAGAAGTCTCCTATCCATCCATATACATATTGTAGCCATTTTGCTTCAAATGTGATAGCAGCCCACGAGTTGATGATCCTCCGGCTACTACCCAAGTGAGGCTATTCCACCTCCTGCCCGGTCTTAATAGCACTATTTTATCTTTGTTTTCCATACTTGCCGCATGATCTGCTATGTTGTTCATATTTTGGTTTTTAAGACTTTTCATCTCTTTTGTTTCCTATATGTGTAGATTGCTCTCTCAACACCGACTACATTTCACCAAGGAATTATCACTTCCTCCCTTAAATTTCCATTCCATATACATTGAGGACAATGTCGAATTTGGTTGGGGGTTGAGTTAAGGAAGGAAGTGTATTCACTCATTAGCAAATTTCTTTTGGTTCAAATAGTTTTTGAATAGTTTGATACATGTTTGCTTAGTTTTGTTGTAAAACCCCAAAAAATTTTAATTTTCTGAAAAAGAGTAAAAATGTAATTTTAGTCAAAATCTGGAATTTTTCTAGATCTCGGGTGATGAAATGGACTTCACCTTTGGAATCGTCTCACGAAATCTAGCTATCACATCGAATTTAGTCAAATTCCAAGACAGTCAAAATTTCACATTTTTCGAGGCACCGTGAGTAGTACAGGACACTTGGCATGTGATGAGTGGCTCACAGTGTGCCATGTGTCAAGTGTAGAATAAGTCGAATAATGAGCTCAAGTGGGACCCATAGGAGACATGGGACAACACATGGTTGGGTGGAAATCCCAAGTGAATGGATAAGGTGATAAGGGGTAAATCCAAGGAGCCACTAAGAGTGTGGCAAGTGGCAAGTGAGAGGACATCTCACTTGACCCATCTTGACCCAACCGGTTTAGGGGAGGAAGAAGGGGAAAAAGAAAGAGAGAGGGAAAGAATGAGAGAGTTTTAGAAAGAGAGATAGAGAGTCTACCTTCTCTTTAGATTTTATCGCGACGTTAGTCAAATCCGTGAGGGCAAGGGCAAAGTTGACCCCTTTATGCTGGGAGCTACGCATGAATTACCTAGATTATGGAGTTTCGGCAAACTCCGGGAGGTGAGGAGTCTTCTCACTTAGTTATTTCTTGATCCTAAAAGCCATGAAAATGGTTTGGGAGTTGTGGGCGGAAGCTTGGCCATGCAATCGATCTGAAAGGGGACCGGAATACTTGATGGGATCGATCATGGGCAGTCCATAGTTGTGGTAATTAGAATTTGCCTTGAGCAGTCACGAGAGTGGTTGTTGGGTGAAATTCGTCCATGCGTATTTGCTTGCATGTTGTTGTTTGGAATGAATGGCATGTGTTATTTGTGAAGAAGGAGAGGTGTTAATGCATGCTAAATTTGATAAGTTAACATGATGTTTGAATTATATGAATATAATTGTGTAAGAATCATTAGAATTGAATATATGAATTGGCATCATTGCATTCATGTGCACAGTTACATTGCGTTGAGTCGGGTGTGGGTGCACTGTATGGTTGTTCACCATTCTTGGTGAATGCGTGATGAGCTCGTATTTTGGACGACGTCCAATAAATGACTCATGGTTCAAAACATAAAGTGAAATAATAATTAATGTGTGTTGGGCGGAGCAAGAAGGGGGCCGTTAATCTCCTCAGGTGAAAAGCTTGGAACATGGGTGTAAGAGACCCACGGCGTTAGCCAAAATTTCTATATGGATGTAAGAGACCCGCGGTGTAAGCCGAAAAGTTCTGTTGCCCAAAACTAAGACACACGATTAACACATAGACTTCGAGTTGTGTGATAGGAGTCGGGATTGACTTGAGATGGGTTGCCCATTGGCACTAGTCGTCGCGGTGGCCCGTGGGAGCTCGGTATATGTCATTGGTACTACGGTGTGATTGTCACCTGGCATAGGCATGTGTGAAAATTAGAGTGAAGTGACTCGGGATAAGGGCATGATGATATTTCATGCATGACATATGACATTCATGTAGACATTTTACTTGGATGTGTGGACATTTGTGACGGGCAATTGCATGCACATTTTAGGTGGGGAGTAGCCCTTGTAGGAGATTACTCTACAGGGCATTGCTCACCCCGTCGTGGGATCCCCCTTTCTGGTACAGGGAGTATTCAGGAAGACGGCTCACTAGAGACCGCTTTTGAGAAGAAAGCCGACATGTGGCTTTGATTATATATTTTTGTAAAACATGTATGAAACATTCTGATTGATACATGTTTGTATAGGAGTGTAATTAACTCTTGAAACTATTGTAATATAGTTGGTTATATTTTGGTGAATATGGATGTATGGACCCGTCGTGGCTATTTTTACTCATGTTTGAGTCTCGGGTAGAGAGACACTCATTTTGTGGCATTGAGACACTTAATGGATACATGTATTCCGCGAGTTGACGGATCGTCAACGGACCCCCTTGGTTTGGGGCGTCACATTTGTAATTCTCAGCCTACAATGGGAGAAATTGAAACTGTGCTTCAATGCTCTTGATTTTAGAGTTGTTTTATGCTTATAAAAGTTGATGAAGTGTGGAAACCCCTCTTGTCTTCAACCTTACATCTTCCACTTTGAACTAACCACACACTGTGCACATTAGGTTTTGAATATAAGATGGCTTGTCTTTCCTCCTAAACAGCAAAATATGGCTAGTACTATTGACCACCTTTAATAGGTTGGGATCCCTGAATAAAAGACCAATGAGTCTTTCAAAAAAAAAAAAAAAAGAAATTTTTTGCAATACTTACCATGAAACTGAAACGATCAGGGGTATATGACAAAGAATCTTTGAGCTTCGGTGCCACTAAAATAACAGGTTAGGAGTCACCATTTATTTACTATTACATGGTGAATAGGTGGAGTTTAGCAAGTTGTAGGTGTTGGAGTCTCGAACTCATTAAAAGTTCGGGTAAAACTTAAAGAGTTAGTGATTGAGAGATCCTTATGACTTGATGCCCTAAACCTTAATTGGTTGGGAGTTATCGGTGGACCCTCGTTACATGGACAATTGTGAATTCGATTCCCTCAGCATTGCACCCCTATAACATAAAAAGAGTTGTGAAATAAAAGTGGGTCCTGATCTATTGAGGTTAGTTAGTCACGCTGGGTACAAAATTTGGGTTGGGGGAAAACGAGTTGTAAGCCTGTTTGAAAACTAATAAAACACTTGGAGTTTTGTGAAGTTTAGCTTAGTTATTTAGGAGTTGACATTGTTTTGATACTTGAATTTGCCTAGCACATACTCCTCTTGAAATAGTCATTGGGCAGGATTTTGATAACTTTTGTTTAAGGTTGGGTTTAATCGCATCATTGCTCTTGGAGAGCCATTCCTTGTAGATATATATATATATATATATATATATATATATATATATATATATATATATATATATATATATATATATATATATATATATATATATATATATATATAATTAAATCTTGCATTTGATTGCTTTATTCTTCCCGCCATTGCTAAGGACCCCAGCAATGTGTCAGTTCGAGTGCAATTACACACCCCAAATCAAGTCTTCTTTCATACCCATAACGCCAAGTTTTATAAGCCTTTTGTGTATTAATCAACAATTAACCCGGTTGGCATGTTAGGACCTAGCAAGGCTGCCTAATAAATTTTGTGGTAAGTTTTGTTGTTCTCGGGACTTATATTGAAAACCGGGGGTTCGACTCAAGCATGAAGAAATGTATGAGTGAGGCTGAGTGTAAAGGCAAAAAAGGAACCAGAACCAAGAAGAAAGATGCGATAGCAACTCTGGGGTACAAGGGTTGTGAATTTTCGGTAGGACCTGCGAATTCTGGGACCACATGGAATTTTCGGGGCTTGCGAAAATTCATATGATATTGACTTTTTATTTCTTTTGTTCTTACCCGATTTACCTCGTGTAATAGTGTTTTATTTATATCTTTGGTAATTTGTAAAGGGTTTGGTGTTACAAAACGACCTGAAAAAGACTTTAACAAATTATTGAGTTCATTTTTCGAGTAAAGCTTATGCAAGAAGCACAAGTGTTTTCCTCTCGTTTCTCTTCTTTCTCGACGGCCAGCGACCGCTCCCGAAAGAGGAAGGCGGCCAAAACCTTAGTCCAGCCCAGGTAAAGGAAACTAATTGAAGGTTTTTTGGATGAAAGATGGGTTTTCCATGTTTTTAACGGGTATTTTCCCTGCATTAATGGTTTCTTTTCAAACTTTAATTTTTAATCCCCTTCGGGTTACCTTGAATGATCTGTGTTGATAAGTTTTGGGTTCATTGGATGTATTGTTAGATCTATTGACATTTATTTGGATTATCATCTATTAGTTATTAGGCGATTCAAGGATGTTTTATTTCCTTCAAGTCTAGGTTGATCGCCAGTTACCGAATGGATTTAGTATTAGGTAAGTTCTCGGGGCTCATTGGATACTTATCGCTAGATCGATGATGTTGTCGATTATCATTTATGGACCATTGGAAGGTGATCGAGGAGATGTTCTTCTTGTCAAAGAAACCATTATTAGGAAGCAAATACAAATTTTCGAGATATGTTTAGGGTCAGTTATTATAGCTAAACGATGATCCGGTTTGGGAGATAACATGTGTTGTCCTTCCCAAATGACGAGAAAAAGAGCACAGGAAAACCCTCCCTTTACTAGGAACACAGAAACTAAATGACCCGACACTCTAAGGTTTTTGTTTTTATGTTTTTCTAAATTTTTATTTTTAGTTTTAATCACTAAAAATGAAATCACCTCTTTTTATCACAACCCAAATATCCAAAATGAAATCACCATTATAAACTTTATTGTCAATCATTTCTACGAAGAAAACCCATCCCTTTGGACGATCCTAGAGCCGCTATACTATAGTAGCCATGCTACGGTAGTATGAGGTATTAGGTTATAAATTTTCTTGATTCAAAATACTCTACGGGCTACACGTGAATCAGTAGTTAATAACAATGTTTTAAAACTTGGGCGGTTCAGTGGCAGTTGTTTGTTGACGACCAAAAAAATTAGTCGATTCGATACAAGAAACGTGATATAATCACGGATGAACCGACAGTCGGATCGGCCGAACCACCTAAACTAGTGGTTTTCCAACCGAAACCGACAGTTCACTCATCCTCTACTAGGTACAAATCTACCTATTCACGCCCCACGATGCCCTTCATCCCTTTCCACTTGCAGAAGTTCCAGGTAGCCTTCTAAATTCCCCTTCACTCTCTCCAGCTCCGGCGATGCCAATCGCATCTTCTTCATTGATGGTATGGATTTTATATACGTCGATACTCTACCAACTATAGATCCTTAAATGGTGATTAACTATCCGAATCATCACATATAGAGGATCGTCATCCTAACCTCATCATATGAAACTCATGGTCCTGACTTCCCTATTGCATTTCAAACTTACTGTATCAAAAATGAAAAAAACAATAAGCGAGCTAAACCCAGAAACCCATTTCTAAACCCCGAAGGAAGAAAACCAAAGTTGGGTTTTGTCATTTTGTGTGGAATTCTCCATGCCCTAATGGTGATAAGACCTTATGGTAATAAAGTAATATTTTTTTTGAAAAGATAAACTAATAGTTAATAAACATCACATGTACAACTCCATGCTTTTGAATACTCAACATTCTTATGGTAATAAGACACCTTTCTCACTTGTGATTACTTCATCACTTTCCCTCTTTTCATATTTATGAATGGACTAAAATTTATAAAAATGATTTGATGCTTTTATGCATTTAACTTTATTTATAAAGTCCTCTCATGTTGGAAGGAGTCCTCTCCTGATTTGAAACAGTTCTGGTTGTTTATTAGTGATTTTCTCAGTCTGCTTTGCAAGCTTCTTGGTTCTTCATTCTATGCAATCATGGATCTTTCTCTGACGGCTTTGTCTCTTTCCCAAGGGGAAACCGAATTTCTGTCACTTGAAGGGGTGGAGATGTAGGCAGTGAAGATACGTTTATTTGAGTTTGGTAGGACGGTTCCTAGCGTCGACTCCATCAACTTCAATTTCACGCGGATCGCGTATCTCATCTTTAGACGGAAAGGGTGTATGTATTTACGAACTACGATCAAGGTATATCTTTAAATTTTCCATGGTAGATCTAAAAGAGTTTTGGCGGGAGGGCCATGGACATATGACAACCACTTGTTGATCTTACATTGGATTCAACCTGGTGAATGCCCTAACTAGATTCCATTGAATTCCATAGACATATGGGTTCAAAATTTGACTTATATAGTTATATGTGAATCGTCAATAACAATTAAAATTATTCATGTGGCTTTTTATTGGAATATGATACCAACAATAGCGGAGTATTAAAAGTGAGACTCGTGTCCATGGATGTTGACCTCCATTGGAGCGTGGAAAGCGGTAGGACACCCGAGGGGACGGGTTCTTTGTTTTCTTTAAATATGAAAGAATTAGCCTTTTTTGTTTCATATGTGGTTGCTTAGGGCATTGGATCGGTTTGTGCTTCCATGTTTCACTATTTCAAGGAGATTGCGAGTAGGTGGGGAGTTTAGCTCAAAGCGTCAGTCCGTCAAATTTCAGGGCCTGGATTTAATCCTTGGTTATGCACAAATCAAGGCCACCAGTTGGAGTTGGCGTTTGGTGGGTATACAACGGCTGAAAGGAGAAGGATTGGGCAGTGGTAGCGTGAAGCTGGGCAGCCTCACGGTCGGGAGACCCTGAGCGGTTAGTGCATTTGTGACGGAAGAACGTGTATGTATGGATGAGGTGGATGAAGGCGGGAAAATATTGCAGGCTAGTGTGGTAGATGAGGATGAAGGTCTCCAGTTACTTGAAGATGGGAAAAAACAAAAGGCTGGGCCAAGCTTGGAGGCCCAAATTGGTACCATGACCTTAGACAAACCTAATGTTGATAATATAGACATGCAGACTTCTCCACTCCCGATAAACCAGAGAACCCTTTATTGGCGGGACTGTGGACCAGGCCTGCCATTCAATGATGCGCCTCGGTTAGGCTGCGAGGGATTTAGGTCAGGCCCGTGCAGTTCAAGCCTTAAGTGAGTTGGTCAAAACTCATAGGCCCATGGTAGTTTTTTTGTTTGTTACATTGGTTAACATTAACAAAATAGAAATTTTGAGGGTAAAACTGGGTTTTCAAAATGCTCTGGCCGTGGACAGACTAGGTCGAGGAGGTGGAGTTGCTGTTCTATGGAAAGATCTAGAAAAATGCAGAGTTATGAGCTTCTTGAACCACCATATTGACTTAGAGATTGAAGATGAAGCTAGGGGTAAATGGCGTCGGCGAAGTTTTTTATGGTATCTTGAGACCAAATCACCGGCGGACTCATGGAATTTACTACGATCCCTTCACTCCCACTCATTGCTTCCCTGGTGTGTGATAGGGGATATGAATGATTTACTTGAGAAGTCAGATAAGAAGGGAAATGTAGAGCACCACAGCAGCTGTCAGAAGTGTTCTAGAGATCTTTGTGTTTGATTGTAGTAATAGGCGTACACCTCTTGAAGGTTACCCTTTCACATAGGAAAGGGGGAAAGGGATGTTAACATGGGTAGAGGAAAAGCTAGACCGCTGTTTGGCTTCGGATGCTTGGTTGAATCTATTTCCGCAGGTAAAGCTTCTTAATTTGCTTGCCCCTGTATCTGATCACTCACCAATCCTCTTATGCATAGTTGGGTCGATTGCCAAAAAGAGAAGATTTCGAAAATTTCAGTTTGAGAACAGCTGGTTGTCTGAACCAGAATTACATCAAATTGTTTCACAGGCTTGGCTTGAATCGTCAGGTGCAACCGTGAGCAAATTGAACTCATGTGCCGTTTCTTTGTTCATTTGGGGAAAGGATTTATCTCTCAGATTCAGAAAGGAAATTGATAATTGCAAAAAAGAGCTGGAATTTGTCCAGTTTAAAACTGATGAGGCGTCGATGGAGTATTTCAAAATTTGAAAGCTTAGGCGTCTCCGCAATTTGAAACTGCATCTTTTGGAAGCGAATCGAAATTTTATTGGCTCGAAGGTAAGTTCAATACGCTTGCTCATGCAAGCTGCTTCAGCTCGTAAAAAGAAAAAGGAGATTACTGGTTTGATCATTGACAAGGGAGATTGGTCGAGCAGATTGAGGGCATTCAGCAGTAGCGGTGACTATTTTCGATGCGTATTGAATAGTCCACGTAAGTATGATGAAGTCTTGGATTATGTTGATATTAGAATTATGAGAGATGAGAATCTTTGCAGTTGTTTATTACCATTCTCGAAGGAAGAATTTAAGGAGTATATTATGCGAGATGCTGCGACAAATTGCAGATGTGACAGTTCAATTACTGCGTTTATCAAGGTTTTGGGATCTAGTAGGTGACGATGTATATCGAGATAGCTTAGAGTGGATGAATAATTTGTGTTTTCCTCCGTCGGTAAATCAAACGAATATATGCTTGATTCCGAAACATTAGAATGCAAGAACTATGAAGGATTACAGGCCAATTGCACTCTGTAATGTGAACTATAAAATCCTGGCCAAGGTTTTAGCAAATCGATTGAAGAAATTGTTACCTCGGATCATCTCGGGAAGCGATGCATTTGTTTCAGGAAGGTGATCACGGATAACGTCTAGTGGCGTCGAAATAATCCATCATATGAAGGGGAAGAATAAAGGTAAACGAGGGGATGTGGCCTTTAAAATTGACATCAGCAAAGCCTATGACAAAATAGACTAGGGCTTCCTCAGAGGGATTATGTTGAAATTGGGTTTTGATAATAGATGGGTCGATCTCATGATGCTATGTGTTTCTACAGTGCGTTATAATGTCTTGGTGAATGGGAGGGAGGTAGGGACGGTGTTCGAAAGAGGGTTGCGACAAGGTGATCCACTGTCTCCCTATCTTTTTATCTTATGTGCTGAGGGGTTATCCTCGTTGATCAAAAGGGCAGAATCTGAGGGAGTACTGCATGGGTGTCGGGTTAGTAGGACTGGTCCAACTGTTTCTCATCTTCTTTTTGCAGACGATAGCCTGTTTTTCTTCCGAGCTTCTGAGAGTGAATGTAATGTGATGAAGAAACTTCTCCTCCAATACGAAGAAGCTAATGGGCAGGGGGTAAACTTCATAAAATCTGGAATCATGTTCAATTCGAATGTTACGTCAACTCTTGCAGCTCAGTTGTCATATGTTCTGAATGTATCAATCCCTGCAGCGGTACTTGAGGGCTCCCTCATTGATTGGAAGAAAGAAAGAAGATGGTATTCAATCACATTGAAACGCGTGTGGCAAAATCAGGCTGGAAAAACAGACCTATATCCAAAGTTGGCAGGGAAGTGTTGATCAGAAGCGGTTGCCCGATCCATCCCCGACATATTATGTAGTACCTTTATCTTTTGCCTACCTACATTCTTGATGGAAATTCAAAAAATGCTAAACTCCTTTTGGTGGGGATGGTAGAAAAGGTAGGAAGCAGTGGCATAAAATGGTGGCATGGGATAAACTAAGTGTGAAGCAAATGGAGGTATGGTTCGTAATCTTCATTGTTTCGATTATATGTTAGGAGTTGGTTGGAAGCTTTTGTTTGCCTGCGTACTCTTGTTTACAAGATCTTCAAAGCTAAATATTTTCCCATAGGGATTTCTAAAGGCCACCTTAAGTGCAACCCAGAGTTTTACTTGGCAGAGTATCTTCTAGTCTTTCCCATTATTGAAGCAGGGTATTCGATGGAGAATAGGTAATAGTACACAGATTGATGTTTGGACCGACCCTTAGTTAAGAGATGATCAGAATTTTTGGGTACAAACAACTCAAGGAGCAGAACTAGATGGCTTGAGAGTAAGTGATTTAATGATTCCAGGTAGACTGGAATGGGATGTGGGCACAACGAGGAACTCTTTGTGGCTAGAGATGTGCTTGAAGAATACAAAAGTATACCTTTGTCTCAATCCTTTGCTGCAGATCGACATGTATGGCACTTTACAAATTACAGCGAGCTACAGTGAAACGGGTATCGTATGTACTCGATTATTGGGTGTTCATAGCCCGACTTTCCCGGGAAGGAGGTGGAAGTAACATGCGGGCAGCAGAGAGCCCCTCCTCAGATCAAAAATTTCTTGTGGAGAATGTGTAGAGGGGTTCTCCCTACCAAGCTGCAACTCCAGTCAAAAGGTATCGATGTTTCTGCCTCTTGTCTTTTTTGTGCGAATGGCCTCGAGAATGCTTGGCATATATTTATTTCTTGCCCTTTTGCTATATCTTGTTGGTCGAAATTGAAGGTGCTCTGGTGATTGACTCTGTGGCTAATAACATGCCTTAGTAGAATGGTTCTTTAAACTGATAAAAACTCAAAACAAGGAGGTTATAGGAAAAATTAGTGTTGTGCTTTGGGCTATATGGATCCAGCATATGGCGATCTTGGAACAATTCTCATGAATCCCGAACGGTTTATTGGCTCTTGAATTTTGTTTGATTGGATCTCTATTCAGGCGTAAAAATGTTAGCCAAGTCATGCCTGCCACATTCAAACAACATTGACAGCGACCACTTACGAGCTATGTGAAATCTGAACAAGATGGATGATCTTTGAGGAAGAACAAATCAATGGGATTATGAACACCGTGATCGCAAGGGCTCTTTCTCTTCTGCCTCTCTGGATAAATCAGTATAACAATCAGATACGAACTTGAGACTGATATTACCAGATCAAGTATTCGTTTGATGTGACTTAGTAAATATAAATTAGTTCATTTGGACAGATCATGTTTAGTGGTTTAGTGTTTTTGATCAGGTTATTATCCCTTTTACAAGGAGAGCATTATTTTTACGTGGCTTTTCTTAGAGAGGCAAAACAATGTTCTTTGCCCATATTCTTGCCAGAAATGCTATTAGGCATGCTGATTTTATGGTTTGGAATGACCCCCCTTTTGTCATTCAAACTAGATTATGTACTGATGCTATTAATTCATAATGCCATATTTTGCCTTGATGTCAAAAAAAAAAAAAAAACTTTATTTATAATAAGATATCTTCCACATTCAATAGAAAATATGAGCTAAAAATAATAAAATAAAAATTTATCAAGTTTTTTTTAGTGATTTTTATAAGTAAAAAAACTTTATAAAAATGTTTAACAATTAGAGGAAATGTTATCAAAATTTTTATAAAATTTTATTATTTTTATAATTATTTTTAATTTCAATAATATATAATTATCTATTTATGGCGTCTTAGGTTCAACCACGGTCAGGCCAGTGAGCGAGTGAGCGAACTTTTCCCTCCGTTCAGATTATTGGTCGATTTTAAAACATTGGTTAATAATGTTTTTTTTCTTATCATGTGGTATTACAAATATGTAATGTTCTCATTATTTATAATAATATGTAATATGGTAATTTAATATTTTGGTTACTTTCTTATTATTGTAATATAATATTTTAATATTATGATTATGTTTAATATTTAATATCCTGAATATGGTAATTAATAATTAATAGTATTTAATATTTATCTATAACATTTTAGTTATTAATTGAGCCCTTTCACCGACCAATTATCTCATATGACCTCTTATTTAAGCCATTTGATCAACCCCTAGGTCTAGTCAATTAGGTTCGACTCATTTCCTTAGGCTAGTCCGTTAGGGCCAACCCATCAACCATAGTTTCAATCCATTTGCTTAGACCCAATGCACTAGGACCCATTGCTAGACCCAATCCACTAGGACCCATTGCCATGTCACTACCCATATCTTTTGAACCAGTTCTTGAGGATAATGTGTGTCAAACTCTTTTTCTTTTCAGTTTTAAATATTATAATTATTATTTATTACTACTTTTTTTTTCCAATATTAAATTTTGTTTTGATTATTTAGCTTTTTTGATTAAAAGTATTTCCTTCACAATTTCCTTATCAAAATCTAATTTCTAATTACTAAACTGAAAATCTCTGCCTTCTTTGTTTTTTTTTTTGAAAAATTCGAAACTCATTTTTTTTTCTAAAAAAATAAAAAATCATTTTAACTCTTTAAACTCAAAATTCATTTAATTTAATTTTCATCAATTCAAAAATCATTTTTAATTAAAAAAAAATCATTTTCTTTAACTTTTAAAAACTCAAAAGTCATTTTCTTTATCCTTTACAAATTCCAAAATCATACTCTTTAATTAATGAAAAAAAAATCATTTTCATAATTAAAAAAAAATCATCTTCTTTTAAATTCTAAAAAAAGAATAATTTTCCTTTATATTTAAAAATTCAAAAATCATTTTCTTTAATTTCAAATTTCTAAAATTTCTTTTCTTTATAAAAATTCTTTTAATTTCCAAAATCAAAATTCACTTTCTTTCAATTCCCGAAGTCAAATCTCATTTTCAAATCTTCAAACTTCAAATATCTCTTTCTAATTTTCTCAAATTGACATCTTGTTTTCTCAAATTCCCAATCAAATTTCCATTTCCCAAAATTCTTTTTCAACCTGATTTTCAAAATTCAAAAAAGACGGTTTACTCTATAATTTTATACTCTATCATTCTAAAAAAATGAAATCATATGAAGTCTACTCGCGTGTTAAATAAATGAGCCTTGGTGGGAGCCTAACATATCATGTATCCTTTATTAAATAATTGGCACTTGACTTATAATTCGATTTCCTATTTTAATCATAAATGAATCTATATTACTTGTCTATCTAACATGATTTTATATTGATAACGCTTCTGAGTTGCCATCAAGGTGCACATTTCTTCATTTCGATTTTTGTTTTTTATTTATTAAGTGCTTAGTTTATTAGTATCTATAATTGATTGATTGGTAGAGACCATTTGTATATGGGCTTAAAGGGGTGTTACGACTCGCTACCATACCTTCATGATAGGTAACATGACATCGGAATTTGGATTTGGTTTTTTCGTAGATTTGTCTTTTCTAAAAAAGTAGTCACACTGAGGTTTTTATTTTTTATTTTGTTTTTATTAGAAATTTCCAAAAATGGCAAAATGATACTAATAATAATAAATTGCCATAATGGTTTTGGGAAGCCTAGAAAATTCTCTAGATATCGGATGATGAAACGAACTGCGTCGTTGGATTCGTCTCGCAAAATCCAGGGACCTAGAAAAATTTCTTCGAATTCTTTGACAGTTGAAATATTTTTACGATTTTCTGGGTGATAAGTCGCCAGTGACACAAGAGACGAGATTTTTAGGAAAATCTCGAAAGTCAGGAATTCGTTTAAAAGAAATTGAACTGAAAATAAATAAATTGTTTCGGGGTAGAAATGGACCCGAATGAGAGATGGACTCATGATGCAATGTGAGTCATGTATCCAAATAAAAAAAAAGGATAAAAAGAAAAAAAATGAAAGTCAAAAGGAAAAAAGAAAAGGAGGAGACGGAGTCTACGTGAGAGGAGGGAGAAAATTTTTTTTTTTTTAAAGAGAGAAGCTCTAGCTTCTCTTTAAGATTTATAGAAATCGGATCGTAGGTTTTGTCGAGCAAAGATAAAGTCGATCCCTGACACATAGAGTTCACAGCATTAGGTGCAAAGTCTTGGAGTTTCGTCAAACTCCATGAAGTAGGAAATTTTCCTACTTAGAATATTTTTAGCTTAGAGGCCATTTAATGGCTTGGGGTTTTCTTTGAGGCCGTGAGAGGCCGTAAATTTTAGTCTCAAAATCTTGGAACTGAGTGTAGGAATTTTTAGGAATTTTCGGGACTGTTTTCGGACAGTTCGGATTGAATTTTCAGGACTATTTTCGGACAGTCACAGGCTTAATTTTCGGGCCCCATTTTAGGACAGTCGAAGCGAAATTTGGGGTATTTAAAACGTCCGGACATGATTTTGTTGTTCAGGCGGTCGAAGCGTATTGAGTTTGGTTTTGGTCGGGGCCCGATGTCTTTGGGTTTTGTTGTGTGTTTTGGTATCAATGTAATTTGTTGATGAATGAAAAAAAAAATACACACAAAATTATGTTAATATGTGCTTGCGTGATGTATTAACATGGAAATTGTGATAAATGAAAATTATATGTAGGAAATATAATTATCTTGAATTTATAAATGTTGCATGTAGCATGACATAGCATGAAATGACATGATTGCATTTCATATGCACGGTCACATAGTGTCGAGTCGGGTGTGGGTGCATGGTATTGGTTATTCACCATTCTTGGTGAATGTGTAGTGAACTTGGAAATTGGGACAACGTCTAAAATTGAGACTCATGGGTGCATAAAAATAATAATAATAATAAATTTCTTGTGTTTGGGTGAAGCAAGATGAGGCAGATCCCATATAGGGTAAAAGACTCAAATTTTATTCTTGGTTAGACATATGTATCCAGTGATGAAAGTTTGTGAAAGTGTCGGAAGGTGTGCGGCTTCTGCGCGGTGAACCTCGAAATTGCCAGCCCAAATAAACCACGGGATTTGGTAGAGTGAATAAACATTGGAGGGTTGTCGATGGGTTGAGTCGTGGGTGAAACACCAATGGTAGTTTTTCACACTTGGCATTGCAGGTGTGAGAGAGTCAGTCGGGACTAGGGTTGTGGGCATGAGAAGTCTCATTTCATGCATGACAAGTAATATACCATATTGGATTGCATTATTTATATGAAATGTGATTGGACGTTTTCATGGTTGTCATTGCATGTGCATTTTAGGTGGGGAGTAGCCCTTGTAGGAGAATTTTTCTACAGGGCATTACTCACCTTGTTGTAGGACCCCCTTTCAGGTACAAGGGGTGTATAGGGATATGACGCTCCGACGAGGCCGTGATTATAAAGAAGGCCGATGTGTGGCCTTAATATTAACTTTGAATAACATTTTTGTAACCAAATTCTTTTGGGACTATTGTATAAATAGTCAGGTATGTAATTTGGTAAGAGTGCTATGATCGGACTCTTACGGACTGTAATTAAGCGTTTTATTTTCATATTTTAGATTTAAATGTGAATGAATGGATCCCGGTAAAGGGATATGTGGGGATATGGACAGATGGACCACATTAGGGTAAATTCTACTTGTTGAGACCTAGATGAGGTATGATTATCTTTGTTATGCAAATTGTATGTTGGGTAGAAACTCCCAAACAAAGTTGGCTTGGAATTTTGTAAATATGGATCTCGATAAATGGGACACAACAGTATGGTATTTGGTGCAGTCATAGAATTTCGCCCGAGTTGATGGGTTGTCCGCGGGACGCAGTTTGAGTGTCACAACAATGCCGGTGGAGTGGCGTTTACCTAGGGAGCTCTGAATAATGAACATCCTGAAGTAATTCTTGAAATAAGCACAACAGTAACAAATTTGGGTATCTGAAATACAGTGCAGATCATGCATTGTTGTGTGTTGCGTGTTTTGTGCTTAACATGCTATGTGATATGTGTGGTGATTTGTGTGACTAATATACATGGTGGATTGTATATGGAACACTAGGGTTATAAAACATAACCTTAGGGGTTCGAAAAACAAAATGAACATGATAGTCCGGGAACTTATGTGTATCAGTGTTTGGCATTATGCACCACTAAGGAAAAAGGGATGAACGGTGTAGTTCATGATGTTAAAGTCTATTAGTGGTTGGCACGTACACTACAGGTACATTGAGATAGAAATTTGAGAACTTTATTACTATTTGACACGTATAGATGGCTAGCAGAGGAAGAGGACGTCGAGGCGATGGGCAAAGTAATTACCCATGACCACCGGATTTGGAAGTAACAGGACCATGAGGCATTGTTGCTCACGTACTACCTTTGTGCGGGCGGGTGTTATTCTTTGCCACCCATTTGCTAGCTAGTGCAATTATGGAACCAGAGTTCGTAACCTCGGAGGTTGAGGCACATGATCGCCGACCCTCGGGGGCCGGATGAGCGAGGTCATTGTTTCGATTAGTCGGAAAAGATATGGCATTGCAGTTGCCATCATTGTGCAGGCGAGCACTATAGATGCTACCACTACACGGAATAGTGCAACGGTGGGCCAGGGAGGGACGGTAGCTCGTGGGTTCAAGCATCTCGGCATACATGGGAGAAGGGACTTGATGGTCGAGACAACCTTGGCCGTTGAAGAGAAGTAGAAAATGCGCGGGCATACGAGATAAGTACTAGTGGCAGAGGAAGGAGGATCGACCTTCTTCTAGTTCCATGAGAGGCGAGAAGACTTCTATTCCACGGAGATTTCAAGGTGGGGCGTCATGGAGCGAGGCAGTGGGGCTTCTAACCATCTGAGGTAGAATGACATGCTATCATTGCCATCGGCTGGGCATGAGCGTGATTGTCCACGAGCTAGATCCGGGAATTATGGGGCAATGCTTGATCCAGTCATCGATGGGACATGCTTGGACACATTTTGTTCTTCTCGCGATGCGGCGAGAGGACGATGTCAGGTCAGTGTTACCTGAACGCCTTGTTACCTGGAGGCAGAGTTAGAGGCCAGGGTATGGGTCGAGGTTGAGGACAGAGCTCATGAGCATAGACTTCAGGGACCCAGGGGCATGTTTACGCTATCACACCATAGACTGAGCTAGTTGATCAGTTGGTGATACAAGGTATGTTTCTATTATCTTGCCTATGGGCAAAGATACTGTTTGAGTTTAGTGCATCACATTCTTTTATTGCTGCATCTAGTGTGGATGTTTTAGGCTTAGAGGTGGAGACCTTGGATGGTAGTTACATGTGAGTTCTCCCCTAGGGACTAGGGTGAGGATTGATTAGATATGTCGAGATTTTGAGTTAGAGATCTCAAGGATTTCGCTCACGATGGTGCTGGCGCCAGATTTCTCGGTTTTGAGTGTATTCCTTGGCATGGATTGGTTGGCGACACCGCGGAGTCGTAATTGTGATGTGGGAGGATTCTGCTGCACACACGGGCCCAGTATCTGTGTGACTTTTCGGGAGAAGCATAATGCTTTGCCCCCGGACCGTGCGACTCGGTGGGGTGAGCCGGTTGATGGGTTGGTAGAAAGCGCACCTTAGAGGATGGGGAGACGGGATTGAGTCTACCTCAGATTGGTTTGCGAGTATGAGGACATTTTTTCGGACGAAGATTCTGGGATTACCTCCGCACAGGGATGTGGACTTTGTCATTGAGTTACACCTAGTACATGGCCCATTTACATAGGCTCTCACTAGGATGCGCAGGTGAGTTACATGACTGAGGTCTAGCTGCGAGAGAATTGTTGAGCAAAGTTTGTGAATCGGGCACTTCACCATGGGGCGCTCCGGTTTTGTTTGCTAAGAAGAAGGACAAGACTCTTTGATTGTGCATTGACTATTGACCAGGTTGAACGGGGTTCACGATCAAGAATGAAATTATCCATTACCTAAGTTGATGATTTTTTTTATCATGCGAAGGGCGAGTCTACTCGAGAGATGAACCGCCACCCCGGTTATCATCGGTTGAGGATTAGGGAGGCGTATCCTTAAGGCCGGTGTTGGGAGCGCGGTATAGGCATTTCGAGTTCATAGTGATGCCTTTCGGGTTGCCAGTGCTCGGCGGCATTCATGGATCTCATGCATAGGAGTGACCACTACTTGAATTAGTTTGTTGTGGTCTTTGTTGACGACATTTTGATATATTCCCAGTCTAAGGACGAGCATGAAGATCATTTACGGATTGTTCTCCATGCACTTAGGGACCATCAGTTGTATGCCAAGTTCAGTAAATGCGAGTTTTGGCTTACTGAGGTGAAATTCTTGGGACACGTCGTGTTGGCTTTAGGTGTGTTAGTAGACCCTAATAAGGTAGAGGCTGTTATGAGTTGGGAGAGGCCAAAGTCGGTATTTGAGATACGTAGTTTCTTGGGATTGGCGAGGTACTATAGGAGGTTCATTGAGGATTTCTCTTGCCTAGTAGCACCTATGACTAGATTGACTTGGAAGGGAGTCAAGTTTGAGTGTGTGAGAAGGCATTACAGGAGTTGAAAAGGAGGCTTACTTTAGATCCTATTTTGATAGTCCCGGAACAGGGACATAGGTATACGGTGTACTGTGATGCCTCTAGGGATGGACTAGGATGTGTCTTGATGCAGTTTGCAAGGGTTGTAACTTATGGTTCCAGACAGCTAAAGAATCATGAGTAGAATTACCCTGCACATGATCTGGAGTTGGCGACCATTGTCTTTGCCTTAAAGATTTGGCGCCACTATTTGTATGGTGACCAATTCAAAGTGTTTTTCAGACTACAAAAGTTTGAAGTATATTTTCACATAGCGGGACCTCAACATGAGGCAACGCAAATGGATGGAGTATCTGGAGGATTATTACTTCACGTTGCATTACCATCCTGGTAAGGCAATTGTAGTGGCTGATGCACACAGTCGGAAGTCACGGGGAGTATTGGTTAGTGTAGTTTCCCGAGAGTGACAGATGCTTGAGACTATAGGATAGTTTAGACTGTAATATAGTGATCAGGCTCAAGGAGCATTAGGGAGTTTGGTTGCTACGCCATCCCCTCTGTGCGAAGCGGAGTGATTGAGTCGATAGCGGGACATATAGGCGGTGTCCGTCGAGGCAGATACCGGTAGTACGGGTGATGAAGGTTAGGGCCCGTCCACATAGATGGTAGTCTTCATCGCCAGGGGATGGGTTGTGGTCCCCGATTGATTTGCTTCACGAGAGGAGATTCTCGAGTTTGTGCATTCCCCGATTTGTTGTGCATCCAGGTGGCACGAAGATGTACCATGATCTTCATCGCCAGTATTATTAGAGCGGGATGAAGTGAGACGTTGGAGATTTTGTTCGACGATGTCTCACGTGTCAATAGGTTAAGGCTGAGCATCAGAAGCCAGTAGGGCTACTTCAGCCATTAGAGGTAGCGGAGTGGAAGTGGGAGCATGTTACGATGGACTTTATGACCCACTTTCCACGGACACTGCAAATACAGGATGCGGTGTGGGTGATTGTGGACTGACTCATTAAGTCGGCACATTTTCTTACATTACGCATGACCTTCACATAGGAGGAATTTTGCTGGTTATATATTTGAGAAATTGTCCAGCTACATGGAGTGCTAGTCTCTATCGTATCGGACATGGACCCCATAATTACAACATACTTTTGGAAGAGTTTCCAAAAGGCCATGGGGACACAATTGACAATGAGCACGCATTTCATCAGGTAGGCGGTTGGTGGTCGGAGAGGACCATACAAATTTTAGAGGACATGTTGCGAGCATGCGTCCTGGATCTTAAGGGTAGTTGGGAGGAGCACATACCCTTAGTGGAATTCGCGTACAACAACAGTTATCAGGCTAGTATATAAATGGCACCCTATGACGCTTTATATGGGAGGCCATGTCGATCCCCGATTTGTTGAACAGAGGTGGGAGAGAGTTCCATCACAGGTCCAGATATGATTAGAGACACCTTGGAGAAGATGGGTTTGATACAGAAGCGTCTTCTTACGGCTCGAAGCGGACGGTTTTGCAGCGGCGAACGTCGACCTGCAGAGTTTGAGGTGGTGATCGCGTCTTCTTGAAGGTGATGCACAGAGGAAGGAGTGGTCGGATTCCGACGGCGGGAAAGCTGGTGCCAATGTATATTGGGCCCGCCGGTCCTCGAGGATTGGGAATGATTCTTATCAATTAGCGCTACCGCATAGTTTATCAAGTGTTCATGAGGTGTTCCACGTCTCATGCCGAGCCTCCGCCGAATCGGCTCGTGCGAGTGGATTGGGGAGGGATTGTTGTTGATACGGATGGGACCTTTGAGAGGACCCGGTGCGTATCATGAATGCCCGAATCGAGGTTTTGTGATCTGAACCGTGCAGCCCAGTGAAGCGTTGTGGCAGCAGAAAGTGGAGGAGGCAACTTGAGGCAGCGAAGACATGATCTGAATTTTTATCCTTTCTTGTTTGAGGATGAAGGTGTGTTTGTCTAATATTGGAACTAGAATAACTATTGCATATGCATGTGTTTGTGTGTGCTAGTGTGTGTGAATTTCGGGAATGAAATTCTTTTAAGGGGGGAAGAATATAAAACCCGAGAAAATTAGAAAATTTCAAAATTGGAAAAATGATAATAATAATAATAATAATAAATTGTCATAATGGTTCAGGGAAGCCTATAAAATTCTCTAGATCTTAGATGACAAAACGGACTGCATCGTTGGATTCGTCTCGCAAATCCATTGACCTAAGAAAGTTTAAAATTCGAATTAAGAGACAGTGAATATTTTACTATTTTTTGGGTGATAAGTCGCCAATAATTTTAAGGACGAGATTTTTACGAAAATCTCAGAAGACAGGAAATGAATTGAGCTAAGTTCATTTAAAATAAATTGAAGTGAAAAGAAATAAATTGTTTTGAGGTAGAAATGAATCTAAATGAGAGATGGACAAACGACGCAATGTGAGTCATGTATCCAAATTTAAAAAAAAAAAAAGTAAAGAAAAGGATAAAAAGAAAAAAATGAAAGTCAAAAGGAAAAAAGAAAAAGGAGTAGATGCTCACGTGAGAGAAGAGGAGAAAATATTTTTTAGAAAGAGAAACTCTAGTTTCTCTCTAAGATTTATGGAAATCGGGTGTAGGTTTTGTCCAGTAAAGAAATTAAAGTGGTCACGCATTGAGGTATGTGGGTACCAAAATCTTGGAGTTTTGTCGAGCTTCACGGGTAGGGAATTTTCCTACTTGGAATAATTTTTTTAGTCTAAAGGTCATTTAATGGCTTGGGGTTTCTTTGGTAGTGAGAAATTTGTAATTTCAGTTCCAAAATCTTAGGTATTGTAAAAATTTTAAGGAATTTTAATTTGTTTTGGAATAGTCGGGACTTAATTTCGGAATTTGTTTTGGACGGTCGGACGAATTTTCAAAGTATTTCGAGGCGGAGTCGAGTTGTGTTAAAGGTTTGGTTTTGATCAGGACTGATGTCTTGGTTTTGTTGTGTTTGGTATCACGCAATTTGTTGATGAATGGAAAAAAAAAAAAAGTTCATGATCGTGAAGGGACGAGAGGTACCTATTTTATATGGGTTGAATTTGGACCATTTATTAATATATTGTTGGAAAATAAATAATATCTTGGTTGTGTGAAAATCATGTTAATATGTGCTTGTTATGTATGCAAGAGTATGATGAATAGAAAAGTATATGTAGAAATATAATTATCGGAATTTATAAATGTTGCATAGCATGACATAGCATGAAATGACATGATTGCATTCATATGCAGTCACATCGCGTCCCGAGTCGGGTGTGGGTGCATGGTATTGGACATTCACCATTCTTGGTAGATGTGTGTAGTGAAACTCGAAATTGGGACAACGCCAAGAGTGGACTCATGGGTGCATAAAAAAATAATAATAAATTTCGTGTGTTTGGATGAAGTAAGATGAGACAGATCCCCCCAGGGTGAAAGACTCAAATTTTATTCTTGGTCAGACATATGTATCCTATGATGAAAGTTTGTGAAAGTGTCGAAGGGTGTGCAAAGCCTACGGTGAGACCTCAAAAATTCACAACCCAAATAAACACAAGGGATTTCGTAAAATTGAATAAACATTGGAGGGTTATCCAATGGGTTGAGTCATTGGATGAAACACCAATGACTGGTTTTCACACTTGACATTGCAGGTGTGAGGGAGTTAGTCAGGACTCGGGTTATGGGCATGAGGAGTCTCATCTCATGCATGACACGTAATATTTCATATAGGATTGCATTATTTATATGGAATGCGATTGAACGTTTTCATGGTTGTCATTGCATGTATATTTTAGGTGGAGAGTAGCCCTTGTAGGAGAATTTTTTTATTGGGCATTGCTCATCCTGTTGTGGGACCCCCTTTCAGGTACAGGGGGTGTACAAGGAGACAGCGCTCCGACGAGACCGTGATTATGAAGAAGGCCGATGTGTGACCTTGATATTACCTTCAAATAACATTTTTTTTTAAAAAAATTTGTATAAAAAAATTATGGCTTAATTCTTCTAGGATTATATAAATAGTACAGTATGTAATTATTAGTAAAGGACCATGATCGGACTCTTACGGACTTTAATTAAACGTTTTATTATCATATTTTAGATTTAAATGTGAATGAATGGATCCCGATAAAGGGATGTATATTGGGGATATGGATAGATGGATCATGTGGGGTCGATACTATACATTGAGGCCACGGATGGGGTATGATTATCTCTTTGTTATCACGGGTTGTATGTTGGGTAGAGCTCCACGAACAAAGGGACTCTACGGTGCACCTGGCTCATGGATCGATAAATGGGACATAACGTGTGGTATCGAGTCTGAAATCACGAGAATTAGTGGGTTGTTGTCAACGGGACCCCCGGATTTGGGGTATCACATTTTCCCTCTTAAAAAATAAATAAAAATAAGTAGCGACTTCAAACTGTTTTCTAAATGGTTTTTTTTTCTTTTTAAAAAAAAAGCAGTATAATCATTAATTAGAAACACATCATAGCTAAAATGATAAACATTTTTACCATGTCTAATATTGATTTTTCTCCAATTTGTAAAGTATTTCTTGTATTACATATAACATAATTATCATAAACTTCGAAAATACATAAATATTTTGTACGATACTGTACATTGTCTTTAAAATATATATTTAAGCTAATACTATTATGTTTATTAGTTTGTAAGAATTGATATTAGTTAACATTTTAAATTTAAATAAAATAAATTTAAATAACAAATATAGGTCAACCATTAATTTAAAATTAATAACTGATATGATTGTGTTTTTAGGTAAAATGTTTTTATTTTAAAAGGTTATTGTACAACATTTCTACCAATTTTATAAGAATTTTAATAAAATTTTTGAAACGTGTGACATAAAATATAAGAATGCATTTTACATTAATAATTAATTTTAAAAGGATAATCCAGTACAAAATTTATAACTGATCACAAACTAAAAAAATTATTATAACTCTTTAAAAATATAAACAGTTGTCAAACAAAATGTCTATAAAACAAATTGCAATACTTCTTAAATGTATATGTGAGATATTTAATAAATCTGGTACAAGTATAAAAGCATTTAAGAAATATTTGAATATTTATTTTTTCAAATTACTTTCAAGTGTTGAAAACACTTTTAATGTGTTCGAAAAGTTTTAAAAACTTTTTTATTTTAAAAATATTAAAGTATATTTACAATCATAAACACTTTTAGAAAACACTAATAAATGCATAAAAAAATACACATTTTCCTATTTTTTAGTATAAGTAATAAAATGTTACAAAGATATTGTTAAATAGAAATATAATTAGATTTAAAAACCAAATATAAATATTTATTAATTCTGAATTTTTAATCTTTTATTCATGTAAATACTCTTTTACCATTTGTTACATAATTTATTATCTCAAATACCACATTCTTTATCTCTTTTCCATAAATATGCAATACCATAATTGCATATTTTGGCAAATTCGATTTAATTATTTTAATTATTAGTTATTATTTTGGGCAATGGTGAAATGGAAATATGGTTAACGCGTTAATTTTGAAACTTTATTTTAAAAGATATTAACATTTAAAAAGAAAAAAACAACATAATTTGACCATTTAAGAAAAAATTTAATGAGTTATGAGTACTAATTAATATAAATTTGATCTTGTTTTATAACCATGAAATAGTTTGCTTGTGATTTAATTTATAAGAAAATTTCGTATGAATTAGGGCGATGCTTTACCATATAAAGAAGTAATGTCACCAGTCAACCTTTGGAATCAAAGGGGCTAAATTTTATCTAAATAAAGTTTAGGAATATATTTGATAGAAGAAGCTTTTACTATTTTTTTTAGGCAATGAGAATGACCTGTATTTTTGTCAATTTATCAATTTACATACCATAAACAAATTATTAACATTATTACACTATAATTTTATATTTCGAACTTATTGTATAAATATCCTTCAAATAAAAATAATTAATGTGAAAATATTATTCACAAACTCATAATAAAATCTTTATATATATGAGAAAAACTGTGTTTTCCTTTTGTAATTTTATAATTTAATTATTAATTATTTGTAATACAAAAAATTTCATTTTACCTAAAAATTATATAATGGTCTGTAACAAAGAAAATTAGTACATAGCTTTAATAAAATACCATTTATTTTATTTCTTTTTAATTGCTATAATTTGTCTTGTTACGTTATATAATTCCATGTTGTTGAGTTCAAAGAGTGCCACCCTTCTCCACCCTTTCCACACATCTAGCTTGTATGTGAGAATTAGAATAATGATCGTATAGATTCGCCTTCTGTTATTTGATCAAAACCTCTTTCACAGGCGCTAGAGAGCGACTGGGTTTGTCCTCATGGCGAAAAATTGACATTTCGATCCCGTTTGAAAACGCCCCACAAAACAAAATTTTTTTGTTCCAACTCATTTTGGCTCTGTTAATTCAACCAAACTGAAACAGCCTGACTCTTCCTCTTAAACCACTTATACCTTGAGATTTGCAACCTGTCATCCATAGCTGTTTAGGATTAAGGGTAACATTAGTCTTTTTTTGGTCCAACCAGCAAATGGAGCACTCTGGATATTCAACCCAGCCAATGGTTCATTTCTTGAAACCAATAGTATTCTTTGGCCAAATAGTGGAAACAGGAACTTGTGCTAAACCACCGAACCTCTTCTGTAATCAACAAGCCAATAGTATATCAAATCATATATAAGTCATTCATAGTTTTTTCAGAGTTCTTTCATATAAACTCTCATAATATAACTATTTCTACTTAATTTTGAATATACCATATATATATATATATATATATATATATATATATATATATATATATATATATATATATATATATAAATTATACATTCATAGATTTTTTTTCCTCCATATTTTCTCATGTGCATTACCACATATTTGCTTACTCATAAAGTACAAAAATAAAGAAAATAATACACAAGAAAAGAAAAGTCAAAATACCATGATATTTTGCTGAAATATCGTGTGATAGGCTAACATTAATAGAGTTCCCTTCCATTTATCATCAAATTTAGCTTAATTAATGCATGTCATTTAAGTAATTGATTGACCTTTACATAATTTTGCCTTTTTAAATATGGAAAAAAATCTTGAGCTCCAAAATAAATTAATGCCTGTTGATTTTCTTAATCTCCACTCTCTCCTTACTGTGCTACAATAACTAAGCCATTTAGAAATCTTAATTTGATACCAAAAATAGCTAACTTAATAAATGTCACCATATTAATTAGTATTAACTACATGGGATGTCATGTCAAAAATTAGTATTAACTACTTGGCATTTAGTATTGGAAATATCAGATTTTACCACTAGGGTTTCTCTCTCTTTCTATATATTTACATAAATAATATCTCAACCCAATTTCACATCTATATAATTTATCTCTTTTTGCCTCCTTTAGTGAACATATCATCTCCTTGTGGGTTTAACTCAGTCCTTACTTGAGTTTTAGCATTGTTTATCACTATTTCTTGAGGTAAAAATGTTTTATTTTTATTTTTATATGAAACATAGCCTTGTTTTATATATTGTATGCATGTGTATGTGGATGTATTTATACACAGTTATATTAATGGTTTCTGAATTTCCAGGACTATGAGATAATCCTACTATATGAGAGTTGAAGGAGAAAGAGTTCTGCTATAGCTGGGCCTGTTATAATCTTTGTAGGTTTATTATCATAATATAAATGGTGGACAGAAAATTGTATGAAAAGTAGAAAGGAAAAAGAATAAATAAATGATAAATCACTTAGCATGTTTGGTTTGTGCTTTTGAAAACTTTTATTGTTCTTTAAATTTAGTGTTTTTTTTTGTGTTTTAATTCCGTGTTTTTCGGGAAAAAAAAAACTGTGAATCAAAACATATTCTCTACAGTAATTTCTCTTGTTTTTCAAAATAGAAAACGATTTTCAAAAACTATTATATATTGAGAGTGATTTTGAAAACCTGGCTTTCATGATACTGTGTTTTATGAAAAGTGTTCTTGTTTTTTGAATTTTAGGGTCTACTTGGTTCCTATTTGTAAATATTGTTCTGGAATACAATTTTTGAAAAATTAGAAAACATCGTTTTGATGTTTTATGAAATTCTGAATTTAGTGTTTTTTTTGTGATTTTCAAAAAAAAAAAAAGGAATAAAAAATGTTCGTGTAAAATAGTTTTTAAAAACAGAAAACAAATAGAAATATCAAGCCAATACCTTTTTTTATATGTTTTCTTAAATTGATTTCACTTATTTTTTTATTATATATATGTTAAATAATTTTAAAATACAAAATCTAACTAGTTTTAATGATAGTTGGCATGTATATATTTTAAATAGTTTCCGAGAACTAAGCTTATAGTCCTATGATAAAAAGCATGGAACCCTAGTGTCAGGAAGCATAGTAAAAAAAGGATATTGAGTTAATACAATCAATGAATAATTAAATATTCCAGATTTTGAAAAGTTATTAGAGAAATAAAAGGGAAAGAAAAATTAAAGCAAGAAGAGAAAAAAAGGAAAATAATAACTTTGTTTTGAATTTTACAGGACTGGCAAATGATGCTTTGTCCTATGATTACACAGCCAGTTTGGAGGTAAGCTTTCTTTCTGCTTTACAGTCCAAACTACATAATTTTCTTCTGGTTTTAGCTTAGCTCGGTTTAGTACATATTCTAGATCCATTATTTAATATTTTGTAACCTGATGAACCATTAAATTCTAGAAATATTTGGTTAAAAGAAATTAAATAATCCAAATTTGCAAATCTAACATTTCTCATATTTTTTCCTTGAAAAATAACTCTTTATAGACAAAAATAGCCTTTGTACTTTTAGGTATTACATGTGTCTTATATAAGGAAGGGTTATTTTGAAAATAATAAAAAAAAAAAAAAAGAGGATATTTTTCAAAATGTGATTCCAGTGATGGAGAGCTTAGATTTTTGAAATTCATGTTTCAAATGATCTTTGATCAAAGACTTCAAATAATCCAAAATGTGTAAATCTAACCCTTCTCAAATTTTTTCTTAGATAACTCTTTATAGACATAAATACCCTTCATCCTTTATGTATTTATGTGTATTATAAAAAAGAAATCTTATTTTACATGAAACAATGAATATTTTTATCAAAATGTGATCAAAAATTGATGAAAGGTTAGGACCTGTTTGGTTATAATTTTTGAAAATAGTTTTTTGCCCTGAAAAACATGGACAATAAGAAAACATGAAAAACAAATTATTACTTTTTTTTTTATTATGGAAAATACAAAGAACATATAAAACACTAAATGAAGAGAACAATGACAATTTTCAGAGAACCAAAATTACGTTTTCTGTGTTTTCAAAAACTATTTTCATGAATAATTTTAAAAAACAATAACCAAACATGCCTTTGGATTTCCGAAATTCATGTTTGAAAAGGGTCTTTTAATCGAATGACAGTAGATTCTACTTTATTCTTCTTAATTTACTTCAGTGTTTGGAGAATCCACACAAACCCCAATATGGAGGAGAATCATTCTAAGCCTAAAGTGAACAATATGGCAAGGATCTGACATGCTTTTGGAGGTGCAGAAATAGAAAATCATCAAGAGGAACAATTTCATTGGCTCATAGCAGAAAACAAACAAATGATAGCATTGCTTTGACTTTACTAAAGGACAAACTTTACATTCTCTGGTATTTCTGTTTATGTTATATATTTTGGAGTTCCATATAAAATTTGAGGAAAATGCGAAAAGAAGTAGATAGAAAGTAGAAGGAAATCTAATCCTTTATCAGCTTCTGCCTGCTTCATTTGACAAAAGTACCTCTTATGTTCTCTTGTAAAAATAACCTTTTCTTATCAAGACTTATGTAAATATATAGGGATAATGAAGACATTTTTGTCTAAAGAGGTTATTTTCAAGAAAAAAAAACATAGAAGTTGGTTTCAAGTGTTATCTATTGGCAAGTTATTGTAATATTTTAATAAGGTGGATTCAGTTAATGACCTTTTCAGCCCAATTTTGACTTTGATTTTGACAAAAATATCATATTTTCTTGTAAAAATAACATATTCTTTTAAGAGATAATATAAATACATAAAATAACCAATGACATTTTTGTTCAAAAATAATTATTTTTCAAGAAAAAACATGGGAGACGTTAGATTCACAAATTTAGAGGTATTTGATGTCTTTTAATCAATTTTTTATTTATTATTATTTCTTTCCAAGAAGCAAACAAAATCCAAAGATATCTTTAAAGAAAGGAAAATAAGAAGCATCTTCAATAACCATTGGATCAGGTTTATTTATGGGTAATCTGAAATATATTTATATCTGCATTTTGTGTGATCATGTGGCAGCTTGGATACAAGTGAGCGGCGGAATACCTCAGTTTCAGCTGTTTAAACAGTCTGGTCATGAATATGGTGGTGCAGTTGCTGCTGAATCTGGCTGCTGGTCCATGCTCAAGGGTGGCCTCACCGTCGATTCTTCCGGCCCCGTTGAGCTCTATTTTGAGGTATTTATGTTTCTTAATCCCGTAGTTTCAAGGCACAACTACTTTATAGTTATAACGTCTCGTTGTCTTTCTTACAAGACGTTCGCCTTGTGCAGAGGTGTGCTTTATAAATTATAATTTATTTTTACAACATTTTTATTCTTAAAATTTTTAATTATTTCACTCACTGTTGAAATGTTCTTTAAATATTGGAAATTTTAATTTTTTTATTAATATAACTAAACTTTAAATATAAATTTATAATTAATGCTGCATCCAAATCACATTTTATTTTACAAAACTCATGCCTTAAATTACTTGCCTTGCGTCTCAAGACTAAGAAATTATTCTTTTAATAATAATAATCTTATAATTTACCATTGAAAGTAATAAATAGTCAGATAGTCAATTTGAACAACTTAAACACATTAAAATGAAGGATACTAATTAGTTTTAAATAAGAAAAGAAAAGTAAATTATGGATTCCTGTAACATTGATTTTTAACTGACATAACCTCTACAGAGCGAAGATATATCGGTAGAGATATGGGTGGATAGCATCTCACTGCAACCATTCACTCAAGAACAATGGACTTCTCATCAAGATCAAAGTATTGAGAAGGTAAGAGCTACGTGATTACTTTATCCATTTCCTTTGTTCCAATTAACATGGAAAGAAAAAAAATTACAAAAAATGATTTTCTTATATTTAATTGCCTGATAAAAATCTTAAATAAAATCAAATGTAAATTAAATTACATATTTTAAAATCATATAGGTTGTGTTATGTTCCTATGTCAAGAAAATGAGTTTCTTATGTCCATTTGTTCAATGAAAAATCCTGAACAAAATCAAATATATATAAAATTATTAACAAACTCTTAATTATTAATCTTTATTTTGATAGATTAAAATAAATAAAATGAGTTTAAGCTTATCAGACAAAATTAATATATTGGGTTTAACTAACTTGGGAAATTTGTGTTTCAACTTTTAAACAATTGATTTGAAAATAATTGCAAAAAAGCATAAAGAATGTAAAATATATGGTTTAGTACGGTTTCAAATAAAAATAATTGTGTTTTGTATTATGCAAAGTGTCTGTAATAAATGAGTACTGTATGACACTATTCATTATAGTAGTATCTAGGTACTAATATACGAGAAACACAAATATTTTTTATAAAACTATATTGAAATTATTTTAATCTTTATATTAGTAAGTTAAAATGAATTTAAAATAGAAAATAAAAATAATATATTAGATTGAACTTGTTGTTCATTTTTCTTATTTAATTTCTTATTTTATTTTCTATATTTTTTAGATGATTTGATTAAAAGACCTTTTGAAACATGTCTAAAATTAGACCCTTCATCCATTTTTGACCACATTTTAACAAAAAAACCTTCATTGTTTTTTTTTTTTTTTTGGTAAAAATAACCCTTTCTAGTATAAAACACATGTAAATATCTAAAAGGTTGTTTGTAATAAGTTATTTTTCAAGAAAAATATGGAGGGTTATATTCGCAAATTTTGGATGCTTAATTTGATGTCTTATAACTAAATATTTCTTAATTTTTTTGATTGATGATAGGATGTGAAATTGGGTCATTATAAAACTTACACGTAAAGAAAATATTAAACATTTCTTTCACAAATAGGTTTATAATGACCACACGAAGACTCTTTAATCTACAGAACCGCAAGAGAAGGGTTAGACTCCAAGCAACAGACGGCCATGGAAATCCCATGGCAGGGGCAAAAATATTGTCAAAACAAAAGAAACCGCATTTCCCAGCCAGGAGCACCGTCCCAGCAAACACATCCTGAACAACCCGGCGTACCAGAAATGGTTCTTCAAGATTCACAGTCACAGTATTCGAGAACGAACTCAAATGGTACTCCACGGAACCCTCCCCCGGCAAGGAAGACTACTCAGTCCCAGACGCCATGCTTCAATTCGCCAAGCAAAACGGCCTCGCCGTCCGCGGCCACAACATCTTATGGGACAACGGAAACGACCAACCCTATTGGGTTCCTTCCCTGTCGAATTCCGATCTCCGGGCCGCCGTCACTAGACGGATAGAATCGGTTGTCCGGCGGTACTCCGGCCAGTTCATTGGGTGGGATGTTGTGAATGAGAATTTGCATTTTTCCTTCTTTGAGGACAAACTTGGGGCGGAAGCTACCGGGGCGGCGTTCAGATGACTCGCCGGCTTGATCCGGAGAACGACACGACTATGAATGAGTATGATACGATAGAGAAGAGTGGGAAGGGGTCAGCCTCGCCGGACAAGTATCTTCAGAAGTTGAAAGAGATTCAGTATTTTCTCAAGGGTGGTCGGAATCTGGGGATTGGTCTTGAGGGTCATTTTCGGACTCCCAATATTCCTTATATGAGATCGGCCATTGATAAGCTTGCTGCCTCGAATTTTCCCATTTGGATTACGGAACTGGATGTTGATCCCACCCAGGTATAACAACCCTTTCTCATCTTCTTCTTCTTCTTCTCAACTTCTGATAGGATGCATTTGCCATAAATATTAGGATTTTTAAAAACAAAAACAAATCCTAATAGAGGTACAAAATTACCCTTCACAACTAAATACTTTAATTACTAAACTGTTCCCATTAGTATTCCAAGTGGCAACTAACCCTTCCCTAGCCCTAACTTTTTTAAATACCCTTGGTAATATAGTTATATATTTATGAAACATTTGGTTTAAAAGACATGACCCCTAAGTCTGTGAATCTAATACTTCCCATATTTTTTCTTGAAAAAGAACTCATTTTGGATAAAAATGCTATTCTCCGATTTCATATATCTATATTGTTTCTTAAAAGAAATAGTTTTTTTGGGGGAAAATAATTAAGGATATTTTTTTCAAAATTAGACCAAAAAATTGATATGTCAATTTCAAAATTGGGTTTTAAAGATCTTTAATCAAATCACCCTATGGTTATAATTTGGGGATGTGACAAAATGCCTATGAAATTTAGTTATAATTTGGGGATTTATTTTACACTTTCAAGAACATTTTTGTCCTAAAAATGTTAGTTTTGCAAATGACTTTTGAATTTGTCAATTTTAAACCAATTTGGATTTGTCAATTTTAAATCAATTTCTCAATTCATAACCTTTGAGTGGATATAGGAAAAATTTTTAACTCAGGATTGGTTTAAATTTGACTTTAGACTCACTCTCTTGTCTTTGCAATTCTCAGTTATTGGAAGTCATGTTTGGTTTAAAAAGTGTAACCATTAAAAAAATGTCAAAGAAAGGGATTTTATATTGATATTATCTTGATAAACTAGAGATAAATACCTGATTAATCATGTATCCCAGTAAACTAAAAGTAATAAGGTAGTACCTATATATTTATTAGGTAGTAAATTCCACTACCATACCCGAAACACAATTTTCATTATTTCTTCTGCACAACTATATCACAAGATTTTGCATTCTTTTGTCTTTGTATATTATTCTCAAATTTAATGAGTTTAAACATGCTTTCTTTATTCTTTTTTATCCCATTTTCCTAATACTTTCGTGATTCCAAATGGAGCTTAAAAGTGTATTCAAGCTATTGTGTGAATTTTGGAGAAGCAATTTTCTTGGTATATATCTATCAAGGAAGACTAATCCATGAAATTACTAATCTAAGAGTTTTTGTGTTTTTATTGTTCGGGGTGTATTGTGGACAGCCAATGTACTTAGAAAGAGGTTCCATGGAGAGGTACATGCTCACCCTGGCTATAAAGGGATAGTAATAAAAGCTTGGGAACCTGAGGGCTGTTTCCGGATGTGTCTCACTGATAACAACTTCAAAAACACTCCCACCGGAGATGTCGTTGACAAGCTCTTGCAGGAGTGGATTCGTGCCGGCCGCCCGTTTGCCGGAACCGCCGATGCTAACGGCGCTCGAGACCCCCCTTTCAGCGGTGACCATAAAACCACCACCATCCAACTCTCACACAATTCCTCCCCGTCCACGCCACCTCTTTAAGGTGTGGTGGCATCATCAACTGATTATATTTCTCCTGGAGACAGGGCTTCTTGTCAATGTTTCGAGAAAATAAACAAAATTAAAGGTTTCCCATTGTCATATAATAAAACAAGCTTTACGAAATGGTTGTTCTTAGACCTTGTCAACTCAAGCAATATTGAATCAAAATAAAATATTATAGAGATATGAAAATTTGGGGAGGAACTGAAGTATATGTAAGTTTTAAACTGAATAATAATTCTCTTATATGCTTATCTAAAATCATTTGCTTGTTTCTTTCAGATTGTATTAGGGACTAAGAAATTTAAAAATATGTACCCTTGAATAATTTTAATTATACTAGTTAGTGTACATGTGATAATATAAAATAATATAATAATATGAATTAATTTTTTAAAAATAAAATAATAACATTTTGAATTCGATATAAAGCCATTTAAAAAAAAAAAATTATTGGGATCAAATATAAATAGCATTACATTTTTCGACATCAAAGTTTATGATGAAGGAACATTTCAATAATTTAGATTAAAAAAGATAACATTACTTTATCGTTAGCGACATTTTGACATATTTTGATTTAAAAGTATTATTAATTTCTTTTGTGCTATAAACTTATAGATATTAATAATTATTTAATAAATATATAATTTAAATGCATTTTTCAATAATTACAATATTTATAATTATTATTACTGGTATTTTTATAATATTGTTTTGTCATTTTTTTCGTGATATTCATTGTTAATAAATATTAAATAATTATATCAACTTAATAATCGATTTAATCAACTTTACATTGAAAGTCATTTCAAGTAATTATGAAAAATATAGAAACACTACAAAAAAATAGAAATTTATTAATTTTTGTATTTATAAAATAGTTAATATGCGATGAAGTATTTATATTTGACACTAGATATTCGAATTGATGACAATATATTTTCTTTGTGGCATCTCCTTATCAATTTACTTTCTATGTTAAAATATAAGATTAATTATTTTTGAAAATCTACGACATGAGTAGATAAAAGAGTAGTTATATTAATAAGAATTCAAAAGTATTTTTTAACCTAGCCTAATATATTATTTTTTGAAAATCTAATATATCTTATAAAAAACACTAGCCTGCTTTTCTCTCTCAACTATTTCTTTGTTAACTTATTTTCCTTATGCAAGGAGAAGTAAATTTTTTTCCATTTACTTCCAAGTCATCACTTACAACTTTTTCACTATTTTTTCAATAGTTCACATTTTGATAAACTGGTTTGGCTTGTTTTTTTCATGATTTAGTGGTCGCCCGGCATGACGGTGGTTACTGCCTTAGTACGACGTTTGTACAATGTCGTGGTGGTGTAACGTTTATTTATATGAAAGTGATTCAGACGAGCAAAGTATATTCGATCAACGACAAGACTTCAAATTAATGGTCATTAATATGCTGCAACAAAATTGGAGGTATAGGTATTTTAATCACAATAGTAATATCAAAATGGCAAGTCTACTTATTATGTTTTGAATTGATTCATTATGCTATTAACCTGGATACTGTTTCATCTATTTTTAGCGATTTTGATTTTATGTTTTTATAGATGTGTTAGTTTGAATCAATAAAATTAATTTTCTTTTCCAAAAAAAAGTATTTTTAACCTCCCAAAGATATTATTTGATATTTCATTTCAAATCATATAACATATTTGTTTAAAATAGATTTTAGAGTAAAAACAAAATTGTGAGAAAAGTCTAGTCATTCCTAAAAAATCTAACCAAATTAAATTTGAAAAAAACTCAATAAGTACTCATTCCTCAATTGAAAATGTTCTATCTCAGTTTTCAATATGATTTTGCCTCTGAAAGAAATATACAAAAAAAACAAAATAATAACTTGTGCTTTAACTAATTATTTTAATTTTTTCAAAAGCTTTGACTATAAAATGTTAAATTCAAAATTTTGAGTAATGATATAGAATCTAAAAATTAATATTCAAGGAGAACTCCAAGCTTTTTGTTAGTTTATAGAAAAATAAAATAATAATTAAAAAAATTTATTTTTATATTATATCTTATATTTTTCTTCAATAATAAAAAATAAATTAATAAATAGAAAGTGCCCCTTTTGTTAAGTTTGGTAAAACAGGTGATTTTTAATTGAAAGGGTAATAAAACTTTAAATTCAAATATAAAGTGCCCCTTTTGCTTTTATTCCTTTTCTCTTCTCCTCTTCTTCTTCTTTCTTACCCTCTCCCTTTTTCTCTTCTTCTTCTCTTCTCCTCTTCTTCTTCCTTCTCCTTTGAACTCCATTTGGACTCGTAATATAACTCTTTTTCTCTCTTTTTTTTTTTCATAATACAAGCAAATCCAAGGAAAACATCAAGAGGAAAAACTCTTCTTTTTCTTCTTTCTTCCTTTTGTTCATCGCCCCCTACCTCCATTGTCCCTGAAAAATCGGCCGGTTGTTCATTGTTGGTCATCCCTTGCCGGCTGGTGACCTCCCCCCTCTCTTATCCTCCATTCCACCTATTTTCCTAGTTTCTCTCTTTTTCTTTCTCATTTTTCCCATAATCCAAACACTTGTTTCTCTTTTCTTCACTAAAAAAACTCTACATCTTTCCTTAGACATCCTAAAATCAATAATCTTTTTTTATTTAATGTATTTGTACATCGTAATTTGCATAAGTATATGGTTATGATATTGTATTTTTCTTTTTTGGATTTTTATGGGAGATTTGAACATGTTCACATAATAAGTTGTTGATTATGAGATCTATTTGACTTTGAGCTTGAACTTTGTATTGTGGCTTTATTGTATAAAATATTTTGGCTATACTTTTAGGTTGTTAATTATGAATTTAGAATGTTTTGGGATGTCATTGTGCCTTCTTAGTAAGCTTAACTTTTATTTAATTTATTATGATTAAATGTTAGATATGTATATTAAATTAGGTTTAAATTATATATAATTAAATTATTTTGATTGTATATATTTGTGTTTTCGGGCCTTAATGTATTAAATTAGACTTATTAATTGGATAGAAAAAATTGCTTGTGAGCAAAATTTATCAAATGGAGTTTTTATTTGTTGATTAATAATTTTGGGATTATAAGTTAAGCAAGTGATTTTTGAATCTCACACAAAACATACAAAATATAAGTGTGCGGGGGCTGCATAGGAAATAAAAATGTTTCAACCGAATGACTTGTAAAATTAAACTTGACCTAAGCACAGAGGCCTTGCCTTTGACAGCTCCTTAATCAGTTAAAACGCACGAATGTAAATCTAGCATGAATTAATCACACAAATAGTGCCGCGATTTCCTAAGAAGAAATCGAAATAACACAAGAGTCAAAGTTTGATAGACTTGAATAATATTTGCAACCATAATGCTGAAATTTCTAGAAAAAATATTGGATTTCACTACGAATGAATGAAATAACACTACTAGAAATTTGCCAGAAACTTGGCTACAACTAAGAATTTAAATGCTAAAATTGCTGAAAGCTTGTTGAAAGCTAGGATTTGCTGATTGTGATTGAGTTGATTGATCGCTGATTGGTTGTCCGACGACATCGACTATCCTTATGCTCCTTATGGGGACGTAGAAACTTGTCGCCTTCCAAGTCCTGTAATTCTCACATTCCAATTTCTAAGTAACCGCTCCATGTCTTCCATTAAAAGCTCTGCTTCTAAAAATCTCCACGTCTCCATTGTGGAGTCTTGATCCTTAAGAATTCTTCCACATCTCCATCATGGAGACTTGTTCCCAAGAATATTCCACAGCACATAACTACTCCACTTCTCTACCACATATGAGAAAGCTTCATTTGACTTCTAAAAATTTAAAATTTTCATAAATACCCTTGGACTTCTTCTACGGACTTGTACAAATGGATATGAGCCCTTTTCTTATGGACTTTTATTCATAACTGTAATTTCAGTTTAACCCATTACTGTGACTGCCTAAATTTCCAATTTCGGCAAACACTGCCCCCGCATACTTCTCAGGTCCGTAAGGCTGTATGTATTAAAGCCCAAAAATATTCTTTTGGGCTTATTGCCAACCATGAAACCCAAAATCCAACTTTCAGTCCATGATGCGAGCCCAAATCCAAAGAATGGAGCAAAGCCGGATTGAATAAAGAAGCAATTATTAATTCCCTACAAATAGTTTCCGCTTATCATCAAGTTTAAACCTCAACTTTTTTGTTCTTCCCATATCAAGGATATTGTTCGGCCCAAAGAAAAACCATTCGACTGTCTCTCCAAGCAACTTAGAATTTTCCTTCCCAAAGAAATTACTTCTATTTCTAAAACAACCTCCACTTGTTTGGAAAAAGGAGACCTTTTTACTATACCTTTTGTATCTTCTTCTTTTTTTTCTCCAAGCTGTCACCACCGCTAGCACTACTACTACCGCCGCCGGCGATGCTGCCAAGGATGACACTGTCGACACCGACGCTGATGGTGATGTTGTTTCTCCGGTCCCTGTAACTATTGCTCCCTAATTGTAAACTCTTCATTGAAGACCTTTGCGCTCCATTGAAGACTATTGCTAACGCCATCGACAACGACGATAGGGCTGCTTTAACTGGCATTGCTACTGTTGTTTGTGCTGCTCAAATCGTTGGTGCTGTTGCTAGGATTTCGAGGTCAACATTTGCAAAGAGGAGGAGGCCATTGCTATTCGTGGAGATGAGGGGACAGTTGACGACACTGTAGATTTCGTCGATGCTGCTCGAATCGATGTTATTGCGGTCGATGATCCTTCATCGAAGTTGTAAGTCATATGTCATCTGCTGCAGTTCATCAAATTTCATCCTGGTAGGTACCTCCATTGATGAAAAATATTGAAACTTTTATTATTATCTTGATCATGTAGATCTTGATTGAGAATTTCTTGAATATACTATTTTGATGAAATTTTCAATCTTCTTTGATGCCAGAAGAATTGGAACCCTTTCCTTGATGTCGTTCAAAATTTTTCGTGAGTACAGATTTTTTCGAAGAATCATCTTGAATGCATTCTCGAAAAATTCTTTGAAGCTTTGGCTTGTTTTGAAAACTTTCTTAGGTGCAGACTCTGAAAAGAGTCGAGAATGCACCTTCAAAAAAAATTCTTTGAAGCCGTTTGGCTATTTAGAATACTTTTCAGGGTATATAATTTGAAAATAAACATGAGTACACCCTTAGAAAAAAATTCTCCTAAGCTTCTAGCTTATTTACTAAAATTTTCTGCGCAAACTCGAGAAGAGTCTAAAAGTTAGTACTCGAAAACTTTAGCCGTTTGACTATTTCAAACCTTTTTCGAGGTGTATATGTTGAAAATAATCCTGATTACAACCTTCGAAAAAACTCATTGAAGCATTACGACTTATTATGAAAATTTTGTTAGGTGCAAACTCTGAAAAGAGTCTAAAATACACATTCGAAAAAAATTCTATGAAGTCATTTAGCTGTTTTGAACCTTTTTTTGGATCTATATTTTGAACATAATCATGCTTACACCCTTCAAAATAAATTCATTGAAGCTTTTCAACTTATTACAAAAATTTTCTTAAGTACAGACTTTGAAAAGAGTCGAGAATACACATTCGAAAAAAATTCTCTGAAGTCGTTTGGTTGTTTTGAACACTTCCCGAGGTGTATGTTTTGAACATAATCATGTGTACACCCTTCGAAAAAATTCATTGAAGCTTTTTGGTTTATTATGAAAATTTTCTTAGGTGTAGACTTTGAAAATGGTATAAAATACACATTCGAAAAAAATCTTTAAAGCCGTTTGGCTGTTTTGAACACTTCCTGAGGTGTTTGTTTTGAAAATAAACATGCGTACACCCTTCGAAAACATTTATTGAAGCTTTTCAACTTATTACGAAATTTTTTTTTGGCTCAAACTTTGAAAAGAGTCTAAAATACATCTTCAAAAAAAATTCTTTGAAGTCGTTTGTGTGAGACCTCGATAAAGTAAAACAATAGATGTGTGCTGCAACCCAAGAATTTCTCTAGATCTCGCGATGATCACACTTATCACACCGCTGAGTTCGCCTCGCGAACTCTAGGTACACAATGTATTCTCGCTGAATTCAAATGGAATTTCACGATTTGGGAGGTAAAATGGACGAACGAAAGTGACACGTGGCATGAGGATCGTATGCCAGCGGCATTTGAGGACAAGGCACTGTGCACATTAGTGGAGGCCAAGTGTCAAGCGAAATCATGCATGTAAGATGTTGATAAGGTGCTCGATATGGTGACATGTGGCATGCTTAGTGTCAAAGGAAGTATGAGGTTTTCTACAATCTAGAAGTCTTCTCCACCTAAGAGAAACTGCTCTGGTGAGCGGAAGAGAAATAAAAGAGAAAAAGGGAAAAGAAATAAAAGAAGAGAATGAAAGAAAGAGAACTACCGCTTCTCTCGATGATGAACAAAGGAGTTGCAAGCAGTGAATCGATCTACGCTTCAAGAGTAGGGGTTCTTCCTACTTTCGTTAATCTTTCATTTCGTAGCCAAGGACATGGCTATGAGGTGTAGCCCCGGTGACGGGGCTGGTTCAAAAGAATGTTTGACGTAAACTGTCAGCGGGGACCCTAAGCTCGGTCCATGTTTAGGTAGTTTCGTAACTACGCTCGAACCGATTTTGCCGTTTATAAGTGAATTTGATATTGATGATCTTGTTTGCAGGTTATTGCTTGTTTGAATAACATGCAGATTGTGTGAATATTGATGTTGATATACTCATGCTTGATATATTAACATGATGCTTAAGATGAAGCATGAATATAACTGTTGCATGTAGTTTTCAGTATGCATGTAACATGAAATATTATGCAGTGACATTATCATCGCATGTGCAAGGGTACATCGCGTAAATCGGGTGTGAGTGCATGAATAAAATGGGTACTCGGAGGGTTCCCCAGTAACAGTGGTTCGAAGGGTTGTCCAATAAATTATATCGAAGGGTTGTCCAATAAATTATATCGGAGGTTTGTCCAATGAACTATATCGGAGGGTTGTCCAATAAAGGTTTCTCGGAGATGGTCCAATGGTTTGATACTCGGAGGTGGTCCAGTGGATTTAAAACAAAAAGCTTTTGTTTTGAAAATGAAGCCATACATGACAATTGCATGAGGAGCCTGGGTGAGGACTCTGAAACTGCAGAGCGACATAGACATTCATATAGAGATATGCAGATTTGCATATATGAAAGGTGTGAATGGGATTTTGTATTGCGCTCATTGCATGTGCACTTAGTGAGGTACCGTAGTGAGACTTTCATCGGGCATAGCTCACCCCGTCGTGGGAAAAACATTTCAGGTAATGGAGGTACACCAAGAGTAGTCGCACTTCATGAGGCCTTAGTCGAGAAGTTAAGGTCAGATGATAAGGTGTTTTGTAAAGTCCAAGGTAAACCGATTGTTATATACTGGATCAAGTATCTAGTTTCGTGAGATATAGTGGTGAGATAAATTACCAAAACTCAATTCACATGCTTAATACAATTTGGTAAAGGCTCTCACCTTTGTTATTTCTAGTCGACTTTAAGACCGATTTTTCGTTGGGTAGCAAAGTGGATTTGGCCTGTGGACTTCCTCGTATATCAGAGTCTGCCAAGGAGCTTGATGTAGGCTAATCACCTAAATCGGACTCTTTATAGCAGCCCAAGTTACATTTTTACTTGGAAGGGTCCGAGAGGGCGAGCCAGGTGGCCGGAGCCTCAACCGAGAGAATGAAATGTGGTGGCCGAGCTCTTGGCTGAGCCTCTAGGATGAGCTGACTCCTCTCCGGGCCGAGCCTCCCCGGGATGAGCTGACTCCACCGGCCAAGCTCACTTGGGATGAGCTACAGGTGGGCCGAAGCTCACTTTGTGATGAGCTATGTGGGAATAGTGTTCTGTTTTGGAGCCTATGAGATGTCTAGTCTTTGAGACTGAATTTAGATTGAGGAAAAGTGAGAATTTGGACTAGCATCCTTGATAAAAATTGTAGCTCTACCTAAGAACTTCACACAGCTTCAATCACCCAACCCGACCCCAGCCCAAGTTATGGATTTTTACCCTGGCGCTTGAGGAGGATGGAGCTCGTGGCCTGAGCCTCCGCACGAGCCGACCTCTCGGGGCAGAGTCAGGCCCCGCACGAGCCGGACCCCGGGAGAGGCCGAGCCTCCCGCATGAGCTGTGGCCGAGCCTCCCGCAGAGAGCTCAGCTCTCCCGCACCAGCCGTGGCCGAGCTCTCTGGCGATGATCAACCTCGCAAAGTCAGCTCTCCGCACGAGCTCAAGAGGGATGAGTCAGGCGAGGTCGAGCCGACTCCTTTGATCGGGTTTCCTTCTAGTCGAGCTCAGCAAGGAATGAGCTCGGCTGTGCCAACTTCGGACGACCATAACTTTCTCGTCCGAAGTCCGTTTCACGCGTTCGTAGACTCTATGGAAAGCCCTTTGAGTCTAGAATCCATCCATACATGGCTCAAAATAATCTGAGCTCATACAATATTTGAAAGAGATGAAAAACAGTAGGTACCTGTCGGTTCTGCATGTCAGTTGCTACTCATGTGAAAGCCACGTAACCTCGCTGATGACCACAACTTCCTCGTCCGAAGTCCGTTTCAGGTGTTCTTAGACTCTATGGAAAGCTCCTCGAGTCTATAATCTGACCACATGCCTGAGGATGGCATTTGGTGCTCAAATATAGCCGAGCCGACCTCTTCTGGCCGAGCTGACCTCCTTTGGCCGAGCCGACCGTCTAGGAATGAGCCTGCAACGCCCAACTTGATGACCTCATAACTTCTCGCTCAAGTCCGTTTTGCAATGCTCTGGACTCTATGGAAATCTCTCTGAGTCTAGAATCTAACCATATGCCTGTGGATGGAATTTGGTGCTCACATAGTTTCTGAAAAGTTGATCATTGCACTAAGTGCACTAATTACTAGAATCCTGAATGAGAGGGACTGTTATGTGTCATTGCTTAATAATTGAGTGACACGTGAATATGAATGAATAAGGCTATTATATAGCTTGTTGAAGGTTACCTGTTAAAAAAAAGAAAAAAAGACCCCCGGGATTTGGGGTGTCACAGTTTGACTATTCCAAAGCTTTTCCGAAGTGTATATTTTGAAAATAATCATGAGTACAACATTAAAAAATTCATTGAAGTTGTTCGGCTTACTACAAATTTTTTTAATTAGGTGCAGACTCTGAAAAGAGTTGAGAATAAACCTTTGAAAAAATTATTTGAAGCTGTACTTGTTCGGCTTACTACAAAATTTTTCTTAAGTGCAGATTATAACAGAGTTGTGAATACACCTTTGAAAAAAATTTGAAGCCGTTTGGTTATTTCAAACCTTTCTTGAGTGCCTATTGAATGATTTTCAATAACCTCGGGTTGAATGACCTAAAATTGAGCTTTTTCAATGGCAAATTATATGTTGTGCATTGCTAAAGAATTCCAATTTGTCTACCAGCGGAATCAACTTAAAGGTAGCTCTCTGTCTGATAGACTTTTTGCTTTGTTAATCATTTCTAGGCCTTGTAGCCTGAGATTTAAACCTTTGTCATGAGTATAACTTTCTGGTGTTTGTTTTCTCAAGAGCTTCTTGTGATAGTTCAATGGCTTCCACCCCGGTCCCATCTTCATCGAGGTAATCCAATTAGTTTGATCCCTTTCCAACCCTTGCTAGGTGGCCATCGATCCACCATTTTTACTTGGTGGAAGGAGGAGAATTAGAATGTCTTCCCGAGATGTACTTGACTTGTTGTTGGAGACTCATTGAGCACTACACTGCACTGGCGCACTTATAGTCATTTGAATTAGTGGATCAAGGTGGCACTAGGCCTACCTTTCGATGTGTGTTGGAATGCCATGGAATGATTTACGAAAAATCAATTTCAACACTAGCACACATACTACAAACCATGATATCAGACATGGAATCAAAGTGGCACTAGGCCTATCTTTTGATGTATGTTGATGTTTGTGGAATAATTGTGGAAAAATCACTCAACATCAGCACACGTAAACCTGCAGCCATGACATTTCATTAGTTGATCAAGGTGGCACTAGGCCTACCTTTTGACGTGTGTTGATATTTGTGAAATAATGTTGTAACTTTGTTGTTGATTGAAAGTGGTCCTTAGACCTACTTTATTAGAGAATATATACTGCATATATCAGGTGTAGGTACAACATTGGAGAAATATGAAAAACAATGGCTATAAAACCTACTAATATATTGAACAGATACCTATATATTTGAGAAACAATGGATTAAAAAGCCTATTGGATTTATGTTTATTCAAAACATAGAACAAGGTACTATTATAGAGAACTTGAATGCTTGAGAAAACAGTGGCTAAAAAGCCTACTTTTTGACTCAAAACATAGATTGAATAGGTACAATGTTGGGAAAAATTGAATGATTAAGAAAACATTGGCTAAAAAGCCTATTTTTTTTTACTCAAAACATAGAATAGAACAATTTCCCCAACATTAAAGGCCGTGGAGTCGACTTAATTATTCCGGGTGATGCTCAACTTCTCCCACATGGTAAAGAAATACTACTTAAGGTATTTCCCATTGATGAATCTCTGGTGTGGCTTCCCTTGTAGATTTGACATTGAATGTGTTTTTGTAATTTCTATAGTAGGTTTTTCAAGTATCACATTATGGGGCTTGGTTCCTTTTGAGGGTTCAATGGTGACCCCCTTGTACATGCGGCCTTTATCTACTATAGGTTGTTTCTCTTTTGACTTGAAGAAAGCTGGCAAAGTTAGAGAATTAGTATAACAATTCAAGGAAATAGGAATTGTACCTATGAGAATAATTCATGAATCACTTTATCTAAATTGCAAATAGACCTAGCATCCTCTATAGCTTTTCTTCCAAATTTGGTTTTCTCTGGACTAGGCATTGCTTCTTCCTTTAATTTCTTCGATTACTTTGTCTTCTTCTCTAGTGCTTCTTTAGGTACTTCATTGAGTTGCCTTTTCTCCATAGCTCTTTGTCTCCGCATTCTTATTTTTTAAGTTTTGGGGAAATTTCTTATGTTGCACCACATGCCATTCTTGTCCAAGTGAGATAGGAGGAGGGACAACAAACCTTGGAGGTATTTTCCTCCTTAAAGTGTTCATGCCCTTTCTCTCTGAAAAAATGTATTTCTTTTGGAGAAACATTCTTTCCTTGCAGGTTTCTCTTTCTGATTTCCCCTGCTTTGAATGGTATGAATACCTTCCATTCTTTCATTTTCGTCGTAGACATTCTTCTTTTGTCACACCATCTCTATGAACCAAACATTGTTTAGGAATCCATACCTTTCTTATCCTAACATTAGGATAAAATTTTCCATCAATCTTTGCTTTCAACATTGCCTTCAAATCAATAACAACTATGTTTACTGAAGCCACTAGTGGAATAAGATCTTCATCAATCACCATGACCTCCTTTTTCTCAGAGAAGTTCAGTATTCCCTTATTGATCCAGTCTTAGAAAATATTCTTGAAACTCCAACAAGAATTAGTATTATGATTCTAGGAGTTGTGATACTTAGAGTAGACTTTTCCTCTAAGCTCTTCTTTTTTAGGAAGTTGGTGATCCTGAGGAAAATTGATGAACTTCTCCTTCACAAGGAATTCCTTAGATAATGGGCTTGTGCATTAGAGACTTATGACTCCTTCTCTAGGTCAAGTGGTGGAAGTGACTGCATAACAAATTTTGGGGAATTTTTTGTCCCTTCTTAACACCTACTCCAAAGGGTAGGTGTATGGTGCCCCCTGAGCCTTTAGTAGAAGGAAGTGATTTATTATTGACTCTAGGTTGTGTAGTTGGGTTAGTGTGAGAAAAGACATTTTGAGGAGTCATTGTTCTATCAATATTAGAATGTCTACCAGTTACACTCACTGGATTGTCAACCTGCACATGTGAGCACTGAAATTCACCAACTTCACGAAAATTTCTAGGGTACTACCCCTCGAGTTCATCAAATAGTTGCCTTGTAGGTCCAAAAGCAACTTTTTGTTTGTGTTGTCTCTTTTCTCTCACAACTCTTAAGGTTGCCTTAAAGAGTTTCACTTGGGATTGAGTTTATTGTTTTCGCTCTTCTACACTGACCTTAGATTGATTAGCCCTGACCTTGGCATGATCAACCCTGATCTTGGATTGCTCGGCCCTGACCTTGGCCTGATAGGCTCTATTGACTAATTTTTACACATAGACCAAAAATTGACTAATTGTTGAAGACCAAATTGACTAAATATGATGAGGTTAGTGTGTGCTAAACTTCTGGTACTGCCACCAAAGACTAACTAAAGTCCTTGGCAATGACGCCAAAAACTTGTTAACCGATTTTTACACATAAACCAAAAACTGACTAATTGTTGAAGATTAAATTGACTAAATATGATGAGGTTAGTGTGTGCCAAACTTCTGGTACTTCTGCCAAAGACTAACTAAATTCCCCAACAATGACTCCAAAAAAGTTGTTGACTGACCATAGATATAAAATATGTTGTTTGCCTTGGATGCGAAGGCTTCATTTGAAAAGGTGTTTTGATCTAAATCATTGCAAGTACATAGGTCATACAAGTAATAAAAGTGGATTTAAGTCCAGATATTGTTCCCACAAGGATTGATGAAAAATTTAAATCAATTACCCCATCTACTCAAGATCCTTACTATTTGAACTCCAAAGTTAAAGTGATTTATTTCAAACTGCGGAAAGTAAAAACTAAATAAACTCTATAACTATATATAAAGAATTCAAAATAATTGATTGGAAAGTCTACTAGGAGTTAAGCCATTTGGGAAATAGATCAATGTACAATTAGATAAATTTTGCATCATTTTATAACATAGTTCACCCATTAGTTTGAAATCGAATCATTAAAGATTTAAGGTAAGTATAGTTTGAATTTCTCCATACACCATACATTTCACTAATTAGAGATCCATGCTCCTTTCAGATATATGAGTCTAATCATTACTGGTAGAATATAAACCTCTTTCTAAGATTTGGGTATTTTTCCTTTTCAATACTTCACACCCAAATCTTAGGACTGAAGAATTCTTGCCTCTATAGACAAGATCTTACAAGCTTTCTACAATATAATTGGTAACTCATTCATCGAATCTGATAAAATTACCTATCTCCATGATTAGATCTATGCTAACATGGGATCAAGATCCTTTCATCAGATAGAGGAGAAACCTCTGATCAATTAAATACATCATCCAACTATCCTCACATCATGAGTAAGTTAGTGATCTATCGAAGTAATCTTTCAAAGTTCATTAGTTCCATAATATTAGTCTAACATACCTCAAGTAATCGGCTTCCATACTCGTGAATTTCCATCTCTGTGTCACTCAGAAGGCTTCCTAGAAATAAGAGCAAGATACAGTCCTTTTCTGGGTACACGCTACTAATATTCCGAACAAGTAACTTCAAGAACAATACCAATTAAATAAATTCAAGATTTCGAACTATGACATTTGATTAGTGCCCAAAAAGTGCTATTTTGAATCCTATTCAAGATAGGTTTTGAGTGCTTTTTGCGCACTAATCATATGAATTGAGCCAATTGACATGTGCAGGTCACTTAGTACCACTAATTCCATTTTGAGTTTGTTTTTGGTAATTTTGCAGGTTTTGGCATGCCTCAGCCAATAATTTCGAGTTTGATATCAAGTTGGTGCGAATGAGATTTACAAGGATTTCATCAACCAAAATTAAGAAATGTGAAGTGAGTTGATGAAAGGTCGATGCGAAAGAGCCAAACAAGCAAAAGGTGAGGAAACCAAACTTTCGCGATATTGCGAAAAATTTCATTGATTAAGAAAATTCTCGCAATCATAGAGAAAATTTCGCAATCTTAGCGAAATTTTCGCTATGCAAATTCGCTAAGTTAGCCGAATTCGCTTAGCCTACGAAAATTAATGCTCATAATGAATTTTTGATTTTCGTTGTCTTCTTGAAAATTCTAGCCATTTAAAATTTCGCTAGTACAGTAAAATTTTCGCTTATGCTAGCGTAAATTTCGCATAAATAAAAATGGCTGCCTTGTGTTTTTGATATTTTTGACTCCAAACGACCACGTTTTGATTAATTACCATTTTGTCCCTATTGTAATTTCATATTTTAGGAATTTTTGCCATTTCACACATTTGGGTTGGCTATATAAGCCACCTTATAACTTTGTAACCCTAACTTCCATTTTTATGCAAGCTTTCCCGCAGCTTTTCATTTTAGGCTTTATTTTGCTCTTTCTCTCCCTTTCTTCATTTTTCTAGGGTCGCTAAACACACCCCTTGAGGATGACAACTCAAGGGATGTTTGGCTAAGCCTCAAAGCCTTTAAGAGGAGGGTTGCTAGCTTGGTTTTGGGGCCACACAGGTTGTCCTCATGCTTTAAATGATACAGGTACTGCATTTATGGTTCCAAACTTTCCAAACTAGGGTTTAATGCCATTTAATGTCTTTCTTTTCGTCAATACTTGTCATGCTTTAGGGTTCAGTGCATTCTTAATGGTAGATGCACTGACATTCTTAGATGTCATTTACGAGCCATTGAAATGAGGTTAAATGCTAGGTTTCAAACTGACCGGGACATTGAATGCTTAGTATTTGATTTGACTCAAATAGGAGTGGTTCGAGGGTTAGGTTTTATAGCTAAACAAATATCCGGTTTTGGCTTTGACTATATGTCATTAGCCTTAATGCGAGGAAATAACCAGAGGACACTTTAATACCCTCATGTTATCAAGCTAGTGACCCAAGCCTTCAAGGTTACCATTTCACACTTTCAGTTTAAGCTATTTCAGTTATCCAAGAACAAACTAACCCCCGCTTTTAACCAAATCCAAAATCCAAACAAAAGTCTCACCATTTCAAACATTAATGCTTAATCATTCGGTGATGAAACCATCCCCGTGTTCAATTTAGATCGCTATACTCAAGCAAAGAGCTTGACTACCTAGCAGTAGGAGGAGTATATGAAACAAATACATTGTTGATTCGATCACCCTGATCGTAAGACGACCAATATTCTTTCAAGCCGAGCGTAAAACAATAATTAATACCGATCCAATCCCAAAGGAGCCTCACTTCGAAATTGGATTACAAATAACGGTGACTAATTGATTAGGAAAATTCATTGAAATTGCAAGCGAAATGAAATAAATGAACTCTAGAAATTTTCCAAATTCCATTCAAGTCAGACAGTAATGAAAACTAAAATTTTACAATGAACCCAGCTCGAAACTTCACATTAGATCACTGTTCAATCCAAAAAAGAACTAACTAAAATGCTATGCTAAAACCAAATCGATTTAAAAGGAAAATTTAAAAAAAAAAAAAAATATATATATATATATATATACAAAGAAGTCTCCAACTACCTAGAAGTTCTCGTTTAGCGTAGTTTCATAATGCCCTAGGATGGTTCTATTTATAGATTTTAAATGACGGGTCGACTTCAAGGGGCTGAAATTGTGGATCCCAAAAATTCTGGTCCATCTGAAGGTTTATCGCGACATAGAAAATTATGTCGCGACATAGTCAGCCATCTTTGTTCCCCAAACTTTATCGTGGCTTACGCTTTCACGACATGGTTTCGCGCTTTTTCGATTCTCGTCACACATAATTTGACAATGTCGCAACATAGTTCTGCTAAAGTTATCTAGTGATTGTCGTGACATAAGTGTCTTGTATCGCGACATAAAAACTTTGTTGCAACCAACTTGTCTTTCTTTGCTGCCCTTGAAAAATGTCGTGACATAAATTTCTTTATCGCTACAAATATTTTTTTCTTAAGCTCTTCCACTTTGTCGTGACATTCTTTGCTATGTTAGCGCACATTCTTCTGTAGGTTCAACGCGACAATATCTGTGGTTGACAGAGTTCTACGTCACGTTGGTTGCCGCCACGATAGACTTTTCCATCATATATCCTGTTATCCGGTAATCATTAGATTGAATCATATATAAACTAAAGATGTTATCGTATTGATATCTGATCTTTATGTCATTTAACGCCACATAAACATTAGAAATTTTCAATAAAACTATCGGATCCCGATATCTATTTCACTGATATATTTTCTTTGTCGCACGTAGATCTATTACTCTCCAGATTTTATTGTTGCGACATAAATTTTATTTTTGAGACAAACTCTACTGCCATTGCTTGATCATTGTCTTGACATAGCTAATACGGTGACATTGTGGTTCAAAACTTTCAATCATTGTTGCAATGTAGATTTATGCCTTCAGCTTCTTCATTATGTCTCTGACATAATTTTCATACAGAACAATCTTCCTCGTAATTCTTCTCTAACTTTTCATGACAAATTGTATGTTCGTTGCGATAGAGTTCACCTCAACCTTATGTTGTGTTTGTTGGGACATAAAACTTCTCTATCGTGATAGAGTTTTCTTGCCTTTCAATGCTGACTTTGAATTTTGTGTCACGACATAGTTATCTTTTGTCATGACAAAGCTTTTCTGCCATCTTCAGTTCTTTATGTTGCGATAGAGTTGTGAAATGTCACGACAAAGTTCCACTGCCATTTGTCTTAATCAATGTCACGATAGGGTTGTGAGATGTAGTGACACCGCTGGGCTTTAGTTCAGCTTCGATCTTTGTCACACATAAAGCCGCTTGTTGACATACTTCGCTGGTTCTATTGAGATTATGTCGCGACAATTTGAAACTATGTTGCGACATTTCTGCCATGGCCAATTTTTCTGCTTTTCTTGCTTGAATTGTCTCTTTTTCATTTAAAACCTACAAAACATAAAGTTAGTGAATATTCCATAATTCAACAGTAAAATCATTCATAAACTTCTAGAAATATGCTAGAAAAATGGATTAAAAATATATGAGTTTAGGACTCATCAAGATCTTACCTAGATAGTTCCCTGATTCCCTCGATAGTTCCCCAAAATCAAATGGAAATTTGGCATAAATTAATTGCTGAAAAAAAGTGCTAGATTTCCTCATTAATAAATTAAATAACACAAAGGTTGAAAGTTGATAGACTTGAAGATACTTGCAAACGTAATGCTGAAATTACCTGGCAAACATTATGTTTGGATTATGAAAACAATATTTGCGGCTTGAAAACTTGAATAGAGCTTGCAAACTAACGCTGGAAATTGTTAGAAAAATATCGATTTCACTAGAATATCGAAATAACAATGTTGGAAATTTGCTAGGAAACTATGCTACAACTAAGAATTTAGACGCTTGAAATTGTTGGAAAGCTTGTGAAAGCTAGGACGGTTGATCGACATTGAGTCGATTGATTGATTGATTGATTGATTGTCCTTATGCTCCTTTTATAGACGTAGAAGACTTGCTGTCGAAGTCTAAATTTCTCTACTTTCTCCACTTTTGGAACTGCCCATGTCTTCCATTAAGGAAGCTTGTTGAAAGCTAGGATTTGTTGATTGACATTGAGTCGATTGATTGATTGATTGATTGATTGTCCTTATGCTCCTTTTATAGACGTAGAAGACTTGCTGTCGAAGTCTAAATTTCTCTACTTTCTCCACTTTTGGAACTGCCCATGTCTTCCATTAAGGAAGCTTGTTCCTTAAGAACTCCTCCATATCTCCATTGTGGAGTCTTGATCCTTAAGAATTCTTCCATGTTTCCATCATGAAGACTTGTTCCCCAAGAATATTCCACATCAGCACATAATTGCTCCACTTCTCTACCACATCTGATAAAGCTTTGTTTGACTTCCAAAAAAATTAAAATTTTCATAAATACCCCTGGACTTCTTCTATGACTTTGTACAAATGGATCTAAGCCCTTTTCTTCTACACTTTTATTCATGGGCTTGGGTTTACCCATTACTAAATAAGGCAAAATTTTCAATTTGGGTGCAAATAATAGACTTATATTACTTTGAGATTGTAGACTTAGGTTAATCAAATATTGAATATTTATATGAGAATTTATTTATTGATTTGAGACTCATTAGCATGAATGAAACTAATTGAATAAGTTTATATATTAATTTTGGGCTTAATATTATAATAATTGAATATTTATTTTGTCTTAATTATTTTTTTTCCTACTTTGATGCCCTTTCCCTTTTGGGCTTATTTTGTTTTGCATGGGGAATTTCTACTACTTTTTTTGATCGAGTACGAATCAGGACATGTGGAGGACTGGATTTCAAAAAAGACTTAGGAATGCTGTAAATTACAAGTAGGACCTAGCTTTTGAGTACATTTTTCCACTCTCATTGATGTCTAATTTTATTTTTATATATATTCTTATAAATTCATTCTTATATACATTAGTTGGTTGTACACAAAATTGAACATGAAGTTTTATAATTTATGTGTTAATAAAAATAACAATTCAATAATTCTGAGCTAATAAAGCAAGTTCATAATATGTTTTTTTTAATGAATAAACTTTTTTTCTTTAATAAAAGAAAGCTAGAAAGATGATTTTTTTATAAAGAATCTAAAATTTGTTTTAAGAAAAATTCAAAATGTTGTTTTTAATCAAAGTCCTTCATTCATTTGTTTTTAAATAAGATTGTCCATTTTTTTAAATAAAATAACTTTTAAACCATTTTTCAGTAAAAGTATCTTTCCTAATAAGAATAATAGAAAAATGTTTTTTTAAAAATTAAAATTATAAGTTTAATTTCCATTCTAAATTAGTTAAATAATTATTTTAGGCCAAATTGATTTTTTAATAAATATTTTTATAAAATAAATGTAAATAATCCTCTCAGAATAAAATGGATCTTATGACTTTTAAAAATAAAATTTGATTTCTCAATAAGTAAACTTTTTTTTGGTATACATAATTAATTACCACTAAGTACAATTTCAAACTTGTTTAGTAGAGATACTTTATACGGGCCAGATGCACGACTCACTATCGTATTCTCTCAATAAGCGACTGACCTTCTGATTCGACTTGGCTATGACATGTTTTTCCTAAAAAAAGAATCACAATAGAGTTTTATTTCTTATTTTGTTTTCCCTTTTAAAAAATAAACAAAAGTAAGTGATGACTCCAATTTAAAAAAAAAAATCATTTTTTTACAATAAAAAATGAGTCAATATTCAGAAGACCCAGAAAATTCCACTTTCTAAAAAGGGTAAAATCGCATTTGGTAAAAATCCGAAATTTTTCTAGATCTCGGATGACGAAAGGATTTCACCATCGAATCGCTCTCGCAAAATCTAAATAACACGCCGACTTCTCACGAACTCGGCATAAGAAAATTTGCATCAAAGCCGAGGCACCGAGTATCTGGTGTCGTGAACGATATTTGATGTGACAAAATCACATATAACATGTACCATGTGACACATGTTGCATGAGTAAACGATTAACGGACGCTCCAAATTGTGCTAAGGCAAAAATCTAGCATGGACATGATGGAATTATTAAATTGTTAATGAGCATAAGGACAAAAGATGAACAGTTCATCTTCTCCAATTAGAGGCAAAAAGGGGCAGCAGCTGGGGAGTGGCTGCAGTGGCTGGAGTTTTCCAATTTTAGAGAGAAAATGACCTCATTCTCTCTAGATTTCCGGGCGATCCGACTGGTTTAATTCTTCTGAGCAAAAGTACAAATTGCCGACGCGACTTGCGCAACGCGCTACTAGTTTTAAGGAGTTTACAAACCTCGTGATGAGGGGTTTCATCCTAATGGTTTTACTTTGGATTTATGAGCTTTGCTGATGTTTCGCCTGCTATGTCTGAATCTAAGTTATTCTGGTCCCAAAACTCGACCGTTGCTAGGAATTTATGGAGCCTATTCGAAAGCAAATATCCGTGACAGTCCAATTAATTGTTCGGGGCTGCTAGTACGTGGTTTAATCAATTAAATCATGTTTTGGTATGTATGAGGCCGGGAATGGCCATAAAATTCGGGTTCACAAAGTGGAACCGAGGTTGGGTAGTTGCCGTGAACAGTAACCCGAGGGTTACACTGTTCATGTGAATAGTATTCATAAAATAATTTGTGAGAAATTGTGTTTGATTGAGTAATTCAAATCGAATTGCTCATGTACGTTAATTAGCCCACGTGAGCTAATTTTTGGTGTAATGGATTGTGAAATTGCATGACATGTTTGTGTGATTAAATTATGTAAATGTATATCATGTTATATATATTTGCATTGTTATATGAATTGTATCGACCAGATCATGCATTCCATATTGCACCAAGACCCTGTAACAATACGAGCCGAATGCACGGTTTCGCTTTCGAGAGAATCGTTTTATGTACTGACTAATAATAATAATAATTATCGGAGGTGTCCATTACACATCTGAGGGTAGTCCATATAAAATATCAATCGTCGAAATACTAATCGACATACATCCGAGTCAGTCTACCAACAGAATATCTAGCCTACTTCAATTACTTATACTCCGAGGGTATTCCATAGTTAAAACAAATATCTTTATTGAAAATAACGTTTCATAATGCGTGGGCTTAGGCAAGTGTGAGGAGTCGATGAGGACTCTGTGGTATGAGTTGTTTAGGTGTATTATCCGGGCAGTGATCACATTTACTCGAACGCTGCTTTCTGGAAGATCGTGACATGCACTTAGGGTGGAGAGTAGCCCATTAGTATGATTCCACTCATCGAAAGCATTAGGCCCACCCCGTCGAGGGATACTACTAAAAAGTGTGGAGCGCATTTAGGAGACCCGCCATCCAGCCGAAGCCTGGTATTGCTCTGCCACAGGGCTAGTTTTCTTATGTATACATGTATTAGAATGTTTTTCATTTAATATATGTTTGTATAAGAGTAATTTCTTAACTCTTTTGAAACTATTGTATATAGTTGGGAATTATTAGGATGAGTATTGGTTTGTGGGCCCGCGGTCGCTTTACTCATGGATCGTTATATCGATTGTCAGGGACAAAGCTATATATAGATTATGCATCCCTGCAGAGCTCTCCGTATAAAGCGAGACTCGCCTCGATTTTCGTGAGTAATGTCGTCACCCAACATTCACGAGTGTTTTCACGGTTGACGGGCAATCAACTGACTTCTGCCTAGTACGCCATTAACATCGCGAATGACTCATCAATCAGTTCTTTGAATACAAGAAATTCTATATAAGAAAATATAAATGCTAACTCATAAATCAATTCTTGGAATAGAAGAAGATTTTGTAAAAAAACTTATGAGAAATTTTATTGAAGAAGATTTTGTAAAAAACTTAAGAGAAATCTCACTTGTTAGTTTCCATTTTGAAAGACAATTTTTTTCAGAAGAATTCTATACTTATGATCCTTACACATTATAAACATTGAATGTGACTTGAATTTCTTTATTTAATATCAACAATAAGTTTAAAAATATCCAAATATATCATATTTAGATATTTTTACTCAAGAAACTATTATTTTTCTTGACACTAAAGAATTATATATTAAATTCATTATATATAATTAATTTTTCGTCTTTAGATATTGCACTTTCTAAGTTGATGTTAACACGTATACACTTATTATTGGTTAAGGTCGTTTATTTCAACAAAATATAGATTTGTTAAATTCAATTACGTTTCTCTTACTTGATAATTAAATTCAAATTTATATTTTTTTCGATATCAGGTTATGTCGGAAGTTAATGTCAATTTACATATGTATTATTTAGTGTAGCTTTATTAGCTCTCACCTCGATTTGTCGGGATCAGGGGCTTTTCGCGATTACGAGCTTGAACAATTGGATGTGAAGTTGCATTTTTAGATGGGGAGCTTAAGGAGGACATCTACATGCAATAGCTAGAGGGTTTTGCAATTTCAAGTAAGGAGGACCGTGTTTGCCTAATTAAGAGGTCCCTTTATGGTTTGAAGCAGTCTCCTAGACAATGTTATAGGATATTTGACTCGTTCATGATCTGTCATGATTTTAAAAGGAGTAGCTTTGATAATTGTGTCTACTTCAAACGATGCAATGATGAGTCATTTTTGTATCTACTCTTATATGTTGATGACACGCTTAATGTTGTACTCAAGAGTAAAGAGGAGATAAGAATTGTAAAAGCGCAACTGAATAATGAGTTTGAGATGAAAGATTTGGTGATGCCCAAGAAGATAATACTTGGGATGGAGATTCTGAAGGATAGAGTGGTAGGGAAGATTATCCTTGAGTCAGAAATGGTATATTGAAAAGGTGCTTTGTAGGTTCAACATGTAGAATGCAAAGCCTGCTACTTACCTTAATTTTGCAACTCATTTCGTACTTCCATCTTCCCTATGTCCACATTCAGGACAAGAGGTCGAATTAAATGCCTAGGAGTAACATATTCTAATGCTATAGGCTCTTTAATGTATGTCATGGTGTGTCGGCGCTCGTATTTGCTTTCTGCGCAACAAGTAGTCATTAGGTACATGGAAAACCCGAAAGGAAACATCTACAAGTTAAGCTGACTTCATACTTGCATGGATCTAGTAGTGTTTGTTTGCAGTTTGGTAATGTAAGACCCCATAAAATTTTAATTTTCTGAAAAATGATACAATGGTAATTTAAGTCAAAAATCCGGAATTTTTCTAGATCTTGGATGATGAAACGGACTTCACCATTGAAATCGTCTTGCGAAATCTAGTTACCATCGACTCGGTCAAATCTCGAGACAAATAATTTCACGCTGAGGCACCGACGATGGTGGGACACTGCGCAACTCATGGTCAGGTGAGACACATGTCAGACTATGAGCTACTCAAACATGAGCTCAAGTGTGGCCATAGGCACATGGCTTCATGCCAGAAGGAGATCCAATGGAAAGAGATAAGGTGATAGGGTAATCTAAGGTGTCCAACGAGAATGGACACTGCATGAGAGGACAAGTCCTCGACTGCTCTAACCTGTTTGGGGAGGAAAAGAGGGGGAGAGACCAACGAAAGAAAGAAAGAAAAGGAGCTAGAGAGAGAGTCCACCTTCTCTTTAGATTTTTCTATTGACTATCTCATCGGCTGAATGAACAAGGCTGTGCTGATCCCCATCGCAAGAGCTGCGCGCGGTACTAGCCAGGGAGTTTCGACAAACTCCGAGAGGTAGGGTTTTCTCCTACTTGTTTTATTCCTTAGCTAAGAGCCATTCGAATGGATAGGGATGTTCTGAGGCCTAAAGGGCCTTGTTTTTTAGTCCCAAAGATAGGGCTGAATGGTGAAATCCCTAGGGTTGTCCATGACAGTCCGAGACCGTGTGTTGGACTGTTCATAGGGCTTGTGTGTTTCTATGTTTGAATTGCATGATGTTGTGTGTTGTTTGTATGATGTTTTGGGCATTTCCAAGATGTATTGTCGGATTAATGCCATTGCAAATTTAATTTTATGTTATTGCTATGTATGAGTGAATAACATGTTGATTGTGTATAAATTATGTTAGTATATGCATGCTTAATATATTAACATGAATTATTGTGAAATGGCATATTGCATTTCATATGTACCAGGGTAACCTAGAACAGTAGGTATGGGTGCATGACATGGAAAACATGGTTATCAAATGAATTTGAGGGGAAGTTTCAAGAATTACCTTAGAGAGTTGTCGATAGTTCATCTCGGAAGGGCGACCCGTAGTATTCGGAGAGTTATCGGCAATTCACCTCGGAGGTTGTCAACATAATTTTATCCCGGAAAATTGGTATTATGTTTTCAGGAACAAAAACCTTTTGTTTTGAAAGCGATGTTACTCGCACTTGGCTTAGGCATGCGTGAAATTCGAGTGAGGGCTCGAGAAGTGGGAAAGGCGAGTCACGTTCTCCACAATCCGCCTCATGTAGACATTGGTAGAGATGTGAATTCACTTGAGCGTGTGTGGTTACGCCCGTGCATGAGCACTTTAGGTGGGGAGTAACCCATGTAGGAGAATTCAACTATTGGGCATTGCTCACCCCGTCGTGGGATTCCCCTTTCAGGTACAGGGAGTATTCAGGAGGACGACGCTCACTAGAGCACTTTGAAGCGGAGCATGTGGCTGCTGATTTTATATTTTTGTAGAACATGTATTGAACATTTTAATTGATGCATGTTTGTATAAGAGTGTAACTAACTCTTGAAACTATTATAATATAGTTGATTATAATTTTGGTCAGTATGGATGTATGAGCCAATGTGGTTATTTTTACTCATGTATAGGTCTCATGATATGAGACACACAGGTTTCCGCAGATTGACGGTGGTCAACAGGACCCTCGGGTTTCGGGGCGTCATAGGTAAGACTAGAGATGGAGTTGTAGGGTATGTTGAGTCTAATTATGTTGGAGATCTTGATAAGAGGAGATCCATTACAAGATAAATGCTCGCCATTGGAGGTTGTGCTATTAGTTGGAAAGCTACTCTTCAATCTATAGTAGCTTTGTTAACTACAAAGGTAGAGTACATGGCATTTACAGAAGCTTATAAGGAGGCCCTTTGGTTGAAAGGATTGTTTAGGGAGCTAAGTGAACAATTGCAAATCAGTACTTTGTTTTGTGATAGCCAGAGTGTTATATTTCTAACCAAAGATAAGATGTTTTCCATGGAAGGGCGGCATGTGATGTGAGCTTTCATTTTTGTACGTGAGATTGGCCGCCGTGGTGGCATTGTTGTGAGTAAAGTTGGAACCCAAGACAATCCTCATTACAAGTGGATGAAGTAAATACCTTAACCCGTGAAGCTCGCCGAGAGAGAGAGAGTCCTCCACGCTTGGTCTTCTTCCCCTTGAGCTTGAATGAAGCATTAAGTTAGGGTTTCTAGAGTGAAAGTGGGAGTTTTTAGTTCAAGCGCCTGGCTCGGATAAAAGGATCGAGGATAGCGTCGAGTACGAGGGGAAGAAAACAACGATGAGATGGACCTTATTTTCAGTATGCCAAAGTTAACATGAAGGCCTTTTGTGTGGGCCTTAAACATTTTTTGATATAGATATATTTTTTGATATTAAAGTATTCATAAAGTGTCTCCCGGATTAGAAATCTTATTAAAGTATTCATAAAAATATCAGAATGAGAATGCCTACCGCCTTCAACATATAAATATATTTTTTGATAAATGCCTTCAACATATAGATGTTAAATGAATATGCATTTTACTTCAAAAACCTTAAGTTAAATTTGGAATGGGATATATCATGCCAAAAAAGCGACTCTCAAGGCCTAGTAACAAGAAAGTTGGGCCTAGGCTCAGTACACCGGGAATGCTCGAATCCACCACGGTATTGCTACCCCGAGCAGGGTTATCAAGCGGCCCAACCCGCCAATTCCTAATAGCATATAGGGTGCGCCCACTTTGGATCTATTCACCAAAATTCAGCCGAAGTAGTCAAAAGTGGACAAAAATGTCTATTTTTATTTTATGTATTTACATTAATTCTTTAAATAATAGGTTATTTTTGTAAAAAAACATGAAGTTATTTTTATCAAAATCATGTCAAAAATTCAAATTTCCAAAATTAGGTTTTGAAATGGTCTTTTAATCTAATCACCCAAAATGATAATTGTTTCTAAAATACTTTTCTGTTTTTTTTTACAGAAAAAAATAGTTTTTTGTTATTAACAAAAAAAAACTTAAAAAACACCTTTGATTGTAAGACCCTGGAAATTCCAATTTATGGAAAAAGGGTAAAATCGTAATTTTGGTTACAAAATTGTAATTTCGGTTAAAAATCAGAAATTTATTCTCTGGATCTCAGATGATGAAACGGACTTCACCGTTGGAATCGTCTCGTGAAATCTAGCTAGCACGTCAAATTTAGGTCGGTGGAGGGGCGGTGGTCGGAGTTGACACGTTTTTCGAGGCATCGCGTTTCGAGTGCCATAAAACGATTTTTTATGCGACGAAAGTCACATATAACACGTACTCATGTGCCATGAGTGGTATGAGTAGAGAAACGATGAAAATGGACGGCCGAGATAGTGCTGAATGTCAAAACTGGGAAAAGAGGGACATAATGGGTATTAATGGAATTGTTAAGTCATAAGAAGACAAAAGAGCAAATAGGACTTGTCTTCTTCATTAAACCAAAAGCAAAAAACGTGAATTTGAAAGAGGAGATGCAGTGGCCAAACATGGAGTCAATTCTACAGAAGGCATTCGACTTCTCTAGAATATCGGGCGATCCGACCGTCGGCAATCTTCGGGACAAGAAGGAAAGCTTTCTATGTGGAGCGGCCTACGCGTGGGTACCAGATTTAAGGAGTTTCGACAAACTCCGAGAGGTAGGGGTTTCTCCCTACTTGCGTTTTACTCTTTGTTTAAGAACATTGTAAATGTTTGAGTCGAATGAGGCCGTGAGGGGCCGGGTTGATCGGATCCAGGCAGGCCCGAATTGATAAAATTTTGGAACACCAAATGTTTGGGCAACCGTATTTGCCACGATTGTTGGGTTGTTAAATCTTAGAATTTTTATTAAATCATGTATTGGTTTGGATGAGGCCGGGAATGGCCGTCAAATGCGAGTTCTTAAAGTGAGCCAGACGATTAGTGATTTTGGGAATAATGCTTAGGGTTTATTTATTCCCGAGAATAATGTTCTAAAATAATTTTTGTGAAATAATGTGTTGGTTGAGTAATTCAAATCGAATTGCTCGTGTTTGAAACATTAGCCCCGAGTGAGCTAATTTTGATGTATGAAATGAGAATTTACATGACATGATTGTGTGAATTGAATGTTTGTAAATATATGCATGTTTATATATTTGCATGTGTTATAGGCCCGTAATGGAATTGGCATCGCCATTCGTATGCCTTTGGGACACCCTAGGACGGTAGGAGTGAGTGCATGAGGTAATTCTTGAGAGAATGATTTCGGAGGGTAGTCTAAAAATAATATTAGCGGAGGGTAGTCCACACTAAAAATATCAATCGTCGGAGACGGCCCAATTGATATGCATCGGAGGGTAGTCCATAAATAATATCAATCGTCGAAGACGGCCCAATTGATATATATACACATCGGAGGGTTGTCCACAAACAAAATAACATAATAATTTTCATACGAGGCTTAGGCGAGTGTGAGGGAGTTGATGAGGACTCGGGTATGAGTTGATAAGTTAGACATTCAAGTAGGATCATGCATTTGCTTGAATGAGTGTTTATTTAGACATTGCTTGCACTTAGGTGGAGAAGTAGCCCACTTAGGAGTGATTCCACTGCGAGCATTAAAGCTCACCACTGTCGAGGATACTATTTTTCTGGTCTGTTGAGGGGTGTGCGAGGAGATGGCTCGTCCTAGGCAGGTTGTGAAGAAAGCCCGGGTTGTGGCTTTGATGATTTTATACATGTATTAAGAGAGATTCTCTAATTTTTAATATATGTATTTGTATAAGTAAAATATTTGAACTCTTAGAACTATTGGATATAGTTGGATTCATAGTTGGTATGTTATGAATATTGGTTTGGGCGGTAGCGTTTAATCATGGCGCATTATGTTGAATTTGTTTGGGACAGGTTTATGCAGGTTTTGTATTTGGGTAGGCTCCGTACAAAGGAGGCTGCGCCGTTTTGTGAAATGTCGGGTTGCGGGCATTCCGCAGTATTCCGCGGGTTAGCGGGTGAGTCAAGCGGACCCGGGTTGGGGCGTCACAGCTTGGTATCAGAGCTTAGGTATATGAATACCTAGGGAGCTCGGGTTTGGGTATCCATCACCACTTGGGTGGTTTGATGTAGAATATAGGTATATGGAAACCTAGAGATTGAGGATTTGGGCTTAGGCCATAGTCGGGTAAGAACATCACCACTAGGAGTGGTTTGATGTTGAGTTTAGGTATGACATTACCTAGGAAATCACGAGACAAAACTAGGACACGACATGCATGTGTTTTGTGTGATTTGATAAATTTGTTGTGTGAAAAATATTCATAACATGAATGATGTGTGATCATGTATTGTGTATGGTTTGTGTGCTTAGTGATTAGCACCTAGGAAAACCATGATGTGTTGGGAAGTTTTTAGAAGTTTTTACAGTTTGTGAAAACTGGAACCAAGAGGAGAAATAAAATAAATTTGAATAAATTCATTTGGTTTAATGGATGATAAACTAAAATTTTAATAAATTTTAAGGTTGAACACTAGGTTTAGTGTTGGATCAAGAGGTTTGAGGAGATTTTAGACAAAATGTCCAAATGAAAAAAAAAAGGTGAAAAATGAGGTGAAGAATATAATTTTCTAAGGTTTTACACGTAGTAAGATGGAAGAAAATTGAAGAAAATAATTTTTTATAAATTTATTTGAGTATCACAGAAAATGAAAAAAAAAAGGTGTATATTTTTAGTATTTTCCAATAAACTGAAATAAATAGGAATATATATATATATATATATATATATATATATATATATATATATATATATACTCTCTATATATATATATATATATATATATATATATATATATATATTTGAAATAAATAAATAAATAAATCAAAATAAAATAAAATCAAATAAAATTAGACAAAATTTTCGAAAAATAAAAATTTTCAAAAATGAAATTTTTGTTGATAAAAAAATGTTTTAAATGTATAATTGATTGCCTTGCATTACCTGTAAATGCAAGGACAATGTGCTCTGGCAGTTTATGTGTATGAATAGTGTCCTGAAATTTGTGTTTATGCCTTAGAATCTTTGCATTGGATTTAACTACCATGTTAATTGTGTAAATGGCTAGTAGAGGGTGAGGACGTCGAGGGCGTCCACTTGCGAGAGTGCTGGTCGGCACCAGGCATTTGACCTGACCACCGGTATTTGATCGTTGGGCCCTTGGCGGGTACAGTAGGTATTGTGGCGGGCTGCTTTGTCGCTACAGGTTGGCGTAGCGGTGGTCAGGGAGATCTAGTAACCTCCGAGGAGGTTTAAGGCGCATCATCTAGAGCAATCGCGGGGGGAGATCTGATGGTGACAGACCATTGGTTCATACAGATCGAGAAGGTGTTAGAGGCTATGGAGATTACTTTTGACACTACCAGGATTAGACTAGCTATGTTCCAGCTGGAGAGTGAGGCCCAAATATGGTGGAAATGGGCAAGGACCTCTAGAGACCTTGGAGGAGCCTATGTATGTGAGTTCTCCTAGGAGTTGAGGCGAATAGGGATGATGGAGTCACGGTTGTGAGTTGGGGTCCTCGGGGACTCTTCTCACGGTGGACTGAGGATCGTGTACATGTCGAGGAGTTCGATGTCATCCTAGGGATGGATTGGGTGACGACTACGAGTCGTTATCTATTGTGGGCGTGGGAGGTTCTGCCTACCGCAGCGGGATAGTGTCAACTGGTATTTCGGGGACAAGCATGGTTTTGGTGGTATCACGAGGAATCAGTGCGGGGACAGTTAGAGGGTTGGCTAGCGAGCCTTACCCTAGAGGACGAGGAGAGACCAAACTTAGATCTACCTCGAGTAGTGTGCGAGTATGTGGATGTTTTTCCAAATGAGCTACCTAGACTACCTCCACAGAGGGTAGTAGACTTCGGTATTGAGTTACACCTTATTACTTCACCCATCTCTATGACTCCATGGGGATGGCACGGTTGAGTTGGGAACTTCCGGTCCCATTTCACGGGAGCTGCTGGGCTGAGTTTCATAGGCCAGGCGCCGCCATGGGGCGCTCGGTGCGATTTTGCAAGAAGGACAAGACCCTTCGACTGTGTATTGACTACAGACGGTTGAACAGGGTTACGATCAAGAATCGGTACCCATTACCGAGGATTGGCGATTTGTTTGATCAGTTGAGAGGAGCGCGAGTCTACTCCAAGATAGACCTTCGCACTCGTTACCATCAGTTGAGGGTTAGGGAGATAGACATCCCTAAAACAACATTCAGGACGTGGTAAGGGCACTTTGAGTTTACGGTGATGACCTGCCCCGCTGGATTGTGAATGCGTAGCGTATTCATGAGGACCTCATGCATAGGGTGTTCCGGCCTTATCTAGATCGAGTTTGTAAGTAGTCTTCGTGGATGACATTTTGATCACACTCGAGTTAGGTGGGAGCATGAGTATCACTTAAGGATCGTGTTACAGTTGTTGAGAGACCATCGGTGCCTTGAGTTGATGTAAGTGTGAGTTTACAAAAACGCCTAACGAGGTGAGGTTATTAGGACCTGGTGTAGCCGACCTCCCGGGAGTGCTAGTTAACGGGAGGGTGGCGGGTGATGGTGGTGATAGGTAAATGATCCCCAAGATGCGTGGTTTCTTGGGTTAGATTTGGAGTGTCCTGATGGGTCCCGAGAATGGGAGTTTGAAGTTGTCCATTCGGGCGGGATCGTGGACTTCGCCTCACGGGACATGGGATCCATGGTGGGACGGCCATGACCATAGAGAGAGATCGAGGATGCTGGAACACTCGAGGATCGCGGTGTTGGTAGAAAGAGGGAGGATCGACGCTACTTCTAGTTCGGAGGGAAGAGGCATAAGACTTACTGCTTCACACGAGTTTCGGGACTAGGGCGGGTGGGCATGAGACCGGATTGCCCCAGAGACAGGGATCGGGGCTTTGGGGCTGTGTGATCCCAGTTAGGCTGTAGAAACGAGGAGAGTATGCGATTTCATTCCTCCGGACCACAGATGCAGATTCGAAAGAACTTAATTTCGGTTTCGGGGTACTACTCCTGAGCACCGCCGCGACACGAGATAGGCTAGAGGGGAGCGGAGTGCGGTCGAAGTCGAGGGGACGGTCCCGGAGTTGCGCGACGAGAGCGTGAGTGGACCTTAGGGTGGTAGACTGTAGTTTGTGTCGGGCTTGACATGGATAAGTTGTGACCATCGGGTTGTCGATGGTGGAACCTTAGTCGGGTTGGCATGCACCCGGCCGATATAGATTTAAGATTAGTGGTTAAGGCCTTTAGAGAAGCCAAGAATAGATGATCTTCCCTAGGATGTAGGGTGAGAGTTGACCTGATAGGTCGGGATTATGAGTGAGTGATCTCTGAGATTCTGCTCATGGTTGACCCCGGGATTGGGTGTAACACCCCGAAATATACCCTAGTTGTTTTCAACATGTTAGGGTATTATGTCGGCATAAATTGAGAATTTTAAGTAAAGTAGCTGCGGAAATATAGAGATTTATAAAACCCGGAAATTGACCCGGCTATAAAGAGGCAGCGTAGAATTTGTCAGGGCATCAGACATGGATTATGAAATTAGAGGCCAAAGTAAATAATAAGACTTGTAATGTAATTAATGGAAGTTGAGGATTAAAAGCTAAATAATCAAACTTTTATTATAAATAGATGTGGGAGACTAAGTATTCATTTTGGTCTCCAACAAAGTCTACGGGAAGGAGAGGAAGAGGGAAGGAGAAGAGAGGAAGGAGAGAGAGGAAGAAGGAGATCGAAGCGAGTATGTATGCTTGACTTTGGTATGAATTTTGTATGGAATTCTCAAGTTTATGTGAAGGTCATGCACTTGTAGCTGGGCTTGCCCCGAGCCTACGGTTGTTAGTATTACATCCCACAGCAAAGTTTTCTTGTAGGTTGCTAAAAATTCTAGTAGTATAGATTTAGTATGAAATCCTCATTTTGAGGAGGGATTCATGGTAATTGTGTTAGGGTTTACAACAAACACTAAGTGATTCGTGTCACAGTAGGGCTATAGGAATCAACAAAATTTGTATCCTAAGGTATTACCTACTGCCGTGTTGGCAGAACTCTTGCGTGCTATATAGTGGTCTAGAGGTCGAACACGGGGATGGGTTTTCTTCGTAGAAATGAGAGATGAGTTGGAGTTGAAAATGGTATATCTCTGGGGTTGCTGGGTTTTGTTCAAAAAAGCGATTGATTTGGATGGTTGTAAACTGCAAATAAATTAAAGAAAATTTAGAAACTCCTTTGAAGTCTTGGAGTCAACGGTTGGATTTTAAGGTGTATTCATGCCCTCGGGTTTTTCCTCGCGTTGGGGATAATATTTTATAGTCTTTTCCCAAACGGACCTTGATTTAACCCAAAACTAAACCTAAATTACGCCCTCCTTGGGACATGGCATTCGTGAGCATTTCAAGTCATACGGTGTGCATATGGCCTGAAGAGACGGCCTACGGCAACTAATAGAAGACAACTAAGTGGATGAGTGGATCTAAGGGTGGCATCCACTTTGTAACCTGAAAACACCCAATGCACATTGGCGAGGATGGATCTGGGGTTTCCTTTCAGGTGAGATACGGGGGAGCTTAAATGCTCATAAATCTTGTGATAAATGAGAGGGCATGGCACCTCGAGCCTCCACTAGTGACCCTCCGCTTCCAAGGAAAGGGAACTTAGCCAAGTATCCCTTGAGTTGTCATCCTCGAGGGTGTATACAACGGCCGTGAAAAATGAGAGAAGAAGAGAGAGAAGAGAGTAAGCTGACCTAAAGCAAAGGCTGTATTTGAAATTTTATTGAAAATGAAGAATTAGGGTTGCAAGTTATAAGGTGGCTTATATAGCCAACCCCCAGATAATGTGAAATACCAAAAATGCCTAAAATATAATATTACAATAAGGAAAAAATGGTAATTAATCAAAACGTGGTTGTTTGGGATCAAAAATACCAAAAACACAGGGGCTGAGATTTCGCTATGCAGGAAATTTCGCTAGCATAGCGAAAATTTCGCTAGCATAGCGAAAATTCGCTATCTTCAGCAAATTTACAGCTGGCCTAGTGAAATTCTACGAGAGATAAGCGAAAATGGGAAGTTCGTATCAACGATGGCCCGTAGCCTAAGCTAATTTTTGTGAATGCGAGAGTGGAAAGGGCTAAGCTAGGCACGATAAATTTGAATTTAGCTAGTGAAATTTCGCTAGCCTAGCGAAAATTCCCAATTTCGCTAGAATTGCGAAATTTTCGCTATGATTGCCAAATTTTCGCAATCATAGCGAAAATCCTGGGATTGCTCCTGCTTCCTGTTTTGCTCACTGCATCCTCTCTACACCTCTTATTCATCCACATTTGCCTTCAATTCTCCAGAATGTGATATTTCATCGCCTCGAAGCAGGTACAGTCATTGAGGAGTTCTCTCATTCAACACCAATAAGCTATGCTTGCTGATCGAAGTTCTCAAAACACATAAAACTATCCAAAACAATCTCGAAATGGAATTAGTGAGAGCTAAGTGGACTGCACATCTGATTGGCTTAATTGATATGATTAGTGCGCAAAAAGCACTCAAAACCCATCTTGAATAGGGCTCAAAATAGCACTTTTTGGGTACTAATCACACCCCCCAACCGACACGTTGCTAGTCCCTTAGCAATGTTAAAACAAAAATGGGATGCATGCTGTGCTTTTACAAAAAGTGTATTTGGGTCAAAAAACGTATGAACAGGTAAGCTTTACCTTTAGCATGAATAATTTACACCCTGTATGAAAACAGGCAGCAGAGAACAAAAACCCATATAAGAACAAGTTTTAGGGCAATGCCAATTTCAATCAACCTGAATTTCCACCAAATCCTAATTTATTCTAAGTAGCAGTTTGAGCCAAATTGCAAAAGTTATTCCCTCCCCCAACCTATCTTGCCATGGCCATAAACTGTTGAACAACCTAAATAGGATTAGATACACACTTATTTCTTGATTTGACTAATTTGTAAGGTCATTACCCAAAGCTTCGACTTCACGAGTCCGTGTAGCGAAGGTCCTGGATGACTCCCAACCAATTGAGTTTAGGGCATCAAGCCAAGGATCACTTGACCACAAACTCTTCGGGCACTTTGACTCGGAATGATTTAGAAATTAAGCACCTACAGCAGCTAGAATTCTACCCATCCACCCATGTAACAAACACTAAGTCGACTCAAGCCAGTGAAGAAGGTTTAGAGACCTTAGGGCTTTAAAGGCTTTCGCCATATACCCCTCGGACCGTGTTCGGGTTTCAAGGCAAAGCGTCACGACTTTATTTTTCTTTTTCTTCTTTTCTTTTTGCTTTTTTTTTTTTTCATTTAGAAGACTACATTGGTCTTCATACATGGGTAACACAAACCTATTATGGGTCGTCAACAAATTTAAGGCCGACTTTGCAAAGTAGAAAGAGGTATAAAGCTTCTCAACCTATTGGTACAATCTGGTGTGCAGTGTGTGAATTAGCTAAAGGGCGAATGTTCAAGGTTGAATAAGCTGGAACTTCCATTGACCAAAAACTAAATCATGCATGGAATTGTTCTATCATTAATGTAACATACAGGGCTTCAATTTTTCAACTAAAGGCAAGAGTAGAAATACCAAAATATAGGTACGAGAATGATTTGCAAAAGTGTAGAAAAATGTAGTTGCATGGTATATTTCTATGTCAGTATATTTCACAAAATTATCAGCTTTTTCAAAAAGAAACTGTGTGGTACCTCCAATAGAAGATGAAACGAACGGTTTGAACCAGGGAGGGAATGGCATGGGAGCAGTGCACACCTGCCTTAGCGCAATACGGGAGGAAAATGAGATTTTCCACACCTTGCAACTCCTACCCAACATTCAAAACAAAAAAATTGTGATAAGATAAGCTTGTAAATGCGAAAATATTTGAAAAGAAAATAGGTAAAAGTAGTGGCACCATTAAAAACCTAATTTAAGACTTAAAATAATATAAAGTAAAATTTTCAACAAAGATTTGGAGTGGTCTCCAGGTTCTGAGATACTGTGAATGTAATGTGGGATGCAAGTCCAGCCTCCTCGTAGTGATGAGTGATGATCATGCAGTGCTCATATAAGTGTGTTTTGCAATCCCAGTCTCACAGTGAGTGGGCAGCTCCTTATAGATAGATTCTATCTTACCATTATTATATCATTCTACTGCTGACTGTTGTTAATATCATATCTTACCTTTCAGCACCTCGGCAACTTTCATAATTTCATCCTCATCTCAAGTGATCTTGCATCTGTTGCTCAAATCGAATGTCAGATCAGTGTGTTAAATGTGAGAAATTTATGACTATTCGAGCAATTGATAATGGCATTTGATGTGGCTAGAAATGGCCTTCCCAATATAATGGGCACTTGATTAGTGCCCCCTGCCACCGGTTCTACGTCGAGAACCACGAAATCCACCGGATAGTAGAACTTATCTACTTTTACCAACACATCCTCCACTATCCCTTTTGGTATTTTCACTGAACGATCGGCTAAGGATAAGGTGATGTTGGTTGGTTTCAGCTCTCCCAAACCTAGCTGCCTATACACTGAGTATGGCAGTAGGTTGACACTGGCACCCAAGTCTAACAGTGCTTTGTCAATGCAGGTTCCTCCAATGTTAACTGAGATAGTTGGGGTCCCTGGATCCTTGTATTTCACCATTGTCTTGCATTGGATGATGAAGCTAACTTGTTCAGTTAAGAATGCCTTTTGTCAGTACTCAACCCTTTTTGATTGTACAGAGATCTTTCAAAAACTTTGCATAGGCAGGGACTTGTTTGATGATGTCCAAAAGGGGTATGTTGACCTTCACCTGCCTTAGGACTTCTAGGATGCCTGCCTGCTGGGATGCCTTCTTCTTGCTTCTTAGTGCTTGGGGAAATGGAGGTGGCGTGCAGTGCTTCATTGAGTCCTCCTTCAAGAAAATGTGTTATGGCTCCAATTCTTCCCTTTTTCTGGTTTCCTCAACAGGCTTGGGCATTGGATGATCAACCTCTTTTCCTTCTTAATGTAATGGCGGCTTTGACTTCATCCGTTTTTAGGGAGGTTCAGCGGAATAGCTCAGTTCATGGACTCCCCTTGGATTTGCGTTGGTGAGAAGGGAACCTCACATACCTCTTCTTTGATGATTTTCCATTCTTGTATGGATACACACTTGGTGTGATTCTTCGGTTAAGGATACTTTCCGACCCGTCTATTCTCTTATTCAAGGAGCTTTCTACATTTTCAATTTTTTGTTCAACTGAGCATTGATGCACTTTTGCTCCTCCACAAATTTCCCACCACCTTGCTCAGATTCACAATGAAAAACTACTTTCAGCGGTGCTTGTGAAGAATTTGTGAAATTAATTGGTAGAATCTTCTTTGCATTGCTCTTGGGGGTACATATCTGAGAGGTTGAGGTTTTTCGGGAAAGGTTAGGTGGGCCTCAATTAGGGTTGTAAGTGTTGCCATATGGAGCATTTGTTTGTGGCTTGTTTTGGCCCACCACATTTGCATCCTCAAAATGGGGGTTTGGACATGGTTCTCCTGGGTGGTCAGTGGACTGGCAGTTGAAACAATTTTTGACCTGTGCATGGCTTTCAGTCACTGCCTGCACCTCATGGACTCTTTTTCTTTCTAATTCCTCCAATCTTCTAGCCAAGGTAGATACCTTAGCTTTCAGCTCCATATCTTCGGAGAGGGCATACATGCCTCCTCTTTGGTTCACTGGTGGCTTGAATCTGTCTGCTTCTCTTGGGTTTGGCTCATCCCAGCCCTTGGAGGTCTCGGCCACATAATTGAGGAAGTCCATTTGCCTCGTCGAGTTTTACTCAGAAATCCTCCTCCACACATAGTTTCCAATAATTGTTTCATGGGAAGGGACATTCCATCATAAAATAGTTTACCAGCATCCATGTATCCGACCCATGGTGTGGGCATGCGCGATAGTCTCCATGATCTCTCCCGGCCTTGGTAGAACCTCCTGCCATCATGAGCTACAAATGTGTAAATTTGCCTCTTCCAAGTTGTTTGTCTTGTGAGCGAAGAATTTTAGAAGTGCACTGCGGCTCTCCCAATTCCTTATGGTTCTTGGTAGCCAATGCATTTAAGCCCGAATTTTCTTGTTGTCCTTTAGAATTCGGTGGAAGGCTTTCAACTTGAGGAGCTCGTATCCCGACGCACCTTCTTTGAAGGTGGTGCATACTTCCTCAAACTCCCTTATGTGATTGTAAGGGTTTTCATTCTCCATGCCATGGAATGTGGGAAGTAGGGGCGCGGCCAGATGATCTCGCGCCTCTATAGGCAGAGATTATGTGTAGTGCACTCCTGCACAGGTGAGTGTATGTGATCCCTCGTGGATCGATATACGTGGGCTCTAGGCACTGCGCTTTCTTTGTTCCTCTTGTGGGGATCCATTTGAGCATTGTGAGGATCAATTTGAAGCCCATTCTGTCGTGATCACCCTCAAGCCTACCACCAGCGAGTGTTCCTATCCTGTTTGCATAAAGCGCACTCCTACACACTTCACAATCACAGGAGAGAATAACTGAAAACAAACTAACAAAAGGTTAAGGTTAGCTAAAATTAAAGCAAAGGAAAACTGAATGTATTGGAAAAATTTAAAACCCCCTACAGTGAACTGCAAAAAAAAAAAAATGATAAAATCAAAAGGGAATGAGATTTGCAAGAGCTTGTGATATAAATCACAAGTTCAGCATTCTTATCTCGGCTGGGCACATTCAGAAGCAGCAGCGCCATTTGATTCGTGCCACAGTAGGGCTATAGGAATCAACAAAATTTGTATCCTGGGTGTCCCTCTTTGCTTGTGTCAGGCTACTCTGGGTATAAGTGATGCAGGAATTCGAACACGGGGATGGGTTTTCTTCGTGAAATGAGAAGTGCGGTTGAGTTAAAATGGTATATCTCTTTGGATTTTAAGGTTTTGTTCAAAAACAGTGAGTTGGATGGTTGTAAACTGCAAATAAATTAAAGGAAAATTTAGAAAGAAGACCTTGAAGTCTTTGGTCAACTGGATTGGATTTTTAAGGTGTATTCCGCTGCCCTCGGGTTTTTTCCTCGCGTTGGGGATAATGACCTATAGTCTTTTCCTAAACGGACCCCTTGGTTGGCACTAAAACCTAAATACTAATTACTCCTCATGAGATATGGCATTCGTGAGCATTCCAAGTCCCATACGATTATTGCATATGGCCTGAAAGAGGCAACCTACATTTAACTAATGAGGAGACAACTAAGTGGATGGCAGTGGATCTAAGATTAAGCATCCTTTTGTAACCACAAAAACACCAAATACACATTGTTTGGATCTAGGAGGTTTTCAACCTAGGTGAGATCACAGGGGGAGCTTAAATGCTCATAAATCTTTGTGATAAATGAGAGGGCCTTGAAAACTTACCTCCAAACCTCCACTAGTGACCCTCCCCTTCAAGGAAAGGGGGCTTAGCCAAGCATCCCTTGAGTTGTCATCCCTCAAGAGATTGTGCTTAGCGGTAGAAAATGAGAGAAAGAAGAGAGAAGAGAGTAAAGCGCAACCTAAAGCAAAATTGCTGTGAAAGCTTGGCTTGAAAATGAAATTAGGGTTACAAAGTTATAAGGTGGCTTATATAGCCAACCCCAGTGTGTGAAATACCAAAATGCCTAAAATATAATATTACAAGAATGAAAATGGTAATTAATCAAAACGTGGTCGTTTGGGATCAAAAATACCAAGCACGAATTTTGAGATTTGTATCAGGGAAATTTAAGCTAGCCTAGCGAAATTCTACGAGAGATAGCGAAAATAGGAAAATTCGCTATCAACGGTGAATTTATTGCTTCATGAAATTTTTGTGAATAAAGTGGAAAATTCATTAGGCACGAGTAAATTTATTAGCTAGCGAAATTTCGCTTAACTACTTAATTCCAATTCGCTATGATTTGCAGAATTTTCGCAATCCCAGCGAAATTTTCGCGATCATAGCGAAAAATCTGGGATTGCTCCACACATTTCTGTTTTACAACTCACTTGCATGCTCTGCACCTCTTATTCATCCTGCCTTCAATTCTCACGAATCTTGATATTTCATCGCCTCGTCTTGGTGAAATCATTGAGGTTCATTCAACACCAATAAGAAGCTATGCTTTACTGATCGAGAGTTCTCAAAAACACCACATCAAAACTATCCAAAACAATCTCGAAAGATCGGTGATTAGTGAAACTAAGTGGACCTGCACACATCAATTGGCTTAATTGATATGATTAGTGCGCAAAAAGCACTCAAAACCCATCTTGAATAGGGCTCAAAATAGCACTTTTTGGGTACTAATCACTAAGTAACCTTGATAATTGGTTTATGTATGGGTTATAACCCATAATATAGTTGTTTTGGGAGGAATTCATGATAGGTTTTTGATCTATGGATGAAAGTGTATGAAAAATGGGAGAAAATACACATTCTGGGCATTTTCGAGTGAAGTGTACCGGTACACCTTGAGCCTGTACCGGTACACTTTGGGTTCTAGTCATTTTTGGCCAGCGTCTCTTAGGTACACGTTAGACTGCTCACCGGTACACCTGTTATTTTCTGTTTTTCGACCAGTTTTTGTATTTTGGCCATAACTTGCTCATTTCTTATCCGATTTGAGTGATTCAAGTGGCCAATTAAAATAGACTTCAAGGAAAATCAAACATCAAGAAATAAGAATCATCAAATTCTGAATCTAGGTGGCCCAAAAAATTCACTCAAAGTGGGGTTATATGCAAGCCAATTCCTGCATCAGTCTTGAACATAGAGTAGTCCGAGTTGTTTGGACAACTGAAGTTCCCGATTGCTCGAATTGGGTGATTCCAGTTGGAATAGAACCATAGCACCTTAATAACAAATGAATACAGAGATGGTGCCAAATATGAAGTTAAGATCTCGGAAAGTGAGTATTTCCAAACTGTCCCTCGGGAAAAATGGTAGTATTAGTTGGCATGAAAAGGCCATAACTTTAGTTTTGGATGATCCGATTGGATTGATTCCAATTCTTGGAGTAAAATAGATTCATAGAAGAATAAAGAATACATGAATAAGGTGTGATTACATACGCCATACTTTACCAGTATATGAAAATACGATCTATCGTGAACACGTAATAAGGCTAAGGAATGCCTTATTATAAAATAATGTAAATTACTAAACTCATATAATTATAAAAATACCTAAGACCAGTTATTAAATGACCACGACACTCCTATTCTATTTAGTACTTGATTATACGATTTAGTGCTACTGCACTCTTGTTCTGATTAATTGCCCGGTACTCTGTTAAGTCTTTACGGCACTCTTGTCGTTAAGTCTTCTACGGCGCTCTGTCACGATTGAGTCTTACACACTCCTGTTGGTGTCCTGGCAATCTGCTTTAATGCTCAGCACTTCAGTCTTTAATATAGTATCTTTGGATACTTGTATTCGATGTCTTACTTTTATTAGCAGATACTAGAGTATTCCCATAATTATATGATAATAGAATAATGAATGAGAGGAAACGAAGGTGTATCGTTATGATCTGTAATACTTATGTGTATTTCTGAATACGAATAAGCTCTGTAACTCCTACGGGAGTTCCGAATAAGCATAAGTCCGTTATAAGCATAAGTCCGTTATAAGCATAATTACTTGTATAAGTCCATTATCTAAATGCATGGTCCAGGTATACGTATTGTTATATGTATTATATTTGTAATACATGCATAATATATATGTTTCCCATAAGCGTAAAAACAGCGCGGGTTTTTAATCCGTGTAGGTACGGAGAAGACGTCAGGAGACTTCCGCATTCTTGAAGGGCTGAAACACACGAGTAGGGGTTCATCACTGTAGGTTCCGCACTCTGATCAGTAATTGTAATGGTATAGTTTTTGAATATGTAAATGGGACTCAGTACTGTATATGTGTGACACTGTAAACACCACTACGGTGGTAGTTTTATTTTGGACTTTTGTATATGATGTTGAGATATTATAAGACTTGGATATACCAATGTCTAATTAAGCAGGTAAAGAGTCCCAGTATATGTTCTCGCGTCCGACAGTTCGGATAGCTAATCGGGTGGGGCGGAATCGGGCGTGACAAAGATTATTATCATAGCCTAGGTTTAGGGTTTCTTGAAAGAGTTTAAGATTATTGATGTACCTCATAGAATGTTTGGCTCAATGTGGAAGTCTTTGTTCTGTTATTGTCTAGAATGGATCACCTCGGGGAAATTTGTTGATGAAGCGGTAGCGTCATTGTTTGATCCGCTCGCTTCGGTGCGTTCGAGTCAACGATGAATGAAAATGCTTCAACTGAAGCACATTTGTGGTAAAATTCTCTCGAGGATATGGCAAGGGGTCTTAGATGCGACTCACCGCCCCTTGACTCAGTGTGATGCAATGCGAAGCATGGAGTGGAAGGGAATTCATGATACCAGTATGGAAGAATCGGAGTAAAGCCCAGGGTTTTTGGCAGAAAACTTGAAAGGGTTTTAGATGAAGCGAAGTATCCGGAGTGGACCAGGTCACATGTGCGGTTTTCATTCTTGCAAGGTGCGACATGATTTAATTGGAAGCTGGTTTGAGATCCACTAATCCCGGATCCGATTACATGGGGATGCCGTCACGAGAGGTTTAATACGAAGTATGTCGCGATGATTACAAGGAATCGGGAAATGGAAGAAATTCTTGACTCTAAGACAAGGGGAAAATGACGATGGCGAATATGAGAAAGTGCACGCCTTAGTAAATATGCCCAGGAATCAGTTCTTGCGAGAAAAATTCGATTTGGGCCGAGTTTGAGGAGGGCTGCATGAGTCACATCAAAAGGTACCTCCCGCGGCTGTTACTTCGTTACAATACATCCCAATTTTTTTATCGGCTGGTATAGCGGCTATAAAAATTGAGAAATCTGAAAATGAAGAGTCGAAAAAGAAAGAAAAAGTTCTCGAAGGGGTTCCTCTTCGGAAAAGACAGAGAGAGTCATAGTTGATTCGATCTGAGGAGTCGACCTCTGAGGGAGTAGGAGACAAGGGACTACCATGACACAAAGTTCGGTCGAGGGGCATCTCGACGGACAAGAGGAAAAGCATGTGTGTCCACATTGCCACAATTATCATAGTGTGGTATTTGCAAGCGAGTAAGCTGAGGTTGTTTTGCAGTGTGGGATCACAGGCACGTGCTTCTTATTTGTCGCGAGGATTGGGAGATTCTAGAAATCCTCGAGAGTGGTAGAGGGTCAAATGTGCCTCCACGGACTCGAGTAGGAGTAGAGGGCCAGTGGCTCACAAGGTAGAGGTAATGCTTGAGGACGGTGAATCGATGCCGCTCACTACGACCCGGTACGAGCTTTATGCGTGAGGCTCGTGAGATCCGGACATACGATGAGCTTAAAGTCAACTATTTTTCGATCCGTTTTTCTAATTGATTTTTATATAAAAGACCCAGTTTATATGCAATAATATGGAATACACTTCACGGCTAACATGCGCCAGAGAATTCAAAAGCGAGAATCTCTCTTGAGTAAAGGGAGCGAATGTGGGTGACGATGCGGATATAATTGGGTGAAGGAGATTACGGTGGGAAAGCGCGAGATTAAAGAATTTGATGTCATGGCTTTGCAAAATCAAAATGCATATTCAGGTTGCAGCTTCTCTGAAAGCTCTGGTAAAATGAAAGTAATTGAAGACAAAAGCGAGTGGGCGTGAAGAAACTCAAAAATGACAACCGAGGGAAATTGATGAGAAGAAGACATGATGTCGCTACATCCTTACGAAGGTTGCGACAGAATTGACCCGATACGATGGATAATGAAATTGCGACCTGACAAAGAGGTTACCATGGAAGATAAACAATGGACTGAACAAGTATGTCGCGACATCTGGATATGGTTGCGACATCAGCACTGAATCAGAAGCAGTCGCGACATCAGCTTGCAAGGAAACTAAGGTCGCGACAACAGCAGCTAAAGAGATGGTCCGCGACATCATTACGCGGAAAGGAAATCCAGCGACATCGTTGTGATTACGATATGATTGTAGGAAAAGAAGGTCGCCAACAACGCACGGTTGTGCGACATCAATTGCCAAGACTTGAAGTCACGACATCAAGAAGATATCGCGACATCAGGCTACGCAGACCAAAGGGTGTGGCGACATCCAGTCGCGACAGCTGCTATAGAGAAGGAGTCGCGACAGCATTTAGTTGTCGCGACATCAAGCTCTGCACCGCAGGTTAAGATTAGCGGCGTCCTTAAGGTACATCGCGACATCGGCTACACCAAAGACACGTCGCGACCAAACAAGACTCTGACATGGTAGAGATAACGAGGTCACGACATCAACAACCCAGTTGGGCCATTTTAAGCTGGAGTCAAAGAAGTGCATCGAAATTAGGGCCCAACTTGGAACCCCTATAAATACGAAGAATTTGCTGCAGATAGGCGTAGCTCTTGACGAAGGAATCTGGAGTTCTTGAAGGCTCCTGTATTTTAATTTTCTTTTCTTTTCTTTTCTTCATTTTTTTTTATTTTTAGATTAGTTTGTATTTCATTCAAATTTGGATCTGAACGTTCACAGTTAAAGTTTAAGCTGAATGCATATTCATATTTTGCCTCAAATTCTTGTCACAGTTGTTTGAATTCCGGAGACAAGTGCAGGTCGGGTTCCCGGTTACGATTACAACGACTTTCATGATCGTGAAGCCAATGTATGGTGTAATCTAGTGATTTAGATTCCAGCTTCCATTGAATTAGCTATCGTCAGTATCTTTCTTGCAGAAATTTTTTATTGATCTTGTTGAACTCAGTTTGCAAAGCTACTTGCAGATGTATGTATTTTAATTCTTGATCCCAATGTCGATTATCTCTTGTAAATAGAATTGTCTCAAGCTGCGATTTCCAGAGGCCCAGGTGACCTGGAAGGAATTCACGAGAGTAATGAACAATTTACGAAAGGTATGAGAACCTAACAATCTGGTGATCTAATGTGCTTTCTGTGTAATTAAATCGATAAATCTCTTCTCACTTGGGGACGAGAGCAGGTGAGCAATTTATAGTTTAGGCGCATAGAGTTCACCTCGATTCGATTAATGCATCTGATCCGATGTTGCGAGATCTAATCGAGGAAAGGGATGACTATTCTAATTTGGAGGAAGGAGGGCAATATAGTGTAGATACGTGCAATGACTATATCTTAGGGCTGGATTTGGTCATGTGGAGTGGAAGTATTGAAAAAGAAAATACAGAACAAGGCTGACCCAGTTAAAGTAGTTATTTAACACTCATCTACGAAACGGTGAGGTTTTAGATATTGAATTGTGGGGTTTGGAGATCCAGCTACACTATTATATTCCTTGGACTAGTTTTAAATACATTGGTTCAATAAACGATCGATTGCGCTATCAGGAATTGATGTTCCTGAGTAGCATTCTTTTCAATGCCTTTTGCAGAGAACTGTTCCGTCTTAATTTGTTATTTTTGTATTTCAATATTCAATTCATTTATTATTAATTGATTTTTCTTAGGTTTTATTATTTTAAGTTGTCAAAGCTAATTCCAATTGTCTATCAGAGTCCAAATAGTGTAGATTTTGAGTAGTCGGGGTAGTTGATTGAGAATTCTTAAGATCTCTGTGGGATCGATATCTGGACTTAAATCCAATTTACTACTTGTTCGACCTGTGCACTTGCAGCATAACGGATCAAAACCACCCAGTAAACAATTTACTCCAATTGAAACAATCTTTGAACTAATCAAATAGCTAAGACATATACGGTCAACAAGTTTTATGGCGCGGATTCTTGCAGTGTTAGGTGATAAGTCTTTTGGCAATAGTGTTATAAATTTGTACATGTCTTTTGGTGGGTCCAGCAAGTTTTATGGCGCTGATAGGCCCGGCGTGATGTGTATATATGTACGCCTGTAATGGCAAGTGCCGTCGCCTCAAGTAATATAATGATAAGTGAGTATCGTTCCCACGATTGGGTTACTAAGTATGGGCTCTAATCTAGCCTATGCTTTATTTGGATGTAGGAAAATCTATAGAAAAATTCCGAGAACACTAATCTAGGCATGCAAGAATGACTATATAAAGACTAAAAAGCATAAGGTATAGATTTCACTAAACAATGATGTATGAACCTCTAACCCAATTAATCGTGGTCCAATTTCATCATGAAGATGGCGATTTAACTAATGTATATTCGAATCTCTCTCGAGCATTCGCATACTACCCTTAGAAAAGGTTATATTGCATCTCTGCCTCAAACCATCATAACTAAGGATGCATTGAACCCTATAAATCCTTGTACCACCTAATCTCACTTATATCTCTATCTCATGACAATTAGATGAGTACCAAATCATCCATGGTCTAATTTTAATTCTCACTTCTCGAATTTTGAATCAAACCCACAATTCATCTGAAATATTAGCCCCGAATATTCACAAGCATTAAGATCTAAATAGAAATACTCAACATAAATATGAAATAAAACATCAATCAATATAAATTAGGAGAATTCATACAAATATGTCTTTGGCTACATCTAAACCCTAAGAAAACTAATTAAAACATAAATTGGAAAGTAAATACAACCATCGAAAAGAAAGAAAAAACGGAAAAGGAAAGAGAGAAAACAAATTTGGCGTTGAAGCTCCCTTCTTCTCCTCCATTATCTTCTTCTTCCTCAAGTGTTCTTCCTCTTCCAAGAACAAACCCTAGAAATCTCTCCAAGAACAAGCCCTAGGTGTTTCCACCCAAAGGGAGCTTGTTCTCCCTCAAAACGGCCAAAAAATCGTTCCAAATCGTCCTCCTTTCGATCCCTACGGTTTGAGCTTTAAAACCCTCCATTATGGGCTCAAAATGGGCTAACAATCCACCCAAAACCAACCCCGAACGTCGCGACGTCGTGCAGCAACGTCGCGACGCGTCGTTACCGCGGCTCTACGCAGCGTCGCGACGTTGGTTCTCACCGTCGCGACGTTGCTGCAGTCCCCTGTTTTTGCTCCAACTTCGTAAGGCCATAACTTTGTCATAAGAACTCCGATTTGGGTGTTCTTGGTACGTTAAGCTCTTGAAGTGCCGATCTATCCATATATGACTTGATGCAATGAGCTCATATGATTTATGAAAACATCAAAATACAGTAGCCTCTCCTGCTGAAGGTGCTGCAATGTTTGCTGATTTTCTTCAAGTTTGGAACTTGCATAACTTCTTTGTTCGAACTCCAATTTGGTGTTCTTGGTACATCCCCTAAGCTCTTGAAGTGTAGAATCCATACATATATGGATTGATGCAATAAGGCTCATATGATGTCTGAAAATGTCAAATTTCAGTAGCCTCTCCTGTTGCTTTTGTAGCAGTTTTTCCACCAATTTTGCACAATTCCACCAAATGGATGACCTGATCATAGGAGTGAACTTTTAGAGCATTAGGGCACTTATTTAACATAAAAAAACACTAGAAAAACTAACTTCAAAGCATAGGGATAAATGAGTATTTAAGATACTCATCACCCCCAAACTTAAATTCTTGCTTGTCCCCAAGCAAGAGACTGACTCAAAAAAAAATAAAAATTTGCGAATGACATGAACTAACAAGAATGAGATGAGTATGATAACATGATGCCAAATGGAAGGATCGATAGGAACACAATTTAGCAATATTCGTCTTTTCAACCAAAATTTAGGATCATAAACTTTTAAACTTTCTAAGAGACATGGCAAAAGCAAAGCATAGTAGCGAGCAAATCAACCCCACTAAGGAGTCGTGATGACCTTTCCCCGAGGAAACTAAGTGTAGGTGATAGCATGATCTTGGAGTGTATAGCAAGGTCGTAGCACCCCCGAACTAAGCTCCAACTCACCTATTTGGAAGAAGCTAACTAAGAAAGGATAAACGCACCCTTTTTTATTCATATCAAAATACCTAAAAAATTTTCTAAATACTAAAGTGAAGAACTAGTGCGAAGTTTTAGAAGAGTGTTCTGTGTGAGGGATCCATTGGTGACTCCCACCAGTTGGTTAAGGGCACCAGGCATTAAATTCCCTTCAAACTTCACCTGAACACTCAACCAAGCTCAAAGGCCTAGGTTGTCAGGAAGGACCATCTTACGTCCCATGTAGCGGGCGGTGAAGTCAATGACTCGGCCCGATTGGCTTAGGGCATTAGGCTTTGAAGGCCTGGGGCAATGCTAGGAGTTAGATTGGATGATCAGACATTACAGTGCTGGCTATTTTGACTTCTTTTTTTCCTTTTTTTTCTTTTTCACTTTTTCTATTTTTTTGTATTTTTTTTTTTTTAAGTTGGGGCTCGTGTGAGTCCTCTTTTTGTTTAGGTGGCCCATCGCAGGTAGCTAGAATCCCCGAGGTTAGTTGATTCAAGGCAAAGGGTCCGGGACCAAGATGATATACAAGGGAGACCAAAGTGTGTGTGATAGATTCCTTGAGAAATAGCTTCTTGTAGCACAATGGAGGTGACTCGCTAAGTCACCTATACCCAGTAAGTACCACAATTCGGATCATTTTAAAAACCTAGGGTCTAGTCCTCTCTTTACACTTGGCATTTTTGAATAGTTGTGTTCAAAATGACCTTCTACTAATAGCAAAGGCATCAAACTCACTCATATGAGACACAAAATAAATAAAATAAAGAATAAGAAAAGCACATGCAACTAACAACCAAACAACTAACTAAAACGGTAGGAATCTGAAAGTTGGATTTTGGAATTTTTTTTTTTTTTTCTTAATGATTTCTTGAATTCACCCCAAACTTGAAATGAACATTGTCCTCAATGTGAAACAAAAGCAAGAATGGATAATGAGTACTCCCCTGAGGTTGATCAAGTCTCTGGAAGTTGCTCCAATGAATATGGCTCGCTTTGGAGGCAATGGGGTGTTAAGAGGGGTTAGACCTTAAGTCCAAATGAAGGGGATGCTTGAATGGTTTCCTCTTTGGTTCTTTAAAGCGCCCGAATTATTGAACTAAGCTTTCAACCTCTTAGCTTCCAAAACCATATTTGAATCCTAAAAACCTGAAATTAAAAACTAAAACATAGAAAAACAAAAATCCAATAGAAAATTTATTAAAAAAAAAACAGCTCAAAACTAACTACGAAATAGAAAAAGGAAGAAAACTTTTAAGCAGGGCCTCCCAGTTTGCTCCGTTTTTCGAGTCAGCTAGACTCTGCAACTGCGGATGGGTTGGTTGTTTCTTGCCTCCATCCTTCTCTAGGCGATAGTTGCTCAATCAACAGCAGGCACATAGTCTTCCAAGATCTTTATTTTTATATTTTCTATTTTTTGTTTTCTTCCACAAGAGTTCCTTTCATTTCATTGTTCAATTGAATGATGTACTCATCCACCTCAAAAGTTGGGGTCATCTTCTCATTTTTCAATTCCTCATGCATCTCACCCCATAAAGTCATCTCCGACATAGTCTTTCCAACTTCATCATTTGTCTTTTCATGTGATTCTGAAGAAGTTGGCCCATCTTCCTTCACAACTAAGGTTTCTAAAATTTGTGCATCATTCTCCACTGTTTCAAACTTCTCAAGTTCTTCGTATCCTGAGTGATTTCTTCATTGTATCTCAAGTTTTGTTTATTCTATATTCACCCAAAGAGTAGATGGCGAACTCTCATGTTGTCCTTCAAAGGACATTGTAGCCATATTCTCTTCTTCATTCATATATTTTGCCATTAGTTCTTCTATACTCATACTCTCCTCTTCTTTATGTTGTTCTTTTTTTCTCCAAATGTAAGTTGAGTACAGTGGCCATCAGTCATCTCTTCTTTCAAGCTATCAAATGGTGTGTTTTTAATTTGAACATTAGCCTGTCAATTCCATGAATTGAACTTGAGATGTCACACATTCAGCATGAACTCTTTCATTTCAATTAATCTTGCCTCACAGCTTTGTAAATTTTCTCTCATGTGGAGGTTGACTTATCTCATTTGGACTGAGGCAACCCAACTTGAGAGTAGTCCATTTCATCCATTGATCTTGAAAATTCAGGTTGTGCCATGGTAAATGCAGCTTGAGTTCTTCTTAATTCATCCATAGCTTCTTCTAGGCTTGATCTTTGTATTTGTGGAGATTGATGAGTGTTATAATATATTCATAGAAGTGTTTGGGGTGGTGGCTCTTTCCATCAAATTATGGTGCTCAAGTATAGAATTTTCCTGTATTGAGAGCATAATCCATTGATGCATATGGTTGCCACACTTGACTTCGCACTTGAGTTGTCACTCTTCTTTGATGCTCATCAGCCAATTGCCGCATTCTTAGTTCTTTGCTTTCGAGGTCGGCTGATACATTTTACATCAGCTGAGTGATAGGATCCATTGTGATTGAAATGCTATAAAACAAAAATAAAATTCAAAAAGTAAAGTGGACAAAAGGAAAATAAAACAAGACTAACTATATCCAAAGTAGGTAAAAGCTATTTCAAATCAATATTAATAAAAGCACGATTCCCCGACAGCGCCAAAGCAGTAAGTAGAAACGTGATGTGTATATATATGCGCCTATGTGCGCAAGTGCCGCGCGTCGCCTCAAGTAATATAATGATAAGTGAGTATCGTTCCACGGAGAATTGGGTTACTAAGTATGGAAGCTCTAATCTAGCCTATGCTTTATTTGGATGTAGGAAAATCTATGAAAAATTCAAAAGACACTAATCTAGGCCTTTTAAGAATGACTATGTAAAGACTAAAAGCCTTAAGGTATAGATTTCCTAAGCAATGATGTATGAACCTCCTAACCCAGTGTCGATGGTCAATTTCATCATGAAGATGGCGATTTAACTAATGTATATTCGAATCTCTCTGAGCGATGCATCTTCTCTTAATAGAAAGGTTATCTTTGCATCTACGCACCGAGCCATCATAACTAAGGATGCATTGAACCCTATAAATCTTAATACCACACCTAATCTCACTTATATCTCTATCTCATGATAATTAGATGGTAAATCATCCATGGTCTAATTTTAATTCTCACTTCTCAGATTTTGAATCAAACCACAATTCATGCAAATATTGGCCAAATATTCACAAGCATTAAGATCTAAATGAAATACTCAACATAAATATGAAATAAAACATCAATCAATATAAATTAGGAAGTTCATACAAATATGTCTTTATTACATCTAAGCCTAAGAAAACTAATTAAAACATAAGTGGAAAAGTAAATACAGCCATCAAAGAAAGAAAAAACGGAAAAGGAAAGAGAAAACAAATTTGTGTTGAGAAGCTCCCTTTTTCTCCTCCATTATCTTCTTCTTCTCAAGTGTTCTTCCTCTTCCAAGAACAAACCTAGAAATCTCTCCAGAACAAAGCCTAGGTGTTTCCACCCAAAAGGAGCTTGTTCTCCCTCAAAAAATGTCCAAAAAATCGTTTCAAATCGTCCTCCCTTTCGATCCCTACGGTTTGAGCTTTAAAACCCTCCATTATGGGCTCAAAATGGGCTAACAATCCACCCAAAACCAACCCCGAACGTCGCGACGTCGTGCAGCAACGTCGCGACGCGTTGGTTCTCACATCGCGACGTTGCTGCAGTCCTGTTTTCTCCGGCATTAAGGCGTAAACGTAAATACGAACCCGATTTGGGTGTTCTTGGTACCGTTAGAGCTCTTGAAGTGTAGAATCTATCCATATGACTTGATGCAATATGAGCTCATATGATTTATGAAAACGTCAAAATACAGTAGCCTCTCCTGCTGAAGGTGATGTTTGCTGATTTTCTTCAAGTTTTGGAACTTGCATAACTTCTTTGTTCGAACTCAATTTTGGTATTTCTTGGTATCTAGAAAGCTCTTGAAGTGTAAAAATCCATGCATATATGGATTGATGCAATAGGAGCTCATATGATGTCTGAAAAATCTCAAATTTCAGTAGCCTCTCCTGTTGCTTTGTAGCAGTTTTCCGCAATTTGCACAATTCCACCAAATGGATGACTGATCATAGGAATTGAACTTTTAGAGCATTAGGGCTTATTTAACATAAAAACACTAGAAAAACTAACTAAGCATAGGGATAAAATGAGTATTTAAGATACTCATCAGCGCCGTTCTTAGGGGGATTGAAGAATTTGGTAGATCAATATTCGAATGAAAGAAGGAAATGCTAATTTGGACATTTTAAAAGAAAAAAGAACAAAATAGTTTTCATGGCGTGGTTATTTTTAGCCACTATATTTTAACAAGCCATATTGTGAAAATGAGGGAGGGTATTTTGATGGCCCTGACTAATCTATTAATGTATGTGTGTTTTGATTTCGAAACTTTAATGCATAGGAAACGGAACAACGTCACGATTCCGGCGGATCGAACTAGAAAGAACACTCGGAAGCTTGAGAAGGCGAAAGGTCGAGCTTCGGCTATAGCGGTGAAGGCGGACGGACTGAAGGACAGCGGACAGCGGCGGAAGGCCTCCGATCATGATACAATGGAGGACTTTTGGGGGAGACCTATTGTCGGGATGAATACTCTTGCAATCAGACGACTGCGAGTTGATGCAAATAATTTTGAACTAAAGCCGGCCACGAGTTACAATGGTTCAGCAACAACGGGTTTTCTTTGGTCATCCCACATAAGACCCAAATGAGCATAGGAGTTTCTCAGAATGGCAAACACGAGTAAAGTTGAATGGGGAATTGAGACGAGGTCATTAAATTGCATTTATTTCCATTTTCTCTAAGAATGCGACCACATGAGTATGAATCTCTACCATATGGATTACATTGATACTTGGGAGGCTTTGTGGAAGCCTACTTGGTAGATTCTTCCCCATCACTCACCTCGAGAGAGATGGAGGGAGATAATTGTGTTCAATGGGGGAAGATGAGAGCCTTTATGTAGCATAGGAGAGATTGAGTTCTTTGAGATGTCGATGCATGGGATAGACTTGAGACCCCGGATGGACATAGTGTATCATGCCTTGAATGATACATCTAAGGGCATTATTGATGCTTCATCTTTGTGGAGCATTCAAGCGTAAAGTCTTTGAAAGGCAAGAGATCGATTGAGGACTGGCTAAAATGCAATATAAGCTCCATCGGTTTTCAAGAGTGGCAGCGAGAGGAAGAGGAGTCATGGAGCTGGCAGATGGCGACCATGGAGGCAAAGTTAGATGCCATCATGCATATAATGGACAAGCAAGAGGAAGATGCACACGAGTTCATGAAATAGGAGGCGAGTTGAGAGGGAACTATTGAGAGGAAGTCTTGAGAGTACCAACGAAGAAGCTGTTTTATGATCTTTGAGGGAGGTTAAGTACTTGGGAGAGCGAGAAGTTAACAATTCAAACCAAATCCCAACCTGCGGCGCACTATCATCCGGCCCAGCGGAACCATGAAAATTTTTTCATATGGTGGAGAGGGCCTCACAAGGCCAAAGGCATGAAACGACATCCTCGGCAAGGATATCGCGACCACCCAGTTCCAACGACAAGGAGGAGGAGCATAAATGAATACTCGGGGAGTCAGAGGAGAGTTCCACCATTTGAGAGATCAAATCTTTGCAATTCATGGGAGACAACAAGAAGCTGTTAAACCTCCATGAACAAAAGTTTGCAGAATTGGAAGCCTCAAGTGCCAATTCTCAAATTTTTTGAAGACCACTAATGCTTCTCTCGAGAGCACGGAGACACGAGATAGAGACGGCGCTTACTAAACCTGCAAAATCAGATGAAAGATGCCTTTCCCAGTGACACAAAGAAGAATCCAAAAGATTGTATGGCGGTGCAGCTCAGAAGTGGGAAAGACTTGGAGAAGAAGACAGAAAAAGATGAAAGCAACAAGGGAGATGAAGGCCCAGACAATGCAGAAACACTAGAGAAAGAAAGAAAGAAGGCAGTAATCAGGAGAAAGAAAGAAATAAGAAGAAAACCAGGCAATCTACTGGGTCCATTTCCTCGGAAATTTGCGAAATCTTGAGATAGAGGAACGGTTGCAAGGTTTTGAAAACCTTTCGAAGCTGGAGATCGGTATGCCTTTCACGAGTAGTGACTCGGATCTTACTTTATGCAAAATTCTTGAAGAACTATGTTGAGCAAAAGAGGAAGATTCTTTGAAGAGGAATTGTAGACTTGGCGCAACTTGCGATCTTTGTGACCAAGAGAAGACCACATTCCACATGCCCCTATGGCACCTTTGCCTTCGGAAAGGATGCCATTTGGGGCATTGCAATGCTCTGCTACTTTCAAGATGTATGATGTTAATGTTCTCAGGCTTGGTAGAAGAAGTTATGGAAATTTTTATGGATGACTTCACGATTAATATGGGTCCGATTTTAGACAATGTTTGAACAACACGGAAACGATTACTTCAAAGATGCAAGGACAAACAGCTAACACTAAATTGGGAAAAATGCCATTTCATGGTAACAGAAGGTATTGTTCTTGGTCATAAAATTTGCGCTCTGGGGCTAGAAGTGGACGATCAAGATTTCTAATATCAAACCCTTGCACTCCACCACGGTAAAAGGGATGTGGAGTTTCTTGGGGGCATCTTTGGATTTTCTGAGGAGATTCATCAAAGACTTCTAAAAAATAGCAAGACCACTATGCAGATTACTAGAGAAAGACACAAAATTTAATTTTGATGATTCCTGCAAGAAATTTGGCTTTGAAGAAGTAAGATTAGATTGGTTATTGCTTGCACAATCATATTTGCGAGAATGGGATCGGGGTGATAATGTGTGATGCATTGATTTACGCAATGGAAATTTGTTTGGGGCGAAAGAAAGAGAAAATATTCAGAGCATTATACTATGCTAGCGAACCCAGCCGATGAAGCAAAGAAAACTATTCCGCAGCGAAAAGGAGATGCTAGCAATAGTGTTTGCTTGTAAAATGCGAGCCATACGATGCGGGATCCATGTTACTTAGTTCTGAGACCATGCAGCCATCAAATATCTTATGTGTCAAAAGAGGCTAAGCGAGGCGATAAGGTGGGTGCTACTCACTGCGAAGTTTGATGCGGATTAGAGATAAAAGGGATGTGGCGATGTGATAGCTGATCCACTTGTCGGAATAGAAGAAATCAAGCAAAGAGGAGGAGATAAGATTAAGAGAGAGCTTCCTAGATGACGACTATTTCAATTGTCATTCAATGCCATGGTATGCTGATGTGTGAATTACTTAGCTTGTGGAGTAGTTCATACGGTCGACCATAGCAAGAAAGAAAGCTCAGGCCGACAGGTATTATATCTGGGATGACCACTATTATTTAAGAGGGAGCTGATATGATTATAAGAAGATGTGTGCGGAGGGTGAGCAAGCAGAATTATGAATGAATGCCATGCATCTCACCATATGGGGCATTTTCTGGAGAAAGAGCCGACTCATAAGATACTCAATCGAGTTTATTGTAGCTTGTTTCGGGAATTTGTCTTGAATGGGTCAAGTATGATAGATGCGAAAAGATTGGAAATATCAGCGACAGAAATGAAATGCCCCTACAGGCCATATTGGTGGTGCAAATTTTGATGTATGGGGATAGATTTTATGGGACCCTTTCCACGATCATTTGAAACCTATATCTTGCTAGCGGTGGATTATGTTCTAAATGGGTGGGAAGCAATAAGCTTGCCCAGGAATGATATTATCTGGTTGTGAGTTTCTCACTTGAAGAACATATTGAGCAGATTTGGAACACCCAGGACTATTATTAGTGATGGGGGAAGCCACTTTGCAAACAAAATTTTCGTAAAGCTCATGAGCAGATATGGGATCAAACATATAATAGGCCCCTAGCTTATCATCCCCAGACTAATGGAAATGGCAGAGAAATTTCCAACCGAAAGGGAGGTTAAAGGATCTGAAAAGGCGCTAAGTTGGCGGGAAGGATTGGTCTTCCAAACTTGATGATGCACTTTGGAGCTACAGGTGCATTCAAAACTCCCATTGGGATGTCCCCATACAGATTGGTATTTGGAAAGCCATGTCACCTCCCTCTTGAATTGGAATACAAGGCTATGTGGGCCATCAAGAAGATGAATTTCGATTTCAAAATGGCAAAGGAAGAGAGATTGCTTCAAGTTGAATAGGCTGGAAAGAGCGAGAAATGAAGCCTATGATAATGCTAAGATCTACAAAGACAAGATAAAGAAATGGCATGATCAAAGGATTCTTAGGAAAGAATTTAGAGAAGGGGATCAAGTTATGTTATTTAACTCCAGATTAAGATTGTTCCCAGGAAAATTGAAATCAAAGTGGAGTGGACCATATACCGTGGTGTCGAGCCTTGTACTTTTGTAGACGATAACACTCAAGAGGCGATCTTTGGGGAGGAATTTAAAGTCAATGGACAAAGGCGAAGCATTATCAAGCGGGAGGAAAGAGAAAAGAAGAGCTCACAATTTTAGTTCATTGAGAGAAAGAAAATCAAGCAGTAGTCAATTTAGGACTCAAAGGCGAGCGGCTGATGGGAGCGACCATTTAGAGACTTTAATTTTACGCTTTTAGACTTTTGAATTTTTTTTTTTTTTTTTTTTTTTTAGAATTAACCTTGATTTTGTTTTCTCTAGTTATTATAATGATTAGTTAGTACTTAAGAAGTTAATTTTTGTTTAATTGAATCCTTCCTGTAAATGTTGTAGAGTACTTATGCAGAAATGACTCAGGTAAGAAGGAATAAACTCTAGTAGAACTCGACCTTCACGAGAAGAGAGCAGCGAAGGGACATTCCTTTCCTATATAAATTCTGTGAAATTTGAATAGAATACATTCTTGAATTGCTGTGTGAAATTGGTTTGTTTGATGATGAGAATCTACATTGGTGATCGAGTGAAAGAGCACATTGTTCATTAAATTTGAGGCAAATTACGGTTACGTTGCGTAAAACTTATGTCGTGACCGAGCGAAGTCACAACAAAAGTTGATGTCGTGACTTAGTCAATGCAAAATAAGAGCCAAATGACAGGCAATTTAATTGAAACATAAATTGTGATTTAGTTTGATTTTTGCTGATAAGTCCAGGATAAGGAAGGTTATACGATTGAAGAAACAAAACAATTTTCTTAAGTTTGTGGTATGAACAGTGAGTCAAGGAACTTGTTGGAAATAACATCATCTAAATTCTCATCCACTGATATGAGTCAAGAAAATCCTCAGGGTTAGTCACGATTAATCAGCGAATTCTAGAACTTGTTGAATTAGTGATCGGCGAAATCTAGGTGATACAATCAACGAAGTGATGCAGGTATCCTTGGAGAATTTGAGCCATTCTAGCCATCCCTATTCATATGCTAATGCATACACTCAGTTCGAGAAATTGAGCCAAAACGAGCCTATTACCAAAATAAACCTTGATGGAGACCACTAACCGTCTAAAGAATCAATCCTCAGAACTGTGATTACGAAGAATTCAAAGAGAGGAAGAAATGAAGTTTGGGGGTATAAAATTTTTTTGAGGAACTCAAGGAGAAAATGTCTGAGAAAAAGGAATGAAGAGAAAAAAGATCTACATCAAATACGTGGAAAAGAAAGCTCGAGGAATAGGTTTTGTCTTGTGGCGACTCTCTTGAGCAATTAAGTTCTTAGGGGTGTTTCAGCACCTGATACCCTAATGCCATCTGGTATGGGGTTACTAACCCCCAAAGTTCGGTAGAGTGTTAAATCACCAGAAGACAAAACATTGCACTTTTTGGCTTTGATTCTTGACTCAAGAAGAAGCAGTAAATTTAGAAAATATTCCTATGATTAGGGAGTTCACGATGTGTTTCGAAGTTCTTGGGAGTACCACCTGAGCGAGAGTAGATCTCTCCTAGTGAGTTGTACGGGGAGCGACTCCTATTTCAAGGACACCTTTAGAATGGCTCCAGGCGAGGCGAAAGGTTGAAGACTCAGCTCACGGGAGCTATTGGATAGGGTTTTTATCCTGACCTAGTGTTTTCACCTTGGGATTGCGGTTTTATTTGTTAAGAAGAAAGATGGCACTCTTCGGATGTGCATTGACTACCGGCAAATAAACAAAGTACTTGAGTTAAGAATAAATGCCACGTTGCAAAGGGGCAGAGATTTGTTTGATCAGTGCTAGGGGAGAGCAGAAGTGTCTTCTCGAAGATAGATTTACGATCAGGATATTATCAACTCCAGGTAAAAGAGGTTGATGTCAGAAAAGCGACTTTGAACTCGTTGTGGCCACTATGAGTTTTTGGTCATGCCATTTGGGTTGACAAATGCTCCGGCTGCATTTATGGACTTGATGAATAGGGTTTTCCGCCCCTATTTGGATCTATTTGTTGTGGTATTTATTGATGACATCCTGGTGTATTCTAAAGATGCACAGGAACATGAACACCATTTGAGGATAGTATTGCAAACTTTGAGAAAGAATCAGTTGTTTGCCAAGTTAAGTAAATGTGATTTTTGGCTTAAGGAAGTGTCATTCCTAGGCCATATTGTATCTGCCGAAGGTATTAGAGTGGACCCAGTGAAAATTGAAGCAATTGTGAATTGGAAACCTTCTCAAAATGTAACAGAGGTGAGAAGTTTCTTGGGCTTAGCAGGTTATTATCGGAGATTTGTACAAGGATTTTCAGTTATAGCATCCCTCCTTTGGATTACTCGGGAAGGGAGTGAGTTTTGCAGTGGGATGATAGTGCCAATCCGAGTTTTGAAGATTAAAAGAAATGCGGTTGAAGCACCGGTGTTGATTCGAGCTACTTCGGGTGGGGATTACACGATTAATACGGTGATGCTTCAGGATGGAGTTTGGGATGTGTACTGATGCAAGATTGGAAAGTGGTGGCTTATGGCTCGGCAATTGAAGCGCATAGGCAAAACTATCCCACATGATTTAAGAGTTAGCGGTTGTAGTAATTCGCTTTGAAAATTTGGCGACACTATTTATATGGAGGAAAAATGCTTAGAATCTTCACTGATCATAAGAGTACGTATTTGCTAACTCAAAAAGATTTGAACTTGAGGCAACGTAGGTGGTTGGAATTATTGAAAGACTATGATTGTATAATTGATTACCACCCCGGGAAAGCAAATGTAGTGGCGGATGCCTTGAGTAGGAAAATGATTTCTGCTCTGACCTTGAAAGATTATGATTGGAGGCTTGCACCCGATGGAGCCTTGTTGGCTCGATTGAATGTGATACCGAATTTAAGACAAATGATAGTGAATGCTTAGAAAAATGATGCCAAGTTACAAGAATTGGCTCAGTTAGTCAGTACTGGAGACAAGACTGATTTTGCCATAGGTGGAAGTGGAGGTTTGTTGTACAAGAACAGATTATGTGTACCTAATGATATGGAATTGAAAAAGAAGATATTATATGAAGGCCATATCCCATTTTCACCATGCATCTGGAAGTAGAGAAAATGTACGAGATATGAAACCGTCTTCTTGGTGGCAAGGAATGAAAAGGACATTTAAGTATGTGGCTAATTAATGCGGCGTTGATGGTAAAATTTGGCGAACACCCGAGTACCGTCAGGTTTATTGAATCCTTCCCGTTTGATGGAAGTGGGATAAACATAACTATGGATTCGTATCCGGTTTTCCCTCACCCAAAAAAGAAACATGATGTCTGAGTAATTGTAGACCAATTGACCAAATCTGCTCCTTCCTCTGGGTCGACTTGACTACTCCACATGAATCGTTTAGCGGACCTTTATGTGAATGAAATTGTCGATTTACATTGGCATTCAGTATCGATAGTGTCGAGCCGCGATCCCTCGGTTTACGTCAAGGTTTGGAAGGATTACGGTCGGCTTTTGGTACAGGATTGGATTTTAGTCTTGCTTTCCATCCACAAGCGGATGGGCCCAGTCCCGAAGAGTGATTCAGGTATTAGAAGATATGCTTTGGGGTTGTGTACTAGATTTTCCGGGAAGTTGGGATAGGTACATTCCACTCATGGAATTTACTGCTCTTTACTTGATTATCATTCCGGTATTTGAGTATGGCCGTATGAAGCTACGCTATGGAAGGCGATGTAGAACTCCTATGTGTTGGACGAGAGATGAGCAGGCATAAGATTATTGGTCTGAATTAGTAAAAGACACGGAAGGATTCAGTTATTCGACAAAGATTAAAGATTTTACTTTTTCTGTGATAGACAAGTCTTATCTTCAATTTGAAGAGAAATAATATAGAGTATGAAGTTAGATAAAGTGTTTTTAAAGTATCTCCGTGGAAAAAGATACTCCGTTTTGGAAGGAAAGGAAGCGAGTCCACGATTCATTGGCCCATACGAGTTTTAGAAAAGTTGGACCGGTGGCGTATGGTTGGCTCCTCAGGAGTTAGCGAATTACATGAGTATATTCCATGTCTATGCTTGGTCTCGTTCGACCCATCGCACATATTACGATTCAAGATATACAAGTACAAGAAGATTTCACCTTGATGAAGGCGAAAGCTATTCTAGATCGTGAAATAGAGCCGATTCTGAAACAAGCAAATCCCCTTTGGTAAAAAGTGCTTTGGCAACATCATGGTATGGAAGAAGCGACATAGAACGAATCGACAATGGAGTGCAGTGCCCTCAACTCTTCAGTCGGGTAATTTCGAGGGCGAAATTTATTTTAAGGGGAGAATTGTAACACCGAAATATACCCTAGTTGTTTCAACATGTTAGGAATTATTATGTAGAGCATAAATTGAGAATTTTAAATGAAATAGCTAGCGGAAATATAGAGATTTATAAAACCCGAAAATTTGACCAGTTATAAAGGCAAAACCGTAATTTGTCCAAAAAGGGGCATCAAAGACATGGATTATGAAATTAGAGGCCAAAGTATAAATAATAAGACTTGTAATGTAATTAATGGAAGTTAGAGTTAAAAGCTAAATAATCAAAACTTTTATTATATATAAATAGATGTGGGAGACCAAAATGCATTAATTTTGGTGTCCAAACAAGGTCTACGGGAAGGAAAGGGAAGGAGAAGAAGGAAGAAGAAGATCGAGCGAGGTATGGATGCTTGACTTTGGTCTGAATTTTGTATGGAATTCTCAAGTTTTATGTGAAGGTCCATGCACTTGTATGGCTAGGAGCTTGCCCCAAACCTATGGTTGTTAGGATTACATCCTAACCAAAGTTTTCTTGAAAGTAGGGTTGCTAAAATTCTAAATGGCACAAGATTGGTATGAAATCCTCATTTTGAGGAGGATTCATAGTAGTGTGTTCAGGGTTCTAACAAACCTTAAGTAACCTTGATAATTGGTTTATGTATGGGTTATAACCCATAAATATAGTTGTTGGGAGGAATTCATGATGGAGTTTTTTGATCTATGGATGAAAGTGTATGAAAAGGGAGAGAAATGCACATTACGGGCATTTTCGAGATTGAAGTGTACCGATTACACCTTGAGGCTACATCTTAGAATTTTTGGGTTTGGTCATTTTGGCCAATGTGTACCGGTACACGTTAGACCTATACCGGTACACCCTGTTCTGTTTTTCCTATTTCGACCAGTTTTTGTATTTTACTATAACTTGCTCATTTCTTATCCGATTTGAGTGATTCAAGTGGTCAATTAAAATAGACTTCAAGGAAAATCAAACATCAAGAAATAAGCATTGTCAAATTCGGATTCTAGGTGGCCCAAAAATTCACTCAAAGTGGGGCTATATGCAAGCCAATTCCTGCATCAGTCTTGAACATAGAGTAGTCCGGGTTGTTTCGGACGTAACTTGAGTTTCGGTGCTCCGGGTAGGTGATTCAGTTGGAATAGAACCCTTGCACCTTAGATTTAAATGAATACAAAGGAATGAGTGCCAAAATATGAAGTTAAGATCTCAGGAAAATTTGATGCCCCCAAACTGTTCCTCGGGAAAAATCGGTAAAATGACTAGTTGGCATGAAAGGCCATAACAGTTTGGACAAAATCGATTGGATTGATTCCAATTCTTGGGTAAAGTAGATTCATAGAAGAATAAGAATACATGAATAAGGTGTGATTACATAGGCATCATACTTTACCAGTATATGAAATACGATCTGTCATGAACACATAATGGGGCTAAGAATGCCTTATTATAAAATAGTAAGTTACTGAACTCATATAATTATAAAAATGCCTAAGATCAGTTATTAAATGACCGCAGCACTCTGTTGATTATTACTTCGGTATTCTGATTAGTGCTCACTCTTGTTCGATTAATTGCCCGGTACTCCTGTTGGGTGCTACGGCACTCTGTCGGGATTAAGTGCTATGGCACTCCTGTCCTGATTAGTGCTACGGCACTCTGTTCGATGTCCCGGCAATCTACTTTGTGCTCGACACTTGATGCATATAGTATCTTGGATACTTATTATTGATGTCTTACACTTTTAATAACGTGAGTATTCCCATAATTATATGATAATAACTGAATAATGAATGAGAGGAAACGAAGGTGTATCGTTCTGGTCTGTAATACTTATGTGTATTTACGAGATCACGAATAAGGTGCGCGTAACTCCCTCTGGGAGTTCCCGAATAACATAAAGTCCGTTATAAGCGCATAAATTAGATTATAAGCATAATTACTTGTATAAGTCCATTATCTAAATGCATGAATTCCGATATCCGTTATTGTTATATGCTTATTATAATTGTGTACATGCATATTATATATGTTTCCCACTAAATGTAAATCTTAGCACGGGTTTTTAATCCGTGTAGGTACAGGAGAAGACGTCCGAGAACTTCCCCATTCTTCAGGGCCAACACACGAGTAGGGGTTCATCACTGTAGGTTCTGCACTATGATCAATAATTGTAATGGTATAGTTTTTGAATATGTAAATGGGACTCAGTACTATATATGTGTGACACTGTAAACACACCACCATGGTGGTAGTTTTATTTTGGACTTTTGTATATGATGTTGAGATATTATAAGACTTGGATATACCAATGTCTAATTAAGCGAGGAATTAAGAGTCGATATATGTTCTCGCATCCGGAAAGCCGGTTGGTCCGCTAATCGGGTGGGCGGGAATCGAAGGCGTGACGATATAGATATCCATGATGTATATGGCATTATTACGTTCGTAGTACCTGCGTTAACATCGCGTCGAGTCGGGTGTGGGTGCACGGTATTCACCACTCTTGGTGAGTGTGGGTTGAGTTTGTCTTTAGGACTACGTCCAATGAAGACTCATAGTTCGATTCAGTAAATGAAGAGGAATTAAAGTGTGTTGGGCAAAGAAAAAAGGGGGCTGTAAATCCCCTAAGGTTAGAATCCTAGAGTTAGGGTGTAAGAGACCCGGGGAGATATCCCTAAATTTATGTGGGAATGTAAGAGGCTCGAAGTGTAAGCCGAAGAGTTATGTTAATCGAGATGAAAACACACGGTCAGGCTATCACGTAGACTTAGAGTTGAGTGATAGGAGTCGGGAGTGACTCAAGGTTGGATACCCTTTGGAAATCGCATTGGGTGTTGTTGAGCCGGCAAGGGCTTGGTATCGGGATGTCATACGTGACATGAACTAGGTTGACGGTCCATTGGATTGTCAGTGATTGTGACCTTGGGAAGGTCAGCGTTTACACACCACGTGGTGTGGGTTATATACAGGTGATAGAGGACACGCTACGAGCATACGTCCTGGGTCTTAAGGGCAGAGGAGAAATTGCTCTTAGTGGAATTACTTCTGACAATGGTTATCGAGGCGAGTATCTGAGTAGCATATATGAGCCATTGTATGGGAGGCCATGTAGATTACCGTTATGTTGGACCAAGGTGGGAGAGAGCCCATCACTAACCTCGATCCGGGATTAGAGACACTCCGAGAAGCGTGAGCTTGATATTTTATTAGCACACTTTCTCTCACTACTGTGAGCCGATTAAGAGCTTATGTGTGATGTATGATGCTCGACCCTTAGAGTTCGAGGTCAGATCACGCTTCTTGAAGGTGATGCCTAAGAGAGGAGTGGTCGTTCCTAAGTAGCGTGAAGCTATCGAGATTCATCGGGCCTTCGAGATACCGAGAGTAGGCAATCAGAAGGATCGGCCAAGGCATCGTCAAAGATGATAAAGTCCACGAGGTATTTCACGTTCCATGTCTCTACATACTCCAAATCTAAATTTCATGTAGTGGATCGGGACGATAAGAGGTTGACACCGATGGACCTTCGAGGAGGACTAATGTGCATTTTGGATAGCCGTGGACGTTCTTAAGGCGCAAGACCGTGAGGCTAGTGAGAGTGCTATGGCGGCACTATAGAGTGGAGGAGTCAACGTGGGAGCGCGAGGACACGATGCGAGCCACCTATCCCTTCTTGTTTAGGGATGAAGGTACGTGGTTTAGTCGTTTAAGATTTAAATGACTGTTTACATGCATGGTAGAGTGCACGTTGCATATGCATGTGAGTGATTTAGATTGTCCAGAATTTCGGGACGAAATTCCTTTTAAGGAGGGAGAATGTAAGACCCGGAAATTCACCTTCGAAAATGGCAAAATCGTGAATTTTGGTTATATAAAATTGTAATTTCGTTAAAAATCCAAATTTATTCTATGGATCTCGCATGACAAAACGGACTTCACTGCCGACCGCCTCGCGAAATCTAGCTAGCACGCCACCCTCGTCAATTCCGGTGATACGGAGTTGACACGCTTTTCTCGGCGCATCGCTTCGGTTGGGCCAGAAAACTATTTTTTATGCGACGAAAGTCACATATAACATGTACTCATGTGCCATGAGTGGTATGAGTATAGAAACGATGAAAATGGACGGCCAAGATAGTGCCAAATGTCAAAACTGGGAAAAGAGGGACATAACGGGTATTAATGGAATTGTTAAGTCATAAGAAGACAAAAAAGAAAATAGGACTTGTCTTCTTCATTAAACCAAAAGCAAAAAACGTGAATTTGAAAGAGAGATGCATACAACACTTAAAGAATTCTGCAGAACGCCGACTCTCTCTAGAATATCGGGCGATCCGACCTACTCCAGCCTTCGACAAGAAGGAAAGCTATTCTACACGGAGCGGCCTACGCTGCGGTACCTGATTTGAGACTGACAAACTCGAGAGGTAGGGGTTTCTTCTACTACAGTTTTACTCTTTGTTTAAGAACATCAGGAATGTTTGAAATGAATTTATACCGTGGAGGCCGCTTGATCGGTCCCCAAACCTTGCACCGACTGATAAAATTTTTTGGAACACTAATGGAGCACTATGGATCGCTACGCTGATTTGGGTTGTTAAATTTTGAAATTTTGTATAAAATCATGTATTGGTTTTGATGAGGCTGGGAATGGCCGTCAAATGCGGGTTCACAAAGTGAACCGACGATTGGTGATTTTTCGGGAATAGTAACCGAGGGTTTCACTATTCCCGAGAATAGTGTTCACAAAATAATTTTTGTGAAATAATGTGTTTGGTTGAGTAATTCAAATCGAATTGCTCATGTTTGATCATTAGCCCAAGTGAGCTAATTTTGATGTATGAAATGAGAATTTACATGACATGATTGTGTGAATTGAATGTTTTGTAAATATATGCATGTTTATATATTTGCATGTGTTATAGACTGTAATGGAATTGGCATCATGCATTCCATATGCACTGGGACACCCTAGGACGGTAGGAGTGAGTGCATGAGGTAATTCTTGAGAGAATGATTTCGGAGGGTAGTCTAAAAATAATAATTATCGGAGGGTAGTCCACACTAAAAATATCAATCGTCGGAGACGACCCAATTGATATGCATCGGAGGGTAGTCCATAAATAATATCAATCGTCGGAGATGGCCCAATTGATATATATATACATCGGAGGGTTGTCTACAAACAAAATAACATAATAATTCTTATACGAGGCTTAGGCGAGTGTGAGGGAGTCGGTGAGGACTCGGGTATGAGTTGATAAGTTAGACATTCAAGTAGGATCATACATTTGCTTGAATGAGTATTTATTTTGGAGCATTGCACTGCACTTAGGTGGAGAGTAGCCCACTTAGGGTGATTCCACTACTGAGCATTAGCTCACCATGTCGAGGGATACTATTTTACAGGTACAGGGAGCGCAGAGGGAGATGGCCTGGCCCTAGAGGCCGAGTTTGTGAAGAAAGCCGGGCTGGGTGGCTTTGATGTGATTTTATACATATTAAAATTCTAATTTTAATAATATATGTGTTGTATAAGAGAGTAAACATTTGAACTCTGTAACTATTGGAGCATAGTTGATTTATAGTTAAAGTGTTATGAATATTGGTTTATGGGCCCAAGTGGCCGCTTTAATCATAGACTGCTTATATCGACTATTCGGGGATGTGCTCTATGCAGGTTTTGCATTTTGGGCAGAGCTCCCACAAAGGAGGCCTCGCCCGATTTTATGAAAATGCCTGCCGCCCGACATTCACGAGTATTCCGCGGTTGATCGCAGTGAACCTGATCTCTGCTCTTGAGGCGCTACATTGATAATTACAAATTTTTATAAAATAGTTTTCAGTAAAATGATCCTAATGACTTCACACTTCAGCCGAATCATAACCCCGATACCTGAGGGGTTATTCTACAAAACAAGGAGAACAATGATAATAACAAGAAAAAAAAACGTTTGGTTTTCAAATTTTTTTTTTTAATTTTAAAAACATAAAAAACACAATATATGTAAAACATCAAAATAGTATTCTCTATATCTTCAAAGCTTGTTATTAATAACAATTTTCAATTTTCAATTTTCACTTTCGGGAATCCTACAATCAATAAATGAGTTTTCTTAAGTTATTAAAATTAGTTTTTACAACCATCATCATCATTCAATGAACACTTAGGTTATGTTTGGTTTTTATTTTTTAAAACTGTTCTTTGTGTGTGTGTGTGTGTATATATATATATATATATATCACTAAAATCATATAACAAAATTTTTCAAAAAACATCAAAATAGCATTCTCTATATCTTCAAAGTTTGTTATTAATAACAATTTTCAATTTTCACTTTCGGGAATACTATAATCAATAAATGAGTTTTCTTAAGTTATTAAAATTAGTTTTTACAACCATCATCATCATTCAATGAACACTTAGGTTATGTTCGTTTTATTTTTAAAACGGTTCTTGCAGCCACTACTACTACTACAAAGATAAATGTTGTGTCTAAAATTTTAATTTCTAATGTGATGCTGGGGAACACTTATTCACATTAATTTAAAATTGGGGAAAACCATCAATTTGGTAATGTTTAGAAAAGAAAAAAAAAAGATTTTGGATTGATTGAATCTTTTATTGTTATTATTATTATTTCACTTTTTGTGAAAATATTCCTTTTTTCGATATAACGATCTATTTTAAAATTTTAGTTAATCAATGGATGAAAATATAAAATATTAAGTATTTCCATTTTGCGGAATTTTCTTAAATTTTAATACTTTCAATATAAACGTATTGGTTTAAAATATTGAAGAAAATCCTAGTTTTAGACTATTCAAATTATTATTATTCTATCCATGTTTCTCATTCTTAGAAAGTTTAATAACATGAACTTTGAAAAAATAAAACAATAAAGGAAAAGCGAAAAAATAAAAATTTAAAGAAAATAAATTAAAAAATAAAAATTGTTATAAATATAAAAGTATGGACATTACTAAATAAATTCATGAATGTAGAAGAGATCACTTAGACGGATTCAATCTCGATTGGAATGTAATTCCTTCATAAAGTTCGAGTATTTTTGGTTTTGCATCTCTAAACTCCTTCACAAGTTATTCCTCTACAAAAAGTTGTAATAAGTATGTATTTTTTATTTCTCTACAAAAACAAAATGTAGTTTTTTAATATTTAAAAACTAATTAGTTTTAATGATTATTTAATATGATACTAAAATAAAAAATTAATTATGATAGTAAAATAAACAATTATTTTTTACTTATATTAGTTTTCTATTAATTACCTACCATGATGTTTCTAAAAGGAATCAACTTAAAAAGCATCATTAAACATAATATAAGTACCAACGGAATTTAATTCGTCGGTATATTGTGAATTTCTTGTAGTGACCCCTCTATATAAATGTTGATAGTTAATAATTTACCTTGAATTATAAATAAAAATCAAAGTTATCTTTGATAAAATTCCTTGAAATTTATAAATCTATTGTAAAATCAAGGTAAATCGTTGCAAAATTGCAAATAATTGTAATTTGCGGTTGGTTAACTGCTGCAAGTTTGCAACGAAATCGTTATGTTGCAAACTTGCAACGGCCAAATTCAGCTGCAACATTCCATGATGTTTCAAAGTTTCTCGCCATGTTTTGCAACGTAATGAATCCGTTGCAAATTTCGTTGTGTCCGCTGCAAGTTAGTTGCAATCAATGCAATTTACTTATCAAACTTCTACATTAGCATTCCGCTGCAAACTGCTATCGTTTTGCAATAGATTCGTCTCGTTGTAAAATCAGATTTTTCTTGTAGTGGCCTGCAGATATAATGACTCACTCACTTCCTATAGTTAAGTTTGTGCATTGTTCAAACTTGGTTGGACTTGGTTGTTGAAGTTTTGACCTATGGGGCTTTGTTGTGGAAGAGGAGTATGATTTTGATCTTGTTTAGAGATATGGAGTTCGTTGGCGTTTTCTGCTTATGATGGGAATTTGTGTCAAGGTAGAGATTGTTGATTTGTGACCCAAATTTTATTTTGGGCTTATGTTTGACCCGAAGGCTCCGTAGTGCGGTTTTTGTGAAAAGAAAAAGTTGAGAAAAAAATAAGGATCAGCTGCGGTATAGACCTTTCAACTTGGTATTTTCATAATATCAACATTTTAGGGTTTATTCTCTTTTTCGTTGTACATTGTAATGATTCTCATATTCATAGTGAATCTTTCGTCTCTACCTGTGATTTTTTCCCGCAATAGTTTCCACATAAATCTAGTGTTTTTCTTTGTTTTCGTATCTCATTATCGTGCCATTGATCATAACTATATACATTACATTTTTCACATTTTGGCCTTGTATTTATGGCTAAATTAATGAAGGATGTTATTACTTATTATCCTCAATTCATTTAGGCCATGTTTGGTACATGGGATAAGAGTGTGACACCCCTATCCCGGGGGTCCCGTTGACAACCCATCAACTTGCAGAAACTTGTGGACATCGGGTGTCCCGATATCACACTCATTTGCCTCATGTATTGAGACCCATTACTGCATATTTAATTCACAAATATACAAAAATATATGATAGACTATTTAATCAACAGTCCTTTACAATCCTTTACAAAACTGGACATTTTATCCAAAATGTTACAAAATAACTGAATAGGCCACAAGTCGAATCTATTTCATAATCGAGCCTCACCAGCTTACCTCCCGCACTTGAAAATATTTCCCCACACAGGGTGAGCAAAGCCTAGTAGAAAATTCTCCTACAAGGGTTACTCCTTACCTAAAATGCACATGCAATGGTGTACATAAAACATCAATTATATTTCATATAATTTATGCAGCACTATATGAAATATTCTGTGTCATGCATGTTATGAGACTCCTCATGCCCACAACCTGAGTCTTGACCGACTCTCTCACACATGTCTATTCCAAGTGTGACAACCGTCACTGGTAGTACCAATGACACACATATACCGAGCCCTTACCAGCTCACCAGTACCCAATGCAAGTGCTAATGGGCAACTAATCCCGAGTCAATCCCGACTCATATCACACAACTCGGAGTCTATGTGATAACAATAACCGTGTGTTTTCTTTGGGCAACAAAACTTTTCGGATCACACCGAGGGTCTCTTACACCCATGTTACAGAACTTTTCAGATCACACCGGGGGTCTCTTACACCCATGTTCCAGGCTTTTCACCTGAGGGGGTTAACGGTCCCCTTCTTGCTCCGCCCAATACACATTAATTATATTTCACTTTTTATGTTTAAACCGTGAAATATTGATTGGACGTAGTCCAAAGTACTAACTCGCTACCCATTCATCAACACTGATGATGGATGACCATACCCATGCACACACACCCAACATAACGCGATGTCCCCTGCATATGTAATGCTAGCTGCACGCAAATTCTCGCGTTACATGTATGATGCAAATGTAACTACATGAACATTAGTACCCCATGGATAATTATAATTGATACATGTAATTTACCTCCATGCTCTACCCATGCTAATACATCATTCAGCACATATCAACATGTTATTCCCACACAACATGTTATTCACATAGGCCATAACACACAACAAGGTCACAATCCTGACCTGATCCAACAGTGGTACCACGGCCCTTCAACATCACAAAGTAATCACGACTCAATGCTCTTTCTTTGTTCCATGTATCCATACATCATTCCATGACTAAACAAATAATAGGTTTTCAGAAAGGTTTTGGACACCCAATTCCCTCCATAGGCACATGGATGAAATCTTGACTCAATAGGCTTTCCATAGAATCCAAGAACACCCGAAACAGAGTTCGGACGAAGAAGTTATGACCCTCTGATGTTTGAGGTCTTACATGAGTATCCAGCCCTACCCAGCCAGCCCTAGCTAGCCAGTCCCAACACCCACTGCCCTCCACAAGCACATGGCTTAAATCTTGACTCAATGGGATTTCCATAGAATCCAAGAATACCCGAAACGGAGTTCGGACGAAGAAGTTATGACCATCCGAAGTTGGAGGTCACACATGAATAGTCAACCCTAGTTGGCCAGCCTTAGTTGACCAACAGCCCTGGAAAAACATAATTTTCAGCAGGGTTATGTTCACCCACTTTCCTACACAGGAATATGGCTAGAATCTTGACTCAATGGGCTTTCCATAGGGTCCAAGAACACTTGAAACGGAGTTCGGATGAAGAAGTTATGGCCGTTTAAAGTTGGAGGCCAACAATCAGAAAAATGACAATTGTGTCCCACCCGGGAATTTCCTACTGCACAACATAGCGGGTTGCTGCACTTTGGGTGAATTTTGAGTCTGAAAGGTTCCGAATTTGGATATACGTATTTCAAGAAGATATGTTCTCCTATAAGTCTATTTTACCCAGAAATTTGAATCACTCAATTCGGGTGAGTGATAACCAAGTTATGGCCAAAATACAGTCATGAGGTTGAAGGGGAAAACTGGACAACACCTCCCGGAATCAAAACCCACCTCAAAACCCGTTATGAACGGGGTCCGAAACCGACTACAAATAAAGTCACATGCATTTTCCAAAAGAGTCCCGAACCAAAACCGGTTCGGATACCGACTTTCAAAACCCGGTCTCGGACTATCCAAAAAACAGTCTCATAAATTCCTACAATTTAGTCCCATCATCTTGAGACTAAATCATATAGCCTAATATGGCCCCTGAAACAACCCATATCATTATATGGCCTTTAGGCTAAAAATAAACCGATTAGAAAAATTCCCTACCTTATGGAGTTTGTCGAAACTCAAAATTTTTGCGTCCATACATAGGTCGCTCTGCGTGTACCAACTTTAGTACTTGGACCGTTGAGCTTCAACCGTCGGAGTGCCGGAAAATCCTCCCTTTTTCCTTTTCTCCTTTCCTCCCCTTTTCCTTTCCCTTTCTCCTTTCTTTCTCTACGAATTCTTTTTGTTCATTCTGTTTCTTTCTTTTCTTTCCTTTTTGATTCTCTTTTCTTTTCCTATTTCTCATCTCATTTTTCTCTTGCATTTCTTCTCCTATTTGGAGCATTATTGACCGTATGGGTCAAAGGAGGCAATTTCCTCCTCATTTCCTCATGTCAACTTATGTGGCCCTTATTTTTCCTTCATTTATTCCTTATTTCTTATTTCTTTTATGACATCACACTCCCATGTGGCTCATTGTGAGCCATCATTTCAAGTGAACCACATGGCTTTGCCAAGTGTCACTCTCTTAGGGAGTTAGGGTGCCATGTGGCATCCCCTAAACCATACCTTGTGTCATCCGACATCCTACGCCTTGAAAAACGTGCAATTCCGACTGTATCAGAATTCAACGAAATTCGACGTGTTAGCTAGATTTTGTGAGACGAATTCAACAGTGAAGTCTGTTTCATCATCCGAGATCTAGAAAAATTCCAGTTTTTTCTACCGAAATTACTATTTTATCATTTTTCAGAAAATTTGAATTTTCTAGGGTTTCACAAAGAGTAAGAATAGACATTTTTTTCATTTGTTTTCATTTTTTTAAGAGAAAAATAATTTAAAATCAAAATCACTAAAAACCATAGATGATGAAACAACATTTAGGTTAATAGCATAATGAATCGGCTCAAAGCATATACATTTGATAGTTGAGCCTACACATTTGATATTACTATTGTGACTATGATTCCAGTTTTTTAGCATATTGGCGACCATTGATTTGACTTATTATCGTTGATCAAATATATTTTATTCATCTAAATCGCCCTTACACAAATATATGTCGCACCATGAAGACGACAAACAAACACCGCACCAAGATGATGACAACCTCACGCCACACCAAGACGATGACAACCACACACCGCACCAAGACGGCAACAACCACATGCCTCATCAAGACGACAACTAAAATACGAAAAAACAAATGAAAACCTAGATCTTGTGGAATAACCACTTTATTGAGGAAGAAATTGATGGAAAGATGTGTCCACATGCCTAGCTCAGTTGGTAGAGCATTCTATATTTTTGCATAAATTGGAAGGTTCTGTGAACAACATGTCTTGCATGTGCAGCCTTCTTGCTTCCTTCAAGAATTGATCATTGATGATGCCTTTTCAATCAACTGGCCGAGCCCGTTTGAATCACGGGGCCTGAATCGAACTGCCGAGCCACCCAATCGGGCTCGACACTGGACTCCTCCCGCAAAAGCAAGAAACAAAGAGGATTGGTCAAGCCAAGGTCGCCCGGCGTTCAAGCCGGGCCATGGAAGAGAATATCAACTGCCAGGAATGAAGTATTAGTGCATAAGTCTCATAAAATACCTTCACCGATAGCTGTCTGGTATTTATAGTATATATTTTTCCCAATCGATGGTGATGGGTGATTCTCTCTTATTGGATGGGGGATTTTCTTCCTTATCGCGTGATTAATATGATAATTGAGCGCTATTGGGAATTATCCTACTTCCCTTATTGGTGAGATTTGGTTTGATTTACAGGATATGGGCTCGTTAGGCTGTCCGCGTTACCGACCCTTGGGGAGGATAAACTGGGCTCCCGTTTTGGGCCTATGCCAGGAGCCCGAGCGTTTTATTGGGTCTGCTTATAAATCTTTAATCCCGTCGGTTTGGGGAGTGGGCCTCAAGGCGCCATTTTTTAAACTCAATCAGTTGCCCCTCAGCCCTCGTTTCTACGAGCGTAAGGCAAGGGCCAGACGTCTTGAATCGAGTGCAACTTCCACGTGACCGCTCAGGGTTGGTTTGGTTAGGGTTTTGTCGCCGTCAAACGTCATGTGGTAATAATGATTTTTCGACTTTCATGCTTATTTCCTCTAGTTCTTTCAGTTTCCTTCGAGAACATCCTCTGACCTTTAGCATCAGGTTCCCCTGGAGTATCAAGCATTTTCCTTCTTCGCGGTAGTTCAGCTTTTTCTCTTAAAACTCGTCTGACCATTTGTTCAGAATCTCTTTTGGTGTTTTGTAATACCCTGCTTGAGGTCGTCCCTTTCGTTATGTTCCTAGGACTGGTACGTCTTTCTCCTTCTTTTCCTTTTTAAGTGGTATAGCGAGGCGTTAGGGCTAGCTTGGTTAGGTTTCGGTCCCACTTCAGGTGTTCCCATGGGTCCGGGTCGCTCCTCTTCTTTGCGTATAGGGGGTGATTCCTCTGCGGTATCTGGTTCGGGGCGAATGGGTGGTGAGTCCAATCGCTTAGCCGTGGTTGTTCCTCGAGATGCCTCGAGGAACTCCTCCTACCCTCGGGTGCTGCAAGGATAAAATCGACGAGGATTAAATACCCTACGTGGGTCCGGGAATATCTCGAGGTCGGGCCGCGGCGTAACGCCTTGGCTGTGGGTTCTAGCAGGGTTGAGCCTTTATATGGGGAAATCTTCGCGAGACGATATAGGCCCCCGTTTGGTGTCAAGGTTTGGTCTCCCGACGTATTGACCACCTATGTTGTTCAAGTGCCCAAGATGGTGTGCTTCTTTGAGGTGGCCTTTGAGAATGACCTCCGTTTTCCTCTGCATCCCTTTATAAAAAGGGTCTTGCAGCATTTCATCATCTGCCCATCTCAACTTTCACCCAATTTATGGGGTATTCTAGTTGAGTCACGCTTGTCTCTAAGGACAAGGGCTCGTGTTCCCCAAAGATAGTCACTGCTCTTGACCTCTTCAGCTGCGGAAGAAAGCCGCCGAGGGCTTTTATTTATCTACATTCCAAATAGCTCCGTCGATCATCTCGGACTTCGCCCGAGCGCTGAGCCGGCTCAAGGCTATATGGCCTTCCCGAGCAAATGAGCCTTCGAAACCGGTCACGCTCCGCGCCAATCCGGCCGGAAATCGAACCGGCCTCTACAAATTATATGGCCTTCCTCGAGCATGTGAGCTCTTCAAACCGGAAATGCTGAGGCCCGCGGGCTAACTCACCGAAATGAATCGCTTTGCGCTTATATGGCCTTCCGAGCAATGAGCTCTTGAAACTAAGCCAGCCGAGGCCCGCTGGTTAATTCGCCAGAGCCAACCGCTCGCGCTATATGGCCTTTTTCGCGCTTATTTCGAATTTGAGTTGTTGGGGCTCCGTGAGCCAATCTGCCTGAGCTGAATTGGCTCGCGGGCTATAGCGGCCTTTCCCGAGCGGGCCAGCCTTCAAACTAAGCCGCCAGGCCCGCACAATATTAAGTCAACCGGCTCTTAGGCTACAAGGCCTCAGCCGGTGCGCCGAAGCTCTTCAAAATCGAGCCGCTATAGGAGCCCGTGGGCTAATTTTTCTCGAGCCAACCGCTTCCGGGCTATAAGGCCTTAGCTGAGAAATTAAGCCTTGAAAAACCGAGCCGCCGAGGCCCGCGGCTAATCTCGGCCCAGGCCGAACTGCCCCGGGCTATAAGGCCCGAGTTGAGTAGCTGGAGCTCTTCGAACCGAGCTGTTGAGGCCCGTGGCTAATCTCGGCCCGAGCCGAACCGGCCTTGTGGCCAAGGCCTTAGCGCCGGGTCTCAAACCGAGCCGCCGAGGCCCGTAGGGCTAATCCGCCCGAGCCGAACTAGCACCGGGCGTAAGGCCTTAGCCGAGCGGCCGAGCCTTGAAAACTGAGCTACCGAGGCCCAGAGGCTAATCCGCCCCGAGCCGAATCGCTTCTGGGCTACAAGGCCTAGTTGAGCGCTTGAGCTCTTCAAACCGAGCCGCTGAGGCCCTGGCCAATCTACCCGGGGCTGAACCGGCTCCCGGGCTGGGCTAAGGCCTTAGTTGAGCAATTAAGCTCTTTGAACCGAGCTACTGGAGGGCCCGTGGCACCGCCCGGCTTTACTCGGGCCATATGGCCCGCTTGAGTCGTTACGCCCGCGAACCGAGCTTACTAGGCTCCCGAGCCACTTCGGGCCCGCGGGCTACATGGCATGCCTGAGCCGTCGCGCCAACAATCGAGCCCCGGGCTCCCGAGCTACGGCTCCTTGGCTACATGGCCTCGCCTGAACTAAGCCGCGGCTTTTGAGTTACTTGGCTCAGTGGCTACATGGCCTATTCGAACCGAAATGGCATGGCCCGTGGCCATACGGCCCGTTCGAACTCGGAGCTCGGCTGGGCTCCCGAGCTACTTGGCCCGTGGCTACATGGCCTCCGCCGTTTGGAGCAGCTACGCCCGCGAACCGAGCCATCGGGCTCCGGCTACATGGCCTCGTTGAGCGGTTACGTCATGAGCCGAACATTGCCCGCGGGCTACATGACCCCGCCATGGTTACTTCCTAGCGAACCGAGCTACTTGGCCCGTGGCTACGGCCTCGCTCGGAACCGAAAGGCGGGCCTTAAGTTACTTTGGCTACGTGGCTACATGGCTTGTTTAAGCGCCACGCCGCTTAACTGAGCTACTTCGGGCTTCATGGCTATACGGCCTATTCGAATCGAGTCATTGGCCTCGAGCTACTCGCACCGTGACTACATGGCCTGTTTGAGCGGTTACGCCCCGCAAACCGAGCGCCACGGTCTCGTGGCTACATGGCCCGCTTGAGCTGCCACGCTGCGAACCGGAAAGCCACGGCCCCGTGGCTACATGGCTTGTCACCGTCTCTAACGCGCTCCGTGAGGCCTGGCTGCCCACCCCGCCTCGCGGCCTTGCATCCTGGAGGATTGAGCGTTCCCGCTTGTGTTCCCAAGTTGATACTACACCGAGAGGTCACTTTATTTGTAAAGAACCGGATTCCCACAGACGGCGCCAACTGATGATGCCTTTTCAACCAAAACTGGGCTGGAGCGTGTTGGAATCGCCTCGGCTCATCCACTGGCTCAACGTTGACCTCCGCAAAGCAAGAAGCAAAGAGGATCTGACTGGCCCGCCTGTCGTCCGATGCCTACGCTTATTTCCTTGCAGCAGAATATCAACTCGCTTTAGGGAATGAAGTATTGGCATAAGTCTCGCTGCATCTTCAATCGATGTGGTGGCCTGGTATTTATAGTATATGTTTTTCCCAATTGATGGTGATAAGGATTCTCTCTTATTGGATGAGGGATTTTCTTTCCTTATCACTATTAGATTAATAAGGGATAATTGAGCAGTTATTGGGAATTATCCTACTTCCCTTATTGGTGAGATTTGGTTTGATTTACAGATAAGGGCTATATTTGGAATTATCCTACTTCCTTATCGTGAGATTTGGTTTGATTTATAGGATATGGGCCCTTTAGGTCAGGCCCAAGTATTGGCCCTTGGGAGGATGAACCGGCTCCCGTCTTTGGGCTTGTGCCAGAGCCTGCTTTTTACTAGGCCTCGCTATAAATCTTTCTTAATCCCGTCTGGGCTCGGGGAGGGGCCTCGTGCGCCTAATCTTAAACCTAATCAATCATAATTGAAGACGGAATCAATGAAGAGAAAGAGATGAAAATACACACACTGATGATGCCTTTTCAACTAAATTTGGCCGGAGATCATGATTGTCGGGCCTGGCCCGCCGACTGATGTCCGGCCCCCCGTGAAAATAAGAAGCAAAAAGGATCGGCAGGATTCGCCCGTTGCCTCTCCGATGCCTGGGTCGCTTCTTCCGGCAAGAGAAAATCAACTGCTTAGGGAATGAAGTTTTGTGCGTACCTTTCACCGATGGGGTGGCCTGGTATTTATAATAGGTGATCATGATAACTTTCCTAGTTGGATGATGATACAGAATGATACCTTTCCTTATTGGATGATGATGCGATATCTCTCCCATTGGGTGAGGGATTTTCTTTCCTTATCATTGACCAATTAATAAGGGATAATTGATGTCCAATTATTGGGAAATATGCTATTTCCCTAATTGGTGGAGATTTAATTAGGGAAATTGGGTATTTTCCTTTAATACAAATTCTTTGGGATGATTAGATTATCAGCCTTTTGAATGGGTGAATTGGGGCCCTCGTTTTGGGCCTGTGTTTGGGGAATATCATCAAGGGCCGAGCACTGGTACTAGGCCTACTCCTTAATCTCCTCCTTGCTTCGACACTGGGCTCGTGTTCTAGGCCCCAGGCGCCTGCGGATTTAAACCTGATCGGGCCGCCTCTAGCCTTGACTAAAGCAAGCAGAGGCAAGGGTCAGACCGCTTGATCGTGTGACTCCCACGTGGCTACCTAGGGAGGGTTTGATTAGGGCTTTGTTGCTGTCCAACGTCTTATGATAATGATGGCTTTTCGATTTTTAGGCTTATTTCGGTTGTCACTTCTCACTTCCTTAAAAATGTCCTCTGACCGTTTGCATTGCGTTCCCTTGTTCTTGAAGCTTTTTGCCTCTGCAAGTTTGGGCTTCTTTTTTCTTGAAATTTGTTCGACCATTGTTCTGGGCTGTTTTTGGTGGTTCCTAATATCTTGTTTAAGGGTTGTCCCTCTCGTCCTGTTTTTGGGATTGGTACGTCTTTTCTTCTTCTTTGTCTGTCTGCGTTCTAAGTGTTGCGAGGTTTTGGGGCTTGCTTGATTGGGTTTTGCATTATTTCTTCAATTACCTTTTTCCTTGCTCAGCCCTGCATATCTCCATGGGTCCCGGGTCGCTCTTCCACTCATGATAGGAGGATTCCATCGAGGTGTCCGTTCAAAGGGCGGGTGGTGAGTTCTACAGTTTGGCTGTGGTGGTCCACCAAGTTGCCCCAGGGGAACCTCCTTTCCCCTTAGGTAAGGGCAAGGGCAAAATTAGTGAAATCTGATATCCAAGCGGCTTTGAATATTTGAGGGCTACTATACAAAATGCTAAGGCCGTAGGCCCTACGAGTTGAACCTTCATATGGTGAGGTCTTTGTAGCCCAGTATGGGCCTCTGTTTGGGGTCTAGGCTTGGTACCCCGACGTGTTGACCTCTTATGTCGTCCAAGTGCCCAAGATGGTGTGCTTTTTTGAGGTGGCGTTCGAGAATGGCCTCCGCTTCCCTTTGCATCCCTTTATAAAAAGGGTTCTGCAGCATTTTAATGTCTGCCCTTCTTAGCTTTCCCCAACTTCGTATCTTGGTGGGGTCATGGTCATTTTAGGGACAAAGAGAGGCCTAGGTGTTCCGTGATAGTGCTCATTTAGACCCTTCACTTAAGGAGGTCGCTGAAGGCTTTCTTTATATTTACAAGCACTCCAACGCCAAGTTGATTCGGACCTTTTGTCTTCCCACAAGTATTGAAGGAACATTATTTCTTTGTCAGTGGCTTTCATTGGGAGTACAATCCCTTTGACCAGGAGGACATACTTGGCGTTTCGGCCGTCTAGACTACTCCTGAGAACCTACGTGAGCTCCCCTTCACTTTGGTTTGGCCTGGTTTTCAAAGGCTATAGGATATTTCTAACATTGCCTTGGTCACGTGGCCTTCAAGTGCTCGGCCCGATCTCAATCTTTAAGACGAAGAGGTGAAGCTGGTTGTCATGTCAAGAAGCCTATTCGAACTCCATTAGGTCGGATATCTCCAGACTGTCTGTGTGAGGCCCGCTTCGACTTCCTTTCCGAGGCTCCCCATTTCCGTCATGAAGCCTTCTTTGGCCCCTGTCTCCAAGTCCTCTTCATCTTCTGTTTTAGAGCCTTTTATCGCGAAGCCTACTCGGGGAGAGCTTCGGGCCGGCCTGGAGGTGCTAGCCAAGAAGAAAAGGAGCGTGAAGTGGAAATCTCAAAGCTCCTCGAGGGTCAGCTTCCTACCGGTAAGATTTGTGCGGCGTGGGCCCCTTGCCTTCATCCGCCGGCCGAGCCTGAGGCTCATTGGGGGAGGGGGGCCGAGCCCCATGGAGGTTCTTCCTATTTCCTGGTTTGAGTCCCACGTCGCAGCAGCGCCGCACCCTCCCGCAATGTTGGACGAGGGTGAGTGAGGGATCGCTTTTGGTGCTATAGGGGCGAGGACTCTCGCTTCTGCGTGAGCTCGCACCGGGTCGCTTTCCTCCATCCTTCGCGATTCCGACCTTGAGAAGGTGGACGCTCTATCCGATGAGGAGGCTTTGGCTCTTCTGCTTCAGGGAACCACTTATATACGTCCCAATGCCTCTGTCGATCCTTTTCTTTATTGTTTCAGTTTTGTTAACTGCCTCTTTCTTGTTCTTTGGTAGGTGGCTACGTACGTGAAAGGTCTGGTAAGGAGGGCCTGCCTTACCGAGGGCTCCACCAAGGCAGCGAAAGCTTATAAGGCTAAGGTTGCTTCCTTAACCTCCGAGGCCTACCGAGCCCATATAAGGGACCCGACTCCAGGAGCTTAGAAGAAGGCCAGTGTTTGACTTGAAGCATGCTCGACTGGGCAAGGTTGTGGCCGAGGATAGAGCAAAGAAGGTCCTGGCTGACACGGTTGGGTCGAAGACGAGCCGCGGTCGGCCGTAGAGGCGTTGCAGTCGCCAAAGGTGACTCCGTGCACCAAAATGACGACGTTGGATCAGGTTTGCTAAGAGGCTCTAGAGGCTGGAAACTCTGTGGAACTCTTGACGGAGGAGCCTCAGCTTCGAATCTGACCTCAGAGCAGGAGGCTTCGCTGACGGTGGCTGAGCAAGTGATACGAGCTCGTAGAGACGTTGGTGTGCTCCCGCACCCAATGGGCTTCCAAGTGGCTTGCCTTCCAGCACAGGGCTTCTCGAGCTTTCCCAGACCTAGAGTTCAATATCCAGCTTTCTGATGAGAAGGTAGAAGGATCTGCTTCCGAGGCTGAGGTTGACACGGGCGCCGAGGTGCTTTCAGGGGCCCCTAATCACCCCCTCGGGACCGATGATCTTCGGGCGCCCTTTTACCTTTGTTCGCTCCACTCTTTGACCTCCCCACTTTTGCAAGTAGAGCTCACCTTTAGCGCATAGGCTTTTATTTTAACCTTGCTATATCCGCGTGAGCCCGGGGTTTTGTATTTTTCGATCTTGACTTTTCGCCGATATACAAAGACTCTTGATTAATTCGACGCTTTTTTATTGTTTTGCCGATTTGAGCTACTTGGCCTCAAGGTTCCGCCTCCGAAATGCCTAACCCTAAAGCCGAGGCACCGGGGCCCTCCTAGGCCGCGAGGCCTTTTTCGGGGCGCTTGGCCTCATAACCCGAGCCACGAGCCTTAAGCTACATGCTTTGTGGCTACTCGGCCTTCTAGGCTATTCTGCCCAATTAAGCTCTGAAAAACTGAGCTGCTTGGGCTCCTTGGTTATGAGGCCTTCCTCGGGCAATTTATGCCTCGTGACTCGAGCCACCGGGGCTTTGAGCCGCACTCCGTCTCGTGGCTACTTGGCCTTCTAGGCTATTCGCCTTTTGGCAATTGGAGCTTCAAAACCGACATCGGGCTCCTTGGCTACGAGGCCTTCCTTGAGCAATTATGCTTTGTACTCTGAGCTACTGGGCTCCTGAGCTACATGGCTCTGTGGCTACTTGGCATTCTAGGCTATTCTGCCTTTTTGAGCAATTAAGCTCTGTAATCTGAGCTACTAGGCTCCTGAGGCTACTGGGCTCTTGAGCTACATGGCTCCATGGCTAACAATTTAGGTTATTTTGCCTTTGAGTAATTGCTCGTATCCGAGCTATTGGGCCCTAAGCTACATGGCTCCGTGGCTACTCGCCTCTAGGCTATTCCCGCCTTTTGAGCAATTAAGCTCAGAATCTGCCACTCGGGCCTCAGCTACATGGCTCGTATACTGGGCCTCTAGGCTATTCTGCCTTTTTGAGAAATTAAGCTCTGAAAAACTGAGCTACTAGGCTCCTGAGCTACGTGGCTCCGTGGCTACTTGGCCTTCTTTGAGTAGTTATGCTCTGTAATCTGAGCTACTGGGCTCCTGAGCTACATGGCTTCGTGGCTACTCGGCCTTCTTTGAGTAGTTATGCTATGTAATTTGAGCTACTAGGTTCCTGAGCTACATGGCTCCATGGCCTTCTAAATTCTATTCTTCTTGATAAATTAAGCTCAAAATCGGAGCTACTATACCTTGAGCTATATGGCTCCGTGGCTACTCGACCTTCTTTGAGCAGTTATGCTTTGTAATCTGAGCTACTGGGCTCCTGAGCTACATGGCTCCGTGGCTACTCGACCTTCTTTGAGCAGTTATGCTCTGTAATCTGAGCTACCGGGCTCCTAAGCTACATGGCTTCGTGGCTACTTGGCCTTCTATCACAAGTGGATCGTCATGGGGATGTTGGCAGCCTTCCATATCAGAGTCCAAAAAGGTTATGGTAGTATCTACCTGAGGAAGTTTGGATACGGCTTGTACTTCTAATGTTTTCCTTGATCTGATGCTGCGCAGGTGGGCCTTCCTGGCTGAGCTGGACTCTTCGCCTCCTGCAAACCCTCCGGAGATCATGTGGATTTCTCCCAAAGGCGGCTGGTACCGAAATGGGCTTACCGACGAGGTGGGGCGGTGGTCGGACTCCTCGTTTCTTCCGAGGCCACGTAACGGCGAAGATGTCCGCTTCGGATCAGACCAATCTCTTTCCTCAATTGGATGCAACCATCGGGTTCAGGTCCATGATCCCCGTGAACTCACAGATTTGCACATTCTTTTGTCGGTGGTTCAACTTTTTATCTGAGATGGCCACCTTAGAAATTTTTTGTGTTGCACTTTGCATAGGACCTGAGACACTGAGGCCGTCAAGGGGGTGTATTGCCGAGGTGAATACCGTTGTTGCAGCTCAGGCTGAGGTGGTCCCAAGCGGTCCCCCCGACGCCTCTCGCCTTCGGGGACCGTCGCTTTTCTCTGCCTCCTTAGGATTCGCCCTCGTCACAAATTTCCCTGGCTTCGTTTCGCTTTTGTCGCCCCTCGCTTCTTCCTTTTGAGTGGAAGAGCTCCTTTGCTTGAATAAGAGGGCTTCTTTACCGTTGATATACTTCTCTGTTTTGGCGAGCACCTCGGCCATGCTCACTTGAGGGTTCTTTGAGATAGAGAACATTAGATCTTTCTACGCACCCTCTAGCCCCGAATAAAGCGCAATGGCGAATCCTTCGTCTGAAATATCCATTTAACGACTCTGCATTGAACCTTTGGACGTAAGACCTCAGGTTCTCCTGTGGCTGCTGCTTGATGGTTAGCAGGTGATAACTCGGCTTCCTGTATGTCCGAGCTCCAATGAAGTGGGAGACTAATGTGGTGGAGAGCTCTCTGAAGGACAAGATCGAGGATGGTGGAAGTCTGTTGAACCAGGCTTATGTTGGGCCCTTTAGTGTGATTGCGATACCGACACGCACTCGGGCCTTGGTATCCATGTAAATCTTAACCGGGTTCTTGTAAGTGTCGAGGTGGTCTATTGGGTCCCTGGGTTCCGTTGAACGCCTAGACTTAAGGGCATTCGAATTTTGTCGAGGGGGAAGGGCACCTCCGCCTCGTGAATGGGGGACTGGCTTCGTCAGACTAAGGTAGTCCATGGAGATTGAGTCCTGGCCATAGCTTCCTTCATGTGGCTGAGCTCCTACCGGATGACCTGGAACCTCTACTCCCATGATCATTCCTCAGCTCCCTGTTGATAAGGGGTTGGTTCATTGCCTTTGTTATTCCCCGTCGACTCCCTATTGTGATCCCTTCAAGGATATATGGGGGTCATGTCTCGGCCCTGCTAGTTTCCCTCTTCTCCCCGTTGTCCCAAGGAGCGCCGGCAGGTCGCCGTTTTGCGAACGCTGTTCCTCTCGGCCCGCGTGACCTCCCCGTGGGCGTCGTGAAATGTTCCCAGCGAAGTTCCTCCACTCCCTCTCGCAGACGTTGGTTGGTGAGACAGAGTGCCTCCATCTCGCCGGTGTTGGTGCGTAGAGTTTTGAGGGTGCTCGTTGTCCGCTATTTATATCGGGTCCTGGTTGGTCTTGCATCTCGAGGGTTATGTGGTTCACTATAGTTCGAAATGATACCATCGCCACCGAGTAATCGCTTTATTTGCAAAAGAACTATCATTCCCACAGACGGCGCCAAACTGATGATGCTTTTTCAATCGAAACTGGGCTGGAGCTTGGCGGGATTGCTGGGCCGGTCCGCTGACTTTGGATGTCCGGCTCCCCTGCAAAAATAAGAAGCAAAAAGGATCGGCAGGGTTCGCCCGTTGCCTCTCCAATGCCTAAGTCAGTTCTTTTCGGTGGAAGAGAAAATCAACTGCTTAGGGAATGAATTTTTTGTGCGTACCTTTCACCGATGGGGTGGCCTGGTATTTATAATGGGTGATCACATGATAACTTTCCTAGTTGGATGATGATACAGAATGATACATTTCCTTATTGGATAATGATGCGATATCTCTCCCATTGGGTGAGGGATTTTCTTTCTTTATCGTTGACCGATTAATAAGGGATAATTGATGTGCAATTATTGGGAAATATCCTACTTCCCTAATTGGTGGAGATTTAATTAGGGAAATTGGGTATTTTCCTTTAATACGGATTCTTTGGGTTGATTAGATTATCAGCCTTTTGAAGGGGTGAATTAGGCCCTTGTTTTGGGGAATATCATCAAGGGCCGAGTACTGGTACTGGACCTGCTCCTTAATCTCCTCTTAAGCCTGACATCTGGGCTCGTGTTCTGGGCCTATGCGCCTATTATTTAAACCCGATTAATAATCAACTCAAGTGACTACACTACCACCCAATTATATGCATATTAATATTAATGGTGGAGATTGGAGTTTGGAGATGACCATTTTACAAATTTGATTGATGCAGGGAGAACATACCTCTCTATTTCAACAGGCTTGATGATTACATGCATCAATTCAAGGGTAGTAGCTCAAGGTAATTAATTAAACTGATCATCCAGAAGAAAATATATAAGCAACATCCAGCTAGCAGTACTCTCTACTCAACAATAAATGTTGTTTTCCACCCAAAAAAATCACTTTCAAAACGGCTTCTAATAATGAAGAATGATATATTTTATCTTGTGTTTTGATAACAAATTCAGCTCCCTTAATATTGCAGCATTGGTGCTAAAAAGGTGGAGAGTGAATGCACACAGTTTAGGGAACATTGTAGTGAACGAATGCAAAGGGGTACAGTATTCCAAGCATGTATACATGCATGACTCAGTGTGTTCACGAAAATTAAATTAAATTAAATTATTTCAAGGATTAATGAAATTTATTTATTGTTTTGGCAGATTATCGTCTAAAAACTTTTAAGGCTTGGGTATTTATTACATTACATACTTTCAACATTATGTTTTTCTTGCCAGGCCTCAATACAACCCAAAAGAAAAATGAAAAAAAATAATAATCAACTAGCAATAAGCAATAAAAGATAATGTTCAAGTAGCGAAGTTCCAAACAAAAGCATACTTGAGGATCATGGCCCTTTCCTAAAATCTCAAAGGGTGAAGACAAAGGAGGGTGTGAGTGGTAAGAGCAGCCTTGAGCCCTTAAATTGCTGCTCCACCTCGTCTCTTAAATTTGAAATGGCTAAGCATTGCACCTGTAAGAGACACATGCTCGCGACCATTGTTATAACTAAAACTGTTGTTGCATGCTTTCTGGATGGAGCGAGACAATATAGGTTATATCAAGCGTCCCACTGGTGCAACTCAATTCAACCAGCAACATTGCATTGGAAAATCAACAATTTTTTAGCTCAAAGGAATCTATGTAAAAAACCAAAGGGAAAAATGACTTCACTAGGATTCAACTAAGAATACAAACTCAAACATCAAAATTATTGGGGAAAGAGCATCAATATACATATAGATAAAATCAAAGAGAGGAATTGGAGGAAAGCATTCCTTGTGATTTTCATTGATTCATTGTGAATATATATATACAAAAGCCAATATTACCTTCTATATGACAAGTTTCCTAATAAGTTACAACTCTATATGTAAAGTAGATATATGCTATAACACTCCCCTCAAGTTGGAGCATAGATATTAATCATGCCCAACTTGTTACATAGATAACTAACCGGTCCCCACTTAGGGCCTTTGTGAAGATATCACCCAATTGTTTTCCAGTCTTAACATATTCGGTAGAAATCAAGTCGAGTTGTATTTTCTTACGAATGAAATGACAATCTATTTCAATATGCTTAGTTCGTTCATGGAATACCTAATTAGAAGCAATATGAAAGGCATCCTGGTTGTCACACTAGAGTTTTGCTGGGACTGGTGTCTTAATGCCGACTTCCATCAAGAGTTGATGAAGCCACATGAAGCCACATGATCTCACATACAGATTGTGTCATCGCTCTATATTCAAACTATGCACTAGATCTGGAGACAACACTCTATTTCTTACTCTTTCATGAGATTAGATTCCCTCCAACAAACACACATTACCCCGAAGTGGACCTCCTGTCCTCCTTAGATTCTGCCCAATCAGCATCTGTGAAACACTGAAGTCTATTATGCCCATGATTACTGTATAAAATACCACATCTCATGGCTCCTATAAAGTAACATAGAATCTGTTCTACAGCTGCCCAATAATCAACTGTTGGAGAAGACATGCTGGTGGAGATCTCAATTATAAGTGGTAGCCTGAGAAATAAAAAGTCGAACATATGTCATCTTAGTAATAGGGTAAAAAGTGTAGGAATAGTTCACGCCATAACTTTGGGCATACCCTTTAGCAACAAGGCAGGCTTTCAACTAAGCAATGGATCCATCGGAATTAACCTTCACTGTAAACACCCAAATGACAACCAACACGACTCTTCAACAGTAAACGAATCAAGTCCTGGCAATTTAGTCAGAATAAAGCATCCATCTCCTCTATCATAGTACTATGCCAACCAAGGTGAGCGAGGGCTTTAGAAACCTTGTTAGGCAATGAAATAGAGTCCAAGGATGCAATAAAGGAACAAGCATGTGATGACAAGTGGTCATAAGAGAAAAATGAAGAAATTGGATGAGCACATTAACATTTACCTTTTCGGAGAGTGATAGTAAGATCATCACTAAGAACTAGATCTGATACCAAAGCAGCTGGTGGAGGGCTCGAGATTGGAGGGTGTTGGCCCCGAGTATAGACCTGAGTGATAGGAGGTTTTACTTGAGCATGGATAGGAGCTGGTTCAGGATAGACAATGGGTGAGGCAAGAGTATAAACAAACAAGTCGTCTCCCTCCCCCTGACTCGTGTGGGTTGGAGGTGAAAAGAAAGGTACATTCTCAAGAAATGTGACATCAATTGAAACTAAATACCTACGAAGATTAGGGCAGTAACATCAATAGCCCTTATGAACTCGAGAATAACTAAAGAAGATACACTTCAATGCCTTAGGATTGAATTTTGACACATGTGGACAAACATCTCGAACAAAACAAGTACACCCAAATATCCGAGGCTCAATAGGAAACAGAGGTTTATTTGGAAAAAAAGGATGTGATACGGAGTGTCCCAATTCAAGACTGAGAAAGGCATCCAGATAATAAAAAAACAAGCGGTGGAAACAACATCGGCCTAGAAATGCTTAGGCACATGCATTTGAAATAATAGAGCTCGGGTAGTTTCAATGAGGTGTTTATTCTTTCTCTTAGCCACTCCATTATGGGAAGGAGTATCAACACAGGAGGTCTGATGAAGGATGCCATTTTGAAGCATGAATAACTGAGACTGGTCTGAAAAATATTCTTTAGCATTATCACTTCTCAGAATTTGGACAGAAACATGAAATTGAGTGTGTATCTCACCATAAAAGGCATAAAAATAAGAAAATAACTCAAAATGTTTTTCATTAGATATAACCAAGTGGTTCGTGAATAATCATCAACAAAAATGACAAAGTATCGAAACCCCATTGGGGACACAACTGGACATGGACCCCACTAATCTAAATGGACTAATTCAAATGGAGCATTGGCTAGTTTATTGACTCTATGAGTAGAATGAAGATGGATGCTTCGCAAATTGATAAGAGTCACAATCTAATGAAAACATACTTGAAAATTGTGGACAAAACTTTTTCAACTAGGGAAGAGAGGGATGGCCCAATCTACAATGCATCTCAAATGGTGTAGTAACTCTAAAACAAACGACAGGTCTCGATGTTGCATGATTGAGAATGTAGAGACTCCTAGACTCACGTCATCTACCAATAATCTGTTTCGTCATAAGATCCTAAAAGAGAAAAAAGCTAGGGAAAAAATGAGATATAACATTTAAGTGCTTGAGTTAATTTTCTCACATAAATCAAATTAAAAGAAAATTTAGGTAAACTCAAGACAGATGACAAAGGGAGAGATGGAGTGGGAAAAATTGTGCCTGACCCAAGAACACATGACTGTGATCCATTTTCTAAAGTGACAGAGGAAGTTGAAGGATGAGACTGAAAGGTAGAAAATAGGCTAGAATTACCTGTCATGTGATCAGTGACTCTAGAATCAATGACCCATTCGGAGGACAAAGAAGAGACAAGACATTTATTTGGGTTACTTGACTCAACAATATTAGTAATTAGAGTAGATGGAGACTTCAATGATTCCTTATACAAGTGGAACTTGGCTAATTCTTGTACTATGAGTTGAATTGACTGATCCGATGCCCCATTGGTGGAAGCTACATGATACAAGTGGAACTTGGCCAATTCTTGTACTATGAGTGGAACTGACTAATTTGATGCCTCATTAATGGAAGCTACATGAGTAAACTAAAGTCTCTGATTCTGAATCTGCTGCTTCTTATAGTCTCGTATCACATGTACAGGCTTATGGCAATAATAACAAACAACTCCTCCAGAGCTTGTCCCTCTAGAGTTACTGTTGATGAGTGTAAAACTCATATATGTTTTGAGTTCATTTCACATGCTATTTTGAGCATTTTATATCAATATTCATGTAAAACTCATAACATTTCCTCTAAACTTGGTTTTGTAGGATTATTGATGAAAAGCAAGTGATTTGGCAAGAAATGAGCGATATATATACAAAAGAAGAGTCAATCGAGTGTCTTATAGCGGGCCACTAGGAAGATGAATTTTTATGTACCAGATGGAATATAAAATGGTTCAAATTCCCCCATGATTGTATTCTTCATTCAAGTATCTTTCCAACGACACCTCACACGCCCAAATTCGAGTTCAAACGAAGAAGTCATGTCATCAACAAGTTGGAGAAGAAAACAAGTCCCTTAGTAGTTTTTATCGCGACAAAGCCAGCGACAAAACCCAGATTTTGTCACAACAGAGTTAGCAACAAACTCTGTCATGACAAACCCAGATTTTGTCATGACAGAACTTAAGACAAAACATTGGGCCTTTTTTTTAAGCCCCGAAAACTGTTGTTTTGGACTATTTTCAAGCCCACTTCACCCTAGGACTATAAATACTCGTTTTTTAGCTTTTTAAGGCAAGGGAAAGGTGGGAGAACACCTCTCATGGGGTTTTTCTCTCTAAATTGCCCATTTTTTTTTAGTTTTGCTGCATATTTTAATTTTTAATAGATCTTAGAGTAGTTTTGGAGCAGATTTTGATTTCTATTGAAGAGGATTTCTGTTGTATACGTAGATTCGTATTTCATTACTATTCGCACAAAGTTGAAACTAAAACCCGGATTTTTTTTCTCACTCCTTGTCTCTTGATTTCTTTCTTCATTTTCTTACTGCTTGATCGGTAATGATTAGAAATCCGCAATGAAGATTAAACACCTCTAGGATTATTGCTGAACATTCGTGACAGGACGCCCTAAACACGGGGTCTGACAATCATTAACTCGCGGAATACATGTAGCTATTGAGTGTCTCAATGCCACAAAAGGGTGTCTCTCTACCCGAGACTCAAACATAAGTAAAAATGGCCACGTCAATGATACATCCATACTCAATAGTACGATAACCAACTATATTACAATAGTTTCAAGAGTTAACCAGACTCTATACAAACATGTATCACTGTAATGTTTCATACATGTTTTACAAACATATAATCAGCCACATGTTAGCTTTCTTCTTGTGCCGCCTCTAAGTGAGCGCCGCCTTCAATACTCCCGTATGAAAGGGGATCCCACGACGAGGTGAGCAATGCCCAGTAGTTGTATTTTCCTACATGGGCTACTCCCAACCTAAAGTGCAGATGCAATGGCCCGTCACAAACATCCACACATCCAAGTAAAATGTCTACATGAATGTCATATGTCATGCATGAAATGTCATCATGCCCATATCCCGAGTCACTCACCGACTCCCTCACACATGCCTATGCCAAGTGTGACAATCGTCACTGGTAGTACCAATGACACACATATACCAAGCCCTTGCCGGCTCACCAATACCCACTGCAAGTGCCAATGGGTATCCCATGCCGAGTCAATCTCGACTCCTATCACACAACTCGAAGTCTATGTGTTAATCGTGTGTCTTAATTTTTTGGGCAACATAACTTTTTGGCTTACACCGTGGGTCTCTTACACTCTCATATGTAAATCTTGGCTCACAATCGCTGGTCTCTTACACTCCATGTTCCAAGCCACTCAGAGGATTAACGACCCCCTTCACACCCGCCCAACACACCCTAATTATTATTTCACTTTATGTTTTGAACCATGAGTCATTTATTGGACGTTGTCCAAAATACAAGCTCATCATGCATTCACCAAGAATGGTGAATTGAACTACCGCGCACCCACACCACTCAACGCGATGTAACTCCAGGCACATGAATGCAATGATGCCACCATATATTCAATTTAATGATTCTTACACAATTATTGTATAATTCAAACAATCATGTTAACACATCAATTTAGCATGCATCAACAATCTCATTCTCCACATATCAAACATGCTATTCATATCAAGGCAATAACATGCAAGCAATTATGGACAATTTCAAATTAAAATCGCCCGACCGTTAAATAAACCCAAATCAAGCCATGGATCGGCTACAAGATAGTCCCCATCAAGCATTCGCCCATTTCTTTTGAACATGTCACTGCCACATTTTCTAGCCTCACAACTCCCAAAACCATTTTCATGGATTTTAAACAAGAAATAACTGATTAGGAGAACACTCCTACCTCCTGGAGTTATCGAAACTCCACAATCCCGGTACCCACGCGTATCTCTTGTAGTGGGGATCAACTTTACCTCTTGTCTCGCCAGGATTCGACGGACCGATCGTCGGAAAATCTAGAGAGAAGTGAGAGCTTCTCACTCTAAAAGCTCTCTTTCGGTTTCTTCTTCCCTCTCTACTTCTCTTCTCCCAACCAATTTGGTCAAGATGGGTCAAGAGAACTTGTCCTCTCACTTGCCACATGTCATATTCTAAGTGGCCACTCGATCATACATTATCCCTTATCCATCTACCATAGATTTCCACCCAATCACATGTTGCCATATGTCTCTCATGCGTCCCACTTGAGCTCATGTTTGACTAGCTCTCCACTTGACACATGTCTTATCTTGAGTCACTCAAAATACGCTAAGTGTCCCGTACCACCTTCCGTGCCTTGAAAAATGTGAAATTCCTACTATCTCTGAATTCAATGAAATTCGATGTAGTAGCTAGATTTCGCGAGACGATTCCAACGGTGAAATCCGTTTCGACATCCGAGATCCAGAAAATTTTCGAATTTTGACCAAAATTACCATTTTACTCTTTTAAAAATTGTGAATTTTTTGGGGTTTTTTAAAGGCTAGCATTTGTAGATTCTCAGTTATTTTGTGGGTTTGAAGACTGAATTTATATAGTTTGTACTATTTATATAATTAGTTGTTTGGAATATTAGTAGCTTATACCCAGAAAAAAGCTGTATCTTGCTTTGATTTCAAGGAGGCCCTCTGAGTGACATAGAGATGAAGATTCATAAGAGTAAAGAGCAGTAACTTAGGGTATGTTAGACTAATATTATGGAACTAACGAACTATAAAAGGTTACTTTGATAGATCACTAATTTACTCGTGGTGTGAGGATTAATTAGATGATGTATCAGTTTAATGTTTAGAGGTCTCACCTCAATCTGATATAATGACCTTGATCCCGTGTTAGTATAGATCTAATCAAAGAGAGAGAAAACTTTATTAGATTTGATGGATGAGGTACCAATTACATTGGAGAAGGCTTGCATTGTCCTATCTATGGGGGCAAGAATTCTTCATTCCTAAGAAATGGTTGTGAAGTATTGAAAAAGAAAAACAATTAAATCTTAAAGAGGGTTAGATTTTATAAGTAGGTATTTAGACCCATTAGTCCTGAAAAGGAATATGGTATGTTAGATAGGGAAATGTATAGTGTCAGGAAGAATCCAAGGTTATACTACATTGCTCTTAGACAAGTTCAGCATTCAACTCACAAATGTTGGGCTTCCAAGGAAATGCAAATCGATTGTTAAATAATTATCCCCATCCCTAGTGCCTCTCTTCATACCTTTTAGAATTAAGTAGTTGTTTATTTGGTAGATTTTAGGATTAGTTTTAAATCAATTTTTGTTTCAATTAAATTGATTTTATTCCACATCCTATTGGTCGCCTAAATAGTGAACAACCCTTGTAATCGAGGTGATCAAATTCCAATTAGAGAGAACCTCCAATCCTTGTGGGTACAATATCCGAACTTTTAGAGTCTACTTTATTACTCAGATGACCCGCAGCACTGGTGGGAAAGGGGCCGAGTGTTGGTCATACTTTAATTTCGCTGAAAGTACACTTACTTTTGTTTCAAATCAATTTTGAGTATACACCACATTCACTCCCTTGGCCATATTTTCATATATACATCATTTGGTCTCAACAAGTTTTTGGCGTTGTTTCTAAGGACTTTAGTTAGTCTTTGGTAACCGTGTCGGAAAATAAGGTCAACGAGTTTTTGGCGTCGTTGCCATTGATTGGCTCGATTCACTTTCTCTCATTGGAAGTTGACATTTTAAAGAACGGGTGATTTGCTAATTTAGGCAATTTTTATTTTTTTGGTTGTGATTTGTTTCTTAGTTTATTTTTTTATTATTAGTATTTGTGCTTTATTTTCTTTTGTTTTTCTTCTTATTTGTTGGTACTTATGGAGGAACATTCAATAGAAGATAGATTTGCCTCCATAGCCTGCTTGAACTACTTCTTCATTAATTGGACCAAAGAATTCATACAATGACTCACCATGGAACAAGGAGTATTGCCTTATCAAGGGAGTTCAAACTCGTGAGATTTCGTGAGGAAGAAGTGTTTTTACTCATGAGCTGATTTTTATCTACATGGAAGGGAACTTGAAGATGATTAATCTTCATGAACAGAAATTTCTAGATTTAGATGTCTTCCAAGTCAACACTAGTGCTAGATTTAAAAACGTAGAAGCTCAAACAAGACACTTACTCCAAGCATTCAAGGAAAAATTCTTTATGACCTCTGTTAGTAACACTTTTGCGAAATCCCAATGAATGCATGGATACTCCCTTTAGCAATGTGCAGAAATTTCCCATCTTGAAATTTGTGGAAGAAGGTGTAAATGAGCTGGAAATTGAGAAAAAGACACTCCCAAACAACTTAGAGAATGAAAAGTCATTAGTGGATAAATTGAAATTCTGTAATTGTGTCAAGGATGGCTACTGAAAAAAAAAAAAAAAAAAAAAAAAAAAAAAAAAAAAAAAAAAAAACACGTTCCTGGTGAAGATTGACACATTTGATCTTCCCATTTACTTTGTGGCTTAGGCATTGAAGGATCTGTAAAAATTTGAAGACATTAAAAGACCACTTCCTCTCGCCGCTATACGGATTGACATCAACATGGGGAACCCACCCTGCTTCAGCGAGAAGCAAAGTTCAATCTTCACCAACCAATACCTCTTGGATGGAGCAAAGAACCATGTGCGTAAAATTCCTCGCATCTTGCTTCCATCAAAAGGGCACATGATTGAACAATCCCCCTTAAGCATAAATGTGTTTGCATCTGCATCACATAAAATTGACTGTTTTGAAGAAATTGTGGCTGAACCACCAGCCACAATTAAAGGGGATTTTGAGTTTCTTTCCCTTCTTCAAAATTTGGAAGAAATCATCCTTAAGCTGAATGGTTATGAAAAGAAAGTGTTTTCCAAGATAGATGATTGGTCAAATAGAAGCACAAGGACTTTTCCAATGAGTTTAGTTGGACTCTAAAAACAGAGTAGCTTCTTAGGAGGCAACCCAAGCTAAGTAATAAGGATTCTATCCACTCTCTTTTTCTTTTTCTGTTTTCTTTTTTTTTTAGTTATTTTATTTGTTGCTTTTTTTTTTTTACTATTGGGATGAAAATTCCAGCAGTGTTTTAACTTTGTTTGTTAATGTTTTCAGAATAAAGTAAGTTTGAAGCTCAACATGTTGTCATGACTAGTTTGCAAGAGCAAAAGACTATATCAAGGGGCAACATACTAATGTCAAGGTCTGAAAATCTTTAAGGTTTCCATTCAAAGTGGCTGAGACTAGAAAGGGGAGTTCAGTTTTCCCAACTCTCTCTATTACCCTTTTACATTATTGCTTCCTTTTGCTCATTTCTAGACAATTAGGACAATATTCATCTCAAAGTTTGGGGGTGTTTATTTTGGTTGTTTTATCATATCACACCCCACATGTTGCACATGATGACTTTGAGAATGAAATTTTATGGTGCTTTTATGGATAATGACTTTGTTTGATGCTTTCTAACTTACATCTTAATTTTGGTTTATTTTGTTAATTAGAGTTTTTTTTTTTTGAGTTAATTGAGTTTTGTTTGGAGTAGTTGTGATGTCACTGAAGACTATAATTGGAACCCCTTGAGATAATGGACAATATTCAAGATAATAGGATCACGTTTAATGAGTTATCTCTAATAGACTCAGTTTAGTCATCGGGTTTCTCAAAATCCATGCACTTGGTCACTAAGTACCCTTGAAAAGCAGTTTTTGCTTAGGTTAGAGAAGGTTTAGGATAATCCATCTATCTTTGATCTCCATAGGTTCTAGAACTTGTTTTATTATCGCTTGAGGCGAAATCCTAGGCAACACAACAATTGAGAAATGATAGGCCATCCTTAGAAAGATTGAGCCTTTCAAGCTAACCCTATTAATGTGCATATGCATATTCCTCTAGTACCAGAATGTTGAGCCTTTAAGAGCCAAAATTCTATTTATAAGAACCAATTTTGAAACCAATAACCTTCCTATACATCACTACCCCTCAGTAAAGAACCAAACTCACCCATAACATAAGGATTTGAACATAATTGAGAAATGTGGTGAGGAGCAAGTTTGGGGGAGTTATTTTCCCATGGGAAAAATGACTCCAAATTGGTTGAAATGAGTTAAGTTGAAAATCAAAAGAGTTTGGTAAAAAGGAAGGAGAAAAACAAAAACAAAAAATAAAAAATAAAAAATAAAATGAAAAATAAGCAAAAATAGAATAAAAAGTCAAGGATGAGTAAGTTTAGCCTCGTAGCCTTCCTTCCCTAGAGTAAGTAAATTCTAAGGGGTGTCTCAACACCTGAAAATTCCTACACCAACTGGTCTAGGAGCTATTGATTTAAAGTTCGCTAAGGGTTGGTAGAAAGCTTAAGGGGGTTTTGACATTGCACTACTCTAATAACCTTGTCTTGAAGAAAAAGGCTTCTCGGTGTTTGCTGAAAGAATGTAGAATTTGTGCAGAAAGGTGATATGAGGAGTATGGAATGATGCACCAAAATAGATTTTGGGGTGCTTGAGAGTGTCATTGTGCTGATAGTAAGAATCAGAATAGAGTAGGAGCTATAAATGCAGAAAAATATATATGTTTGGGTAAGTTTTAGCCTAAAATGACTACTCAACTACCCCTTACCCAAGCCTTACATTACAAGCTTATAAAGACCTACTTGATCTTGAGAGTTGTGTGTGTTTCATACATTTAGTTTGAGAGTCATAAGAACAACAAGCCCATGGAACCTAATTAAATTATCTTAGAAGATTTGCGATTTATCTCACTCTCATAAACTCATCTCCCAGCTCAGAATTGCCTGGATAAAGGGAAGACCACACACACACACACACACACACCAGTGAGAACCATGATCTAAATTTGTCTATTGTGAGATTAATTCACTATTAAAATGAATAAATTATCTTGATCATATTCTCTATATTCCTTGTAAGGGTAATTCTTGAGATACATATCACATACCCCTTGGAAAGCTTGATTACTCAGTTTTGGTTAAATAAAAAGGGTGAAAAATTGAACTTTATCTTACATTTCTTGAGTGAGAAGACTTTTCTTTTCTTTCGGCTTTGGCGACAAGAAAACTTTAAGTTTGGGGGTGTTTGATGAGTGTAAAACTCATCTATGTTTTGAGTTCATTTCATATGCTATTTTGAGCATTTTATATCCATATTCATGTAAAACTCATAACATTTCCTCTAAACTTGGTTTTGTAGGATTATTGATGAAAAGCAAGTGATTTGGCAAGAAATGAGAGATATATATACAAAAGAAAAGTCAACCAGGTGTCTCACAGCACACCACTGGGAAGATGAATATTTTTGTATCAGATGGAACATCAAATGGTTCAAATTTCCCCGTGATTATATTCTTCATTCAAAGAGATTTCCAACGACATCTCACAAGCCTAAATCCGAGTTCAAACGAAGAAGTTATGTCATCAACAAGTTGGAGAATAAAACAAATCCCTTAGCTGTTTTTGTCGCGACAAAGCCAGCGACAAAACCCAGATTTTGTCGCAACAGGGTTAGAAATAAACTCTGTCGCTACAAACCCAGATTTTGTCATGACAGATTTTTAGCAACAAACTTTGCCTCAACAAAACCAAATTTTGTCGCAACAAAGTTAGCAAACAACTCTATCATGACAAACCCAGATTTTGTTGTGACAGAGTTTTAGTAACAAACTGCCGCAACAAAACCAAATTTTGTCGTGATAGAGTTAGCAACAAACTTTGTCACGACAAACCCAGATTTTGTTGCAACAGAGTTAGCAACAAACTCTGTCGCGACAAACCCAGATTTTTTAGCTGTAGAGTTTTAGCAACAAACCTTATCGCGACAAAACTAGATTTGGTCGTGACAGAGCTTAAGAAAAAACGTTGGGCCTTTTTTTTAAGCCCCGAAAACTGATGTTTTGGACTGTTTTCAAGCCCACTTCACCCTAGGACTATAAATACTCATTTTTTAGGTTCTTAGGCAAATCTGAAAAGGTGTATAACGCCTCATGGGGTTTCCTCTCTCTAAACGCCCCATTTTTTTAGTTTTGTCAGAGATTTTGGATTTTTAATAGATCTTAGAGTAGTTTTGAGCATTTTGATTTCTATTGAAGAGATTTCGTGCTTTATACGTATATTCGTATTTCACATTATTCGTAATAAAGATTGAAACTAAAATCTGGATTTTTTTCTCACTCCTTGTCTTTTGATTTCTTTCTTCATTTTCTTACTTTTTGTTTAATTGATGATGATTGGAATCCAGCAATGGAACATTAAATGCCCTCTAGGGGTGGGGATTAATTGTTTAACATTCAGATTTATAGATTCTCAGTTATTTCGTGGGTTTGAAGACTGAATTTATATAATTTGTACTGTTCATATTATTAGTTGTTCAAAATACTAGTAGCTTATACTCAGAAAAGAGATGTATCTTTGCCTGACACTGTGAGGCCTCAATGACACAAAGATGAAGATTCCCCGAGAGTAAAGAGCAAGAATTTAGGGGTATGTTGGGACTAATATTATGGAACCAATCGAACTCTAAAAGATTACTTTTATAGATCACTAATTTACTCGTGGTGTGAGGATTAATTAGATGATGTATGAGTTTAATGTTTAGAGGTCTCACCTCAATCTGATAGAATGACCTTGATCCCGTGTTAGCATAGATATAATCAAGGAGAGATAGAACTTTATTAGATTTGATGGCTGAGGTATCAATTACATTGGAGAAGGCTTGCATTAACCTGTCTATGGGAGCAAGAATTCTTCATTCCTAAGAAATGGTTGTGAAGTATTGAAAAAGAAAAACAATCAAATCTAAAAAAGGATCAGATTTTACAAGTAGCTATTTAGGCGCATTTGTCTTGAAAAGGAATATGGTGTGTTAGATAGTGAAATGTATAGTGTCAGGAGGAATCCAAGGCTATACTACATTGCTCTTGGACAAATTCAACATTCAACTCACAAATGTTGCACTTCCAAGGAAATGCAAATTGATTGTTAAATAATTATCTCCATCCCTAGTGCCTCTCTTCATACCTTTTAGAATTAAGTAGTTGTTTATTTGGTAGATTTTAGGATTAGTTTTAAATTAGTTTTTGTTTAAATTAAATTGATTTTATTCCACATCCTATTTGGTTGCCTAAATAGTGAAGAGCCCTTGTAATCGGGGTGATCAAATTCCAATTAGAGAGAACCTCCAATCCTTATGGGTACGATATCCGGACTTTTAGAGTCTACTTTATTACTTGTAAGGACCCATGCACTTGTGGAAAGGGGTTGAGTGTTGGTAGCCACTTTTCATTTCGCTTAGAGCACACTTACTTTGTTTCAAATCAAAATTTTTGAGTATATACCACATCTACTCCCTTGGCCATATTTGATATACATCATTTGGTCTCAAATAAGTTTTCAAGGCATAAGGGGGACTTTAGTTAGTCTTTGGTAGCCGTGTCGAAAAATTTGATCAATTATTGACTGGATTACTATTTCTATATCGTTGCTTCTCTAACTCCCCAATGTTCAAACCAACAAGGGCACTGCTCATCTGGGAGGAAAGAGGAGTAGATAAGGAGGTCTCATGCCGGAGAATCCGTCAATGTTTCTCGGAAAATGAGATCTGTGGTCGACAAAACTGCGCCCTACCGTAATCATACTCCGAAGGAGTGCCATGTGAAACCCATCACCGCTATCTTTCCGCTGAGCTACGAACCTTAACATCTAGACTAAAATGGAAGGAGGCATGCAAATTCTTTATATGTCTTTTTATAAATTCATGAATAGTTCCGCGAGGGACCGATCTTGCTTTCAAGCAGGATAAAAGGCTCTACATACATCAAATATGCGAGAGATATTCCCTTTGCTAGAATACACAAATCCCAAATTTTCCATTAGGTCCTTAGCATACTCACAGTGATTAATGAGGGTGAGTACTTTACCATCAATGGAATTACAAATTTGTAGGAAGAGACAAGCATCATTCTCTAGCCATCATTTTTTTTAATCATCAATAAGAGGGTCCTTATCAAGATGGCTGGCCATACAAATACTTTGTAAGTAAGGGCAAATTGTTTTGCTCTAATCCGAGTAATTGGGCTCTGTCAGTTTGTCTTCCGTTATTTTAAACATCATCGTGACCACTTCAAGCGCCAAAATAGGCTTATTATCTTCTGAAGAATCTGAACTACTCATTATAAAGACAAGAGATTAGAGTAGAAGGACGCCTTTAGAAACCAAATCGTACATGATTCCCTTGAACAACCCTAGATCCCACAACAAAAGATCTCATAAATCCCCACAAGAGTTGGATTTTAGCAACACAAACCACCTCAATGGGTTCCAGGAAGGGAGACACACCTTGTGGTGGTTGTTGGAGGTCTCACGCTCCCCCACGTGCGGCCCATGCACGACGCGTGTAAAGGAGTGCATAAAGACTAGAGTGGAGCATGTGGCCCACGCTTTGAGTTTCTGGCCACCGGACTTGGTGGCAAGGCTCGGCGGCGATCGACGTTCCTCCCTGTGTCGATGGTGAGACCCCACGTGCCCTTGAGATGCATGTTTCAAAAAACACGCCTCCCCTCCCTATGAACTGCTACCAAGATTAGAATTTCTCCAAGAGATTCCTCAATCCTGAGCCCTAGGCTAATACTATGTAGATAGAATCAAAGAGAGGAATTGGAGGAAAGAATTCCTTGTGATTTCTAATGATTAATTTGCGGAATATATATATATATATATATATATATATATATATATATATATATATATATATATAAAACTCTATTTGACAAGTTTCCTAATAGGTTACAACTCTATATGCAAAGTAGAGATATATGCTATAACAATACCATATGGAGATGAAAATATTTTTAATTAAGGTATGCCCTGAAATATACCAAAAACCTTTTAATAATTTTTTTTTTATCGATAGAAAACCTCTTCATGAAATTAATTTAAGGCTTTGAAAAAGAGTATCTATTAGTTCTTGATTATGTTCCATGGAGTCTCATAAGGTAACAGAGCCAATTTCAAAGAAAAATATATAAAAGCCCTGAGGAGTGAAGTTTGAATTACAGACACTCCCGGTACCAAAAATACAACTCTAACTAAGATTATTATAATTGACGCAAGTGGATCATATGCCCCGGAATCAAAACAGAGAACCCCCAAAGAAAAATATATGAGAAGATCAGAAATCAAGTTCCTTATTTAGATTACTTGAGTTAATTCTTCACTTGCAGGAGATAAGACCACACTAAAGAAGAGAGCTGAGACAGTTGAGTTTGCAGATCCACTGAATTTCGTTGTCAAAAGTGTAATGAGATAGTGAGCAAAGATTCAAGACTACTTCATAGGCTAAGTATTTACATAAAAAAAAATGTGATCAAACCAAGGTATCTTATGTGCAAGCTACCTGCTTGACTTTGCATTTAGGAGTTGTCTTTTTAAAAATTTATACCAAAGAAAAAAATTCTTGAGGAGCAGCCCAAAAAGTAGAAAAGTCAAAGTTAAAAAATAAAAAAAAGACAGTTACCTAATCCATTTCCATCTCCATGTTGGGGAGATGCTGAGAACCAAGGTTGAAAAGGTCAACTCTCTCCTGAAGAAGACACTTTAACAATAGCCAGAGACCAGAATGCTTCAAAGAAAAAATTAGCATTGATCAGGTCCTCCCTATTAGATTGTTAAGTTGATATGGTTTATATGAAAGGAGTATTTCAAAGACAAGAATTGATACCATAAGTTTGGACACAAGAAACACTTTAGAGTGTTACTTGCAAGAATCGTCGTTCCTTGAGCCACTGTTTTACTGGCATCACCTTGTCATTAGCATCTTTCCATTCATTTGCTACAACTATTGCCACCCTGTTTGCTGTTACCTTTGCACGGGCCAGCTTCCTGGCGCTGGTTTTTCTTTCCTCCTGAAGGTCCAAAAGAAAAGAAAAAAATAACTAAACGATGATAGATCACATGGCACATGTAAGATTTTTCATTAAGTGGGCTTCTACACTGAAATTAATCGATTAAGCCTGGTCTAATTAAGTGAGATTATCGGGCTTCTTAATAAAACATAATGTGGGTCATAAAGGTGTAGGTCGAGTACTGCCCGCCCGTGATGAGAGGGCCCGTGGTCAGAACTCAATATATATAGAAGGCTCAAGTCCCTCCCAAACCCTAAGTGATACGTACAATTCTCACATACGCTTTTTCCAGAAATATTTTTCTAGATCAAGGAGAGGCATTCTCATGGCGATTCAAAGCAAGGGTCAATTGAGAAGATCTTGAGGTCGTTTACATGTGTCTTCATCGATTCCATATCAAGAAAGACAAATAATGCATTCAATCGCATAATTTGCGCTTTTCTCCATTAAAATTATGCTTCAGGTTCTAACATGGTTATCTAGAACTGATAGAATCGTATCCAATGTTTGGTATCGTAGAGCCAACCATGGATTAAAATTCAAAACATAAGGAATTGGAGAAAAATTTTTTTTGGGTTTTATGAAAATCGCGCATTCTGTCCAGTTTCGGAGTTTTTCGATAAATCCAAAATTAAATATTTTTGCATATTTGGAATCTACACGACAAGACGATCACATCGGTGGGTGGCCCGTCGCCGAAGGTGGCCGGACGCGCCCTCACGCGCCGCCACGCGCACTGAGGACGACCTACGCCGCGGAAGCTGACATGCGCCGTGATTCGCCCCGCTTATCGACGCCATGGCCACGACGCCAGCATACCTGGGCCAAGAACCGACCGGGCTAAACCGGATTCGCCTGGATCCATTTGTCGACCGCCCGCTTAGTGGACGCCGACGGTATCGCTTAACGGTACGCCGACGTGCGGGTCGCCGACGCGGGTCGCTTAACGCGGTGATGACGCGGGTCGCGACGCTATCTCGAATTCGTTTTGACCACTTGGCCCGACCCGACCACCCGATATATCGACCCGACCGGCCAACGACTGACCCGTCAATGTCGAACGATCGCCCCGAACCCGCCAACGCCGACCCGATCAACATAACCCAAACAAACAGAACTAGTTGCCACACACACAGCCTTCGTGGCTCTTGAGGGCGTGTGAGGGTATTTTGGGCAATTCGATATCTACGTGACTGTGATCGAAATTCTCTACAATGTGGTATATTGACTTAGTATGTTTGAAGCTTTTACAGATATGAAAATGCGTATAAAACCCTATGTACGCCTAGAAATTAGGGTATTTTTACGTATTTTTGGTATTTCTCTATGGTTTCGGAAATACATATGGTTGCTAAGATGAATATGACTGCATTAGGACTGTGTAGAGTCTAAATTCATTGTCAATGAATAAATTGAATCAAAGATAATTAGCATTACATATATATATGTAATGTGATACACAAAAGTTAATATCCCTGGTATGAGTGATTTTCAAGGATTCAATTAGGTTGTGACCGCCAAAGTGGCACACTTGATTGGGTTTGAGAAATATCAATCTCATATTGTGGTCGGATGTCTCCTGTTTTATTACGTGACCATACTCCCAAAGGAGGTGATCCTGTGTTATTCAAGCAGGGATAGCATGGTAGCAATGCAAGCTGAGGAAATGACGATCTTGGTATCTATACACCCAAAGGTGGTGATTTCAATGTATGATTAGAATATGTTCCCGCGGTCACGCCATGTGGAGAGTGTACAACGCATGTCATATTTTCCGCCTAAAGGTGATTATGTGATGATGTGGCGTAATTTCATGAAAGTATTCACATGATGCCGGGAGCCAGGCTGTTTTGTTTTATTTTTCAGTCAATTTTTCTGAGAGCGGTAATTCCATTTCAATTGAGATCCTTACTGGATTGAATTTCAAGAAATGGAAAGAGGACTTTTATGTTCGAATGGAGTCATGATGTTCACACGGCGCTTTACAATGGATGCCACAGATATCACAACCACTAGTACTGAAGCTGAGAAAACCGACTTTGCTACCTGGGAGAGGAGCAATAGGATTTGCTCATTGACAATGAAGAAATCCATACAATAACATTTGAAAAGTGGTTTACCGCGACTCGCACCGCTTAAGGAAATGATGGCAAATGCATAGAGGCTAGAAATCGTAGCTCTCATCCAATGTCGAAGCTGGAACACTCGCCCCCTCAAAAGCTCTTCAACATGAAGTATGATGGTACACTGGGGCTAGAGATTATGTCCTCGAGATTGTAATCCTAAAGGCGAAACTCCAAGCTCTTATCGTTACCATTCCTGATGCTTGCATTGTGCATCAAGCCCTGAACACCCTTCCACCTGATTTTGGGATTATAAAGACAAACTACAATTCCCAAGATGAGACTTGGTCAGTAAATGACTTGATAGCAAGGGTGGTGGCAGAGGAAGAGAAGCTTAAGAAGGAGAAAGAGCATATGGCCTTATATGCTGCAAGTCCCCATAAGAGGAAGAATAAGAAGTTCAAAAGTCGAACTCATAAAGGTGCTTCATGAAACTACCATTAATCTCGATTAACATAGTCCAAAGAAGACCTTTCAAAAAAGGATGGTGATCACGCTCTTTTGCAAGAAGAAAAGTCACATGAAGAAGGACTGCAGAAATTTAAAGCTTGATGTCCAAGCGTAGGCTTACAGTAATGATTCTTTAATACTTGTTTGTGAATCCAACCCCATCCTAAGCACCATCCAGCGCTCTTGGTGGCTTGATGAAGGAGCAACTAACATGTTGCATTTACCATACAGTGGATTCATAAACCGGAGGAAGCCAAACAAGGATGAATCAAAGCTCCCGGAAATAACGAAGTGTCAAGTCATGTTCGTGGGAGATGTAATCTTAGTTTTAGATTCTCGGCTGGAAAATGATGTTGAAAGACACATTTTATGTACCTTCGCTAAGAAGAATTTGATTTAGTATCATGTTTGGTTGCATATGATTATTAACGGAAATTACGAAACAATGTTATTATAATATTTGTAATTCAAATAAGGTTGGAATCTTGTCATATGTCCAGCGGATTATCTGGTCAAGTTATATAAAATGCGATGACATATCGTGGGATTATAAGTGAAAATTTGTTTCTGAAGACCACCTACCTGGGAAGAATCTTATGCGTATGTATATGACTTGTATATCTCTGGAATGAGTGGTGATGAGGCTATTTAATATCACACCTTTTTAAAGCGACAGTATGCGTGAAGTAGCCTCAAATTAAAATAATGCAGATAGAAAAGCGCTATGAGTCAATGATTCTGACTTGTTGGAAGTCATTAAAATATAAGTGGACCTTATGTGGCAACCCGTGTAGAAATTTTTATTTCATCATTTGTCATTGACTATTCTCGATAGCCGGTTGTTTGTTGCTTGAACAAAAGAAAAAATGGAATCTCTTGAGCAAGTTCAAGGGTGCTTTAGGACTGAAAGTCGAGAAGGAGCTCTTGGTGGGAGGGAAAGATCATAAGGTTTGTTAGAATCTGTGAGAGAGTGGAGAATATATTATGGCAAGCATGGCGATCTTTGGGTGGACGACTAAGTACGTCGCCAAATATAAAGGACTTGGGATAGTGTAGTTTACTGTATCTTTGAGTCTGATCAGGAGAATGGTATGGCAGAAGGCGTGATATACGTACTCTTGTATATGAAGCGTGAGTATATGATGATGGACAAAAGAAATTACCGGACTTCTCTATGGGGTGAAGCTTTGTAGCTGGCACATGCATTTGAATCGTATTACCCTCAGTGTTCGTGTCCTTTTGAATTATAGTGGCCAGCCTATTAGCTTATCTTGGGACCCAGGATGTCTGTGAGTACAAGTTATATAATCCAGGCATGAAGTATGCGGACTCCGAACCACTAGGTGTTGAGTATTTTTGTATCTTACCAGTGCATTGGAGGATATCAGTTCTATAATCCCAATGGAGGCACAAGTGTGGAATCCTTCAGACAGCTGGATTTGGAGTTTGATGTGTGGCGAAAGAGAATGTTGCTCCTGAGCCATTAAGACGACAAATAAATCAGTGATAATGTATGATGTCTTGTATCTCCTCCATCTCACGAGATAATTGTGGAAACTCCCACACTACACATATTGTGAACACATTGAACTAGGGATCACATTGTTGAGACGGCTCCTGGCAGAGGTATCAAGGCTCTCAGATTGAGTCATGGCTGTACTACTCGAGTAAGGAGATCCGCTCTGGGAGAAGAATCAGCGACCCCATAGGACTGTTGGTCTATATAGGAGGCAAGACTACGATATTGGTTGCAGCGAGTGAAGCCAGCAGCATGAGAAGTTGTTTCTTGTCCTCGTGGGAGGCTTGTGGATTTAGGATGCAATGAGGAAGTGAGAATTCAATCTATGAGGCATAACGGGTTTGGGAGCTTATTGGATTACACACGATGGTCATAGACCAGTTGAGCCTGAAGTGGGTGCCTCAGACCAAAAGGGACTTCTAAAGAAGTTTGAAAAGTTTTAAAAGCGGGCCAAATCAGCAAGTTCCACTTTCGAGAGAAGAGTGACTATGAAGCACTTTTTCTCAGTCTCTTCTAAAGATTCTTCCCGAGTGATCATGGCATTAGTTGCTCATTTTGATATGGAGTTACAGATGGATGTTAAAAGCACCTTTCTGTGGAGGCTTGCTAATGAGAATCATGAGTACACTTGAGAGGGTTTCAATAATGTCGAGGGTCATTTGTATGTGGCGAAAAGAATCGTCTATTTATGTGGTCTCCAAGCAAGCTTCTAGACAATGGTACTTAAAGTTTCATAACAATCGTTTATTGCTTCTATATAGGTTTTCATTATGAGAACAAAGTAGATCAATGTATATCTTTGCAAGTGCGATCAGGAGGAAAATTATTTTCCTAATATATATGGATGATATCCTTCTTGCAGCGGTGTGACCTTGGTCTCTTGCATGGGGACGTCAAAGGATGTTGTCAAGCAACTTGATGTAAAGGAAGAACTTTTGTGAGCGTCTTTTGTCTAGGCATTGAAGATTCATAGAATCGTTCTTGCGGACCTGTGTGGGTTTTATCTCGAAGGGCATATGTTGATCGAATTACGAAAGATTCAGCGTACAACAGTATAAGCCAGGAATTGCTCTGTTATAAAGGTGATAGTTGAGTCTATCATGTCCTCATTCAGATATAGAAAGCCCCAGTGAAGAGTGCGCACATGCTAGTGCGCTGAGTATTATGTAATGCTCTGAGAAGTATGCACTAGAATTGATGTGCCTTTACGCGAGGACCGAGCGAGATGTCAGGTCAAATGGACGATCATTGGGTTCATTGCGAAGGTTATGAGTACTTAAAGAGGACAAAGACTATATGTTGATTTGCAAACATGTTGAGGACCTCACCGGTAGTTGGGTATTGATTGGACTTTCTTTACAGTACGTGAGGATGAAAAAGAGTCAACAAGCGGTTATATCTTTAAGTTAGCGGAGAGTCGATCGAAGAGTGAAAGCTTGATAATTTGTCCTCTACCGGCGAGTTTGTGGCAGCGCTTCAAACAAGCTACTCCAGGCAATTTGACTGAAACCTCATTAAGGTTAAGTGTTGCAGTTTTTATGGATGGCCCACCCCATTGTGTGTGAGCAAGCCTTTCTGAAATTGTTGTTTATTAACAACGAGAGGTCTCAAGAGGTCCTAACCATGGGTCAAATACGACCATAAGGAAAAAAGTTCAAAAGCGGTGGCGTTGAAGTGAGCACATATCAGCAGATGATATGAGTGCGGATCCGCTAACTAAAGGCCTTAGCCCTTGTGTGTTGATCAACGCATCAATAATTAACATGGGCTTGAGATATCGTGGGATCTTTGTAAAAATTAGTGGGAGCCTAATAGAGTTTTGTATTTATCTTATGAAGGATGAATCCCGAATTTCATTACATTTTTGTAATGAATTGAATTTTATCAACTCTTCACATTCAATAAGGTATTTGTGGATGTATGGGTTTTATCGAGTTAGTACACTGTTGTTCCCGAAAAATCTCAAGGCACATTGTAGAAAAGAAAAGCAGCGAATATGACTATGGGGCATTCTTGGCAAATTAATATGCCCGACATGTTTGTTACACATAAAGTAAAGTTACCTATCGAGAGTAACATATATATCGGAGTTCGTTGGAACCATGATGGATATTCTCTGGTGACACACTAGGTTTTGTGACACTTAAGGAGAAAGGGTGACTAACAAAATGGATAACACATGAAGTATATCATTGTAAAGTATTGTCCATTTAAACACACTACCATATTGAATCCATATCGGTAAGTTGAAAGCACTGAAGTGAAGGCATACCATGGAAGGGCACAACGTGAGTATGCAGTGCCTCCATGATTGTGTTCAAGACTTTGGGGATCGGATTATTCAATCAGAATAATCTCTAGACCAATATAAGGTCTTACACGGTTTTTGTTTTCAGTGTATCGCGAGTGGAAGAATGGCCAAAGATTTTTCATTAGAGTGGGCTTCATTGGTGAAGTGCTTGGATTAAGTTGGTGAGGTGTTGAATTATTGGGCTTCTTAATAAAACAACATATGGGCGCTGAGTGTGTGGGGTGAGTGCGGCCCAGGCCCACATGGTAGAGGGCCAGGTGGTCGAGGAACTCAGCCATGTATAGAGGGCCTGGGTCCTCCCAAACCCTAGGTAATCACGTACAATTCTCACACATCTGAGGTTTTTAGAAATATTACCGAGATCGGTGAGAGGCATTCTCATTAAGCCGGATTCGACCAAGGGTCAGTGGGAGAAAGATCTTGAGAGGTGAATTTTCTTTAGGGTCTTCATCGATTAAAAACATCAAGAAGACAACAATGGATTAAAATCAGGTATGTAATTACAGTTTTCTCCATTAAAAGTCATGCTTTTGTGTTTCTAACGTAGTTATCTGAAATTGATAGAATCGTATCCAACAGCACATGCCAACAATATGCAAAAATATAAGTCTTGGGTTGCCATTGATACCGCCTATTCGAGTCCACTGTCAAAAGGAAGGAATGTCTTGAGAGGACTCAACTATGGCTCGGCAGTGTTGGGTGGATGAGGCGCCGGCATTGCGTAAGTACTGCGCTTTCTGAGCCTTTGTCTGGTGGCTTCTTTTCTTTAAGTCTTTCTTGAAGAAAACATGGAAAAAGAAAAACTGTTCACAAGCGGTCGATAGTGATTACGTATTTTCATACTCCAATGATTTGATTAACATGTACTGAAACATGAAAATCCTACCCGGCCTGGTAATAAATTCGTGTTTAACTGCAAGTTCTTTGCATGAAATAGCATACATTATTTCAACCGGTAAGGAAGTAACGTTGTATTCTAAATACGTAATCATAACCCCAGGTTTCTTATATGGTGTTCAAATCTCCAAACCATATATGAGTGGTTCACTAGTGTCTTTCAAGGACTAACTAAGAGCGAAATGCTGCGAAATAGCGAGACGATATGGCTTTCAAGAGGTTTGTTTTTCTTTATGTTTACATTTGGATGCGCGCTTTTGTGCTAAAGTACAATCATAATGAGCCGCCCATTGTTTGAATAGAAAAAAAAAATAAAAAGAAAATAAAAGCAAAATAAAAAGGTAAGTACTTTGTGTTGTTAGGACGTATCAAAAGTGTAGAGAAAAATGAGGGAAAAGAGGTTTTGAGAAAGAGGAAAGAAAAGGGGGTTAGGGTTTTGATTGTTTTTTACAAGATGGGAGCGACTGTGTCGGGTTTGAAGCTCAAATTTGACATGTGGTGACTCACACCAGGCGATCTTCCAATCCTGTGGTTTCAATCTTTGATTGGCTCTCCTGATACCATTTAGGCTCTCCACTATTTGGTGAATTTTCTTCTTTTCTCTTATTTTATCATCCTTGGGATGATGTTTGTTGTTTTGGTGTTTCAAGAATAATATTTTTAATGTGTGTTTGTTGTGAGCTTCTAAATTTCTTGTTAGAGAAGAACTTTGTGTAATCCATTATTGTTATTGTTGAAATAGTGAAAGTTTAAGTGGCCCTCTGGTCCGTGGTTTGCCTTTTATTTGAGGTTTTCAACGTAAAGTGATGCTACCTCATTGTGGTTGATTGTGTTGTTTGGACCAGCTTTATTGTTAGCTCCAATTGTTGTTGAACCTATTTTTTATTTGAAGGAAAAGGTCGTGCAGACAATTGCATTGGTAGTCTTTCTCGACAAAGTGATGTCGAGCTTTAGTTGTTTGAGTTTTTCTTGTGTGCAAAATGGATGGCCGGTATGATAAAATTATAAATTGATGAATTATTCAATTGGAGCGATATGATAATTTTCTTTATTAACATAAATGTTATATATGGGTGGATTGATTTGAGAAAAAACATCGGACAAGCTTGATGATGATTGGGATGTGGAACATAGAAAAGTCATTACTGCTTATATGAGAAGGTGGAGGGGATCGACTCATAGAACATGTTTATAGTGGCGAAAGCCAGTGTTGTTTGGAAAAGCTTAAAACATTTGCCGGAAAACATCGGGAAATAAAACCGCGATTCAGAAGGCTTAATCGCTTTTCTGAAGTACAAGGATGGTAACATGGTTGAGCATATTAGTTCTTTTCGAGTGTGAGAACAAGTTGGTTGCCAATGAACAGTGAAGATGAGTGCAAGCATCATTCTTAGCTAACACACAGATAGTTAGGAGACATTGGCTGATTTGTAGCAGTTAGTAATTTCACTCAAATGGGTTCTGAGTATGGAGAGAAGTCTTAAAAAAATAGCATGAAATGAAGAAGAGTGAAAGGAAAGAAAAAGGTGGATCTTCTTGTGGGTCCTTGTTCATAAAAAATAAGAAAGACAAGAAAAACTAGAAAGAGCTTGGGATAAGTCAGTAGAAGTCCCATGGTTCTGAAGGAAGATCCAGTATCTGAAGAAAATATGTTAAATGTTATCTTTATATGAGTTGGCCACATGAGAAGTGCCGGATTGGAAAAGACGATTATGATGTGAAGAAAGAGAATAAAGGAACTAATGCACATTTGCTGCTGAAGGTGATATTATAATTGTGGTGATGATGGTTGTGTCGATCTTATCAACCCAGATAACAGCTGGTAATTGATTATGAGGCGCCTCATTCCATGTTACTTCTCATGAGTTTTTCACTTCCTATAAAGCGTGATTTTAGTAATGTTAGAGATAGGAAACGTGATTATCGGTGTAGGTATTGGAGAATGTTTTGCTTAGAGTTTAATGGAAATAAACTTGCCTTTCAAGGATGTTAGACATGTTCGAGATGTTCGTCTCGGCTTGATATCCACGAGGCAAAGATGATAGGGGATTGCAAATTCAGCTGGTGAAAGTAAATGGAAGCTCACCAAAGGCTCTTGTAGTGGCAAGGAGAAAAACAGGAGCTTTTATCTATGTCATGGAAGCTAAGCTACATAAGGAAGATCAATCATTTCGGCCCGAGATGTAAGCATTGAACTTTAGCTATAGGAGAAACTTGGTCACATCAATGAAAAGGACACCAGCTCTTGATAGAAAGCAATTTTTACCAAATTTACCAGTATCCTCTCATTTTATGATCATTGTTGGATTGGAAAATATAGAGTTGCGTTCACACATATCCACCGTCAGAAGGTTAAATGTTATTGATTTAATTCATCTTGATGTTTTGTACTGTAAGCTAGAGAACTGTTGGTAGTGCACTATTTTGCGTGACATTCATTGATGATCATTCTAGAAAAAGTTTGGGGTTTTGCTGAAAACAAAAGCCGGGTGCTGATAACCTTTAAAGAACTCCATGCCGAATTAAGAAAGAAAACAGGAAGAAAGTTAAAAATTTATCAGAGCTTGAATAAATAGTGGCAGGTGAAAATACAGGGTCCATTTGAAAATTGTGCAAACTTCATGGCATTCGACTTGAAAAGAGCTGTATATAAACTCCTCGACAAAATGAATGTCAGCTGAGAGGAATAGACATAGAGACCATTGAAGAAAGGATTAGGTGTATGCTTTCTCATTCAAGCTACTAAGTCCTTTTGGAAAAGGGAGGCTATGAACATCAATTGACTTGATACTTTTCTCCATAACTCCTTTAAAGGTGATGTGCTGAAAGGAGTGTGGACGGGGAAAGATGTTTCATATGACAATTTGAGGGTGTTTGGTTATGGTACGTTCATATCCCCAAAGATGAGGTCAAAACTTGATGTCAAGGCAAACCATGTATTTTCTTAGGGTATGTGGTCTTGAGAATTTGGAGTGCAAAGCTATGGGATCCATTGGCGATGGGAAAGATTGTCAAAGAAGCAAGATGTTATGTTTCTTGAGAACCAACATTGTGATGGTGACAAGGTTGAAAGCTAGTTCTTCTACTGAAATTCAATTAGAGAGTGATCCAGTTGTTCCACCTATAGTGTATGCTAATCATGGGGAGGATACAGGGAAGGAGTGATGGTGTCGTGAAAATAGAAGAATGACCTATAGTTGATGATGTTGAGCCCGACTAAACAGGATTGATGGAGAGACTTCCACTACACACATGAACCACCAGAGAGGGAATCAACCTTCTACAAGATATCTCCTAATGATATATGATGCTTTCGGCGGAGGCCGAAACTTACCAAGAAGCTGTTTTGTAAGGAAGTAAGAAAAGTGGGTTAAAAATACATCTGCGAGAAAAGTGAGATCCTTATGAGAACCACACATGACTTAGTGAAGTTACCACAAGCAAAAGCTCTTAGAAACAAATGGGTGTGGATTGGCTTCCAAAAATAATGGCTCACAACTCAAGGTACAGAAACCACGATTGGTTGTGTGAAGGGATTCAATCGAAAGGCATTGATTTTGAAGAAATATTATCTCCCGGTGGTATGGATGTCCTCTGTCGATGTTGCCGCTGTGTATTGAGCCGGGGTGTCGGGTGACTATCCATGTTTCAAAATCTGCATGTCTTATGTCATGAACTGCGTACATGTAAAAGCATTGCAGGGGCACTTTATCCATACAACCCAAATATAAATTTTATACAAAAAGGGTTTGTGCCTAATTGTATTTTATTACAGTATACAAAAATAAAATGGGTCTCTTGCCGAGAATTTTACAAAAATAAGATATCTTGTGGCCATTTTCTTGCCCTCTAAGGCCTCGGATGCTCCCCATCCCCAATCGTCTTCGGTACAGAAAATAATATTCCCATGACGGGGTGAAACCGCCAGAGTAGTGGAGTTCCCTACTTAAGGTTACTCACACCTAAAGTGATACAATGGCACCACCAAACATCCAGCACATGCTAATATATCACTCATGCATATGTTAACATAATTAATTCCATACAACATGTTATTTGCAATTTGCCGAGCATTAACATAAGATTAGCTAACATGGAGTACAAAGGCACAATCGGGCGGTTCATCTTGGAACCAGCCTGATCACAATCTGTATATTACCTTCAGCCGCGCTTGTATCATGGCAATCCATAAGCAGTCATTGTTTGTCATGGCTCTGATCTAGGGATTTCTTGCTCGGTCCAAATCTTTTGGAGCCAAACCAACCCTCCGAGGCATAACAAATCCTAATCAATACAACCCGCTAAACAAAGAAATAAAACAAAGTAGGAGAAAAACCCTGCAACTCACGGAGTTTGTGAAACCCAAATCGTGAGTATCACCAGCGTAGCCCTCGGCGATATGTAGACCAACATCTCTTGTCTTGAATGACAAGTGGTCAGATGGTAAGTGTTGAAGATCTTAGAAGAACCGGACTTTCTCTCTAAAGCTCATCCCAGGCTAACTTTTGCCGTCCAATCGACCAGAAGAAAAGAAAAATGGAAGATGATGTCTTCTCCTCAAAATTACAGTTTGCCCTCATTACTGACTTTTGACCTACTTTACCATGTGGCTCAATTTGAGCCATGGATCTCTTCTTGGTGCCATGTGTCCTCATGAGGACAACATCTGCAATGTTGACCTGCCTGCCCTTGCCGCGTGGCGACATATTCTATAAGGCGTCCCTTCTACGTAAGTAACTATTCATCCCAAACCTTCATGTGTGAAAAGCAGTAATCCCGACCACCTCGGAATCTAACGAGAAGTCGGCAGGTCCACTGGGTTCGGCAGGCGATCCAGCCCGAAGTAAAGTCAGTTTGTGCGTCGAGATCTGAAAAAATTCAGTTTAACAGAAGTACCATTCATCATTTCAACCAGAATCTGGATTACTAGAAGTCTCATATAGTGTGATCTTTGTGAATTTAGAAGTTGGGCAACTTGATGTGGCGCATTTCTTCTTAAGCGATTGGAAGAAAAATCTACATAAACAACTGGAAGGTTGAAGTAAAAGGAAAAAAATGTAGTCTCAAAGTTAAGAAGAGCTTGTATGGACTTAAGCAAGCACGAAGACAACGGTACAGGAAGTTTGACTCTTTCATGATGAGTCATGGAGCCTATGAGAACTTCATCGATCTGTTGTGTGTTCCTTAGAAAGTTCTCTAATGATGATACATTATCACTCTATCTTGTATCTTGATGGCATGATGATAATTGGTCATGATTCAGCAAGATTGTGGTGAAGAAGCTCAGCAAGTCTTTTCATGAAAAGACCCAGGATCGTGAAATAAGATGCACTTGGTATGAAGATCTCTGTGATAGGAAATAAAGAGATTTATCTCGAAAGCTTATTTCACATTGGAAGGCGATTTGTTCTCAGCTCTGAGTCACTTAAGCTTAGCTCGAAGCAATACTCTAGTGAGAAAAATGTGAAAGAGATAAGCAAAGTTCACTACATATCTGTTGTTATTTGTTTGATGTATGCTATGGTGACGTGTACAGGCGAGTTCATAAGCTCATGCGATTCAGGTTGTTAATCGGTTTCTTAATCACGAGGAAGAACATTAGGAAGCGATCAAATGAATGCGAGACATAGAGCACTTCAAAGATTATTAACGTCATTCCAAGGTGGTAGAAACTATATGCTTTGGAGCCGGATACACATATTTAGACACTTGGCAGGTGATGTTGTTGATTCCGGGAAGTCCATTTCAAGGTTCTAATAACTTTACAGGGGAGCTATCTATGTAGCATCAGCTATAAATGTATTGCATTATCCAAAACAGAAGCTAAGTACATTATTGTCTTGGGTTTGTAAAGAAGCTTTGTGGATGAGAAAATTCTTTGAAAAGTGAGGTGGAAACAAGAGAAGTATGTTGTTCTACGATGATAGCGTGCCAGTGCCTCTCAAGGTGACGTTCATTCAAGATCGAAGCATATTGTTTAGATATCATTGGATTCGTGATGTGCTTGAGTCAAAAGCAAAATTGGTATGGAGAAGATACATACCGGTGAGAATGGATCGGACATGTTGACTAAATTGTTCGCCTAAGGAGAAGTTAAGCTTGTGGGAAGACGGGCTTAGTTTGAGCCTGCATCAGGGCGAAGGGGGAGGTTGTTGGGTCCACTCCTTTGTGGGCTGGACCTGATGTTAAACCCACGAACAGATAAAACAAAAAATAAAACCAAAATACAAAAAGGTAGAGCTCTTTGTGTTGTTAGAGGCGTGCTTAGTGAAAATGAGGAAAACGAAGGAGGAAGAAAGGGGTTGGGTTTGATTGTTTTACACCGAGATGGAAAGGCCCAGAAGCAATGTCGGTTTTGGCTCAAGAAAGTTGGCAGTGGTGACTCATACGGGTGATCTTCAATCTAGTGATTTTGATCTTTTATGATTGGCTCTCCCGTACCCATTTTGACCATTCCACCATTTGGTGAAGATTTTCCTCTTTTCTATTATTTTATCATCCTTGAGATGATGTTTCATTGGTTTGGTGTTCAAGAATGATGATGTGATATCGTAGTTTGTTTGAGCCTCTAAATTTTCTTGTTTGAGAAAAAAACTTGATGTAACCCATTATTGTCATTGTTGAAATAGTGGAAGTTTTAAGTGACCCTAAGATCCCATGGTTTTACCCTTTTTATTTGAGGGGTTTTCCGCGCGTACAAATTGTTGTCTCGTGTGGTTGATTTATTAGTTGGTTGGTTTATTTAGACCTATTTTCAGCTTTAAAGAGGAAAGGTCATTTTGTTACAATTGCATTTGGTTCCCAACAGTTTCAGACCCTAAACCCTTTATGGCATTTATTGACAGTGAGGATATATAATATATGATACATGCCTAAGACTATTGGATATTAGTGTGTCCAAAAACATGTATCTAACCAGATGAACTAAATACCATAACAATATAAAGCCAGACAAACAAATTATCATCCAAAGTTAGAGGAACCTGTCTTATTATTACAGAGATTCAATGCCATTTGTAATGTTTCTGTTTTGAGCCTAACCTTCTGAAATCATAATTAGAATTTGATGTAAGAAAAATATAAGTCCATGGTCTTCAGACCAAGTTAATATCAGAGTGCCCACTATTGTGAATTGACCGGCAATTCAAGCTTGAAATTTGCACTATCTCACTAGTACTCAGTCAAGATCAATTACACCAGTTACATTTAAGACTTCCAAATAAGAATCGCATCAACATTCTCTTAAAAATAACAAGAGAAAAGGAAAAATCCAAACAATTTGATATCAATCCAACCCCAAGTTATAAACAAGCGAATGAATCGAGCTCACCCCATCCGGCTGACAGCTCAATTTTGTGTGGATTTTTCTCCAAACGCCTCTTCGTTTATTCAGTCAATCACACTCCGACTAGCTTCGATGAACTCTGTTTTGAGTTAGGGCTTCTTTGTTTAGCTGAGCTTCAAAATCACTCCAGAATCTTTCCAAACAACGATGAGCTCGGTTTTGCGTCTAGAGTGGCATGCGAATGGAAAAAATAAGGGAAAATAGTGTGGAAAAGTTTCCGATATAAAACCCTAGAATGGGGGGAAAGGGTTGTGCCAAATTGGAGAATGCAGGTCCCAGTGTTCAAGGGACACAGTGGGGACCTTTTACTGAGTGTGGGAGAGATGAGGAACCTCATGGCAAAAGAAAGAGAGTGGGAAACAAGCTTATGCAGGACCGTGTGGCCTTGGCCAAGACCACACGTCTCTGTGTGGTAACAGGTATAACGTTGTTGGATCAAAAATATAACATGATTTTACTTTTATGCAGCCTCGTGATGTATATCTTGAAGTATTACCTGGCTAAAAATGTTGAAAATTTTTTCCTACAGCCGCATCATTTCAAGTAATTTTTTCCTGGCAATAAGTGTTTTTGTTTATGAACTTTAACATCCTGGCTAAAATTATGCCACTATAGATCACATTTTTGTCATGATGAAATATAAAGAAAACAAGTATGAATTCTGTGACATGGGTTTTTTTAACCATTTATAACTATAGGGGAATATGGCTGGATAGCTCTTTACTTGACCTGTTCACTCAAGAACAATGGACTTCTTATCAAGATCAAAGCATTGAGAAGGTAAGAGCTATGTGATTACTTCATCCATTTCCTTTGTTCCAAGTTACAAGGAAAGAAAAAAAATTAGGAAAAATTATTTTCTTACATTTGATTGTCTAATGAAAATCTCAAATAAAATCAAATAAACCAAAATTACAAATTTAAAATTATATAGGTTGTTTTGGTTTCTGATGTTAGAAAATGATTTCTTATCATTTGTTTGTTTAATGAAAAAATCTCGAAAGAAAATAAAATATAAATAAAATTACTAACAAATTCTTAAATTATTCAATCTTTATATTGATGGATCAAAATAAATAAAATAAGTTTAAACTGGCAAACAAGATTAATATATTGGGTTTATCTAACTTGGGAAACTTGTGTTTCAACTAATTGATTTGGAAATAATTGCAAAGAATGCCTAAAAAATACAAAATACATGGTTCAGTATGGTTTCAAATAAAATAATTGTGTTTCAGCTATGATAGTACCTAGGTAGTACCTAAATAAAATGTAGATACTACCTTGGCATTATACGATACAGTACCTGAGTACTAATATACCAAACACAGTATTTTTATAAAACTAAACAATGTATTTTGTATTTATGTCATCTTTATGTTATTTCAAATCAAACCTCAATAGTGAGGTTATCCTTATCATCTTTGTATTTGGGTGTAAGAATAACTCCTAGTGGTATTGATGAGCCTCCTTTAGCAGGCAAAGAGACAAGAAATTAGTAGAAAATCGATTGAATCAATGAAACAATACTTCAACTAGGAACAAACAACTCTCAGGGGCTTGAATGTGTCATAGATTGTCGGAAAACACAAAAATGGAGAAGAGTCAAGTGTCAAAGGTCCATAAAACTGGTTACCAAGAGAAAAATGGGAAAAAAAATGGCATTTTCTACACCAGTAAACAAGGTGACCGCATGGAATGGAGTCGACGGTTGGCGACATATCAATGAAGCGGGTCGACCACTGGAGTGGGAGAGTGAGCTCAGACGATCGGTGGAGTGATCAAGTGGAGTGATCACTTGTCGGAGTTGAGGTTGTCGAAAAATTTAACCAATGACGAAGAATAGATCTAATGGCGTTAGGAGCCTCCAAGATGATTCATGATGGGGCTAATGTGATCAGAGCGAGATTCAACCACTAGATGGGTTGTCAAAATTGATTACGCAGCTAAACCCTAAACCTGGCTCCGATATCATGTAAAATGATAAAGAAGAGATGCTACTTTTCTTATTGAATTAGTGAATAATACAGTATAGGTCCTACCTATTTCCAAAAGAAAGAAACTAAAAGAAAACCATATAGTGTACAAAAGGAAATAAAATAATACACAAAAAAGGAAAGAGTCAACCATCATATTCTATGGAATATCATATGATACTCAACCATGGCTCCTATTGGCGAAAATCCCTTCCATTTTATTGTCAAATTGCTTTCTTAATTAATGCATGTCATTTAAGTAATTGATTAACTTTTCTACCTAATTTTCCCTTTTTAAATATGAAAAAAAAAATCTTGAACTCCAAAATAAATTAATACCTTACCATTGATTTTCTTAATCTCCACTCTCTTCTTACCGTGCTACCATAACTTGCTAGTTACAAATCTTTGTTAACAAAAATAGCTAAATTAATAAAGGGGGAAGTATGTATCAGGTCTTTTATTTTAAAATAAAAGAGATAGAGGTACAAAGAATTCTAAATACATCCAGTAGTGCATTTTGAAAAAAATAATTAAATATTTTGAGGAACAAAAGTAATGAGTAGAGTACAAATTCTAAATACCCCTCTTGGTAAATCTAACCACTATTCTAGTGGAATAAAAAATTATAAGTTACTCAAATGTTTTTGTCAAAATAACATTAGAAACCCCTTCTTTTTACGAGAAAGTGCATAGTACTAATGCAATATAATAATTTTACCAACAGTAATACTTGTAAATTACTACCTACAAGCATCGAAGACTACATAATAAACTATTAAGCCTATATTTACACAATTCTTGCCTCTTAGTAATCTGACTACTATTCTGGCTAGAATAAAAAAGCGAAAAACATCAAAAGATTGCTAGTCTAATAATGTTATGTCGAAATATATTGAAACCCACCTTCACTTTGGCCAGAAAATTCTTAGGTACTAGTCTAATATAATACAAGTATACCTTAATGTATTATGAAGTATACCTTATAAGGATCGAGTACTACCTTCATTAGAAAGGCCCTAAGCCATATTTACCATATTTTTTACTTGCCAAATACTCAGTTCTCATCCATATATATTTCCATGAAATTGGTGAGTAGGACTCCTCAATGCAAAACTCAAAAAATCTGAATTACATGTAAAATGTTTAAACATTCTGCCATCTCGTGCGAGCATAGGAGGAGTCCATATACATGTGGAAAAGAAGTGTAGTAATCCAGGTTATCTAATGTGAATTTTTATGTCAAAAATAATACTCCATACTTCCTTTGACCCCGTGCATAAGGTACTTGAGTCGATATAATTCAGTACTACCTTGATCGCCAATGCAAGTACCACCTTACAGGTACTAGAGTACTAGCTAATAGAAGGCTGCGGGCCACATTTACCCACATTTGCTTGTCCAGTCACACCGATTCTCATCATTTATATTCCATGAATGAATCTCGAGCGTATAACAGGAAGACCGAGAACAGCAATGCGCTGAAGCGATTAAATGAAATATAAGAAGATTGTGTCGGCGATGTTACCGACCAACGTCTCTTCCATTCAGCTATGTTGCGTGCAGATCTCGCAGCGTATTGCGATATAGCTCTGCAACTCGGTGAATTATGTGGAAGTATAATAAAATTATACTCGCGACATACTTCTCTCGGCTCCTGGTGATGGTTTATATTGCGATACGAGAATAATTGTATCGCGATATAGATGGCATTCGGTGATATTCACTTGGCTTGTATTACACTGTCTGACCATTGTATGGCGTGCTTGCTTTTCCTCACTACATCTCGATTTATATTCTACGATATAGAATATTGTATTGTGATATGACTTCCTTGTAGCACCGACGAATTGTATTGATATGGCCGTTATATTGCAATACACTTCTCTTTAACTCCGATGGTTTATATTGCGATACAATTGTTGTATCGCGATACACGCTCCTCTTCGTGCTTGTGATCTTCACTTGGCGCGTATTGCGATATAGAATATTATCAGCGATATAACTTCTCGCCGGCTTGTGACTTATGTTGCAATACGGTTCATTTGCATTGCGTGCATAATACTATAGCTTAGTGATTTATATTACGATATAATAAAAATTATGTGCAATATATTCTCCCTTCCAACTCCGTGGCGTATTGCGATACCTCCTTGACATGATATAACTCTTTTCCAGAGATTCCAGTGACTTATATTGCGATACGATGCAAATCGCGATGCTTTCTTCTCGCACTCCTACATTGGTATCCACGATGACACTCGATTGTATTTGCCATATTCCTCTATTTGTGAGATGGTTTATATACGCGTCTGAGTTACGTATTTGTATACAAAGGTCCTTTGGTTGCATCCATTATATTGCCGATATAATTACTTTGCCAATGGCCTTCATTGCTGTGCGATATAATGCTTGGCGGCTAAGCAACTCTTGTGATATTTTGATCATTTTTTTGTTGCTTTTCTTTGCCCAGCATTTCTTTTCTCTAGAACTTTGCAAAACACAAGTTTTTAAATATTCCATCTTTCCGATTCAAAATGTCAAGCCATATCTCAAATTGCTGAAAAATGGATTGAAATTCTTAGATTGATTTTACGTACTTTTCCCCGAATAAGGACCTCAAGCTCACATGAATGGAAATAACAAACATTTCCACATATGTACTAATTTGGTTTTGCATTGAGAAGTCTCTACGATAGTCACCAATTTCCTTAAGATATATATGGAACTGGTATTTGTAGCAAAATATGAGTAAATAAGGAGTTTAGGGCCTTTTCTATCAAAAGGTGATTCGTACCCACAGTAGGTGTATTGGAATCAACAAAAATTTTATATCCTAAGCTCCTACTACCGTATACAAAACATTGCGGTATAACGGCTCTAGAAGATTCGAATTTCTGAGGATGGGTTTCTTCGTACAAATGATTAGCAGTGATTCCAAAAATGGTGGAATTAAATTTGGATTTTTAGGTTTAAAGATAACAGAGGAGTTGATGGTTTACAAACTAAATTAAAATGAAGAAAAATAAGAAAGAACCTCCTTGAAGTCTCAAAGTCCAGCAGGTTAGGGTTTTTAGGGCCTTGACATGTTAACCGGGTCTTTATCCTCGCGTTGAGGGAGCATGACATAGTCATTTCGAACCGGATCTTCATTTAGCTTTAAAACCCTAGGCCTTAGAGTTTTCCTTTTGAAAGATAGCATTTCATTAGGCATAAATATTCCCTAACGTTGCTTTCCTTACCAGCGATAGCTAATAGGAGACAACTAATGGGCCTCGGTGGATCTAGTCAGCATTCTTGAGAGCTTAAAAGCACCAAATACACATTAAAAACATGCCAAGATTTTAACATGAGTGAGAAAGCGAGAATATACTTGATAAATAAAGCTCTATGGCTTCCTGAAGAATAATTGGTTTTTGCATAAAAGCGTCACTCGGTGTGCTACATGAGATGGGGAGAAGTTGCCAGGCACATCCTTTGATTTTATGCATCATCAAAGAATTGCTGGCGTGAAAATGAAAAACAAAAAGTAGGCAGAGGAGAGAGCGGCGGGAGAAGCGAGGGAAGCTTCTCCCGAGTCGCTATTGATTGATAAGTGATTGATTCTTACAAGCCTTGACTTCTACAGCTTATATCGGAAGAAATACAAAAAAAGAAGCTCAAACTAAAGTATTACAAAGGGTTAAATAGGAAAAACCAAAAGCGCTAACAAAGCAACAAAAGGCGTGTAATTGTAAGGCTTGAGGGGCTGTAGGTGGAGCGATGCGGCTGGAGGCGGAACAGTTGCTCACGGAAAAGCATTTACGATGAGGCCGCGTTCTTGTTTTACGCTATTCTCTTTACGGTCTTTGATTTGCAATCTTTGTGGTGGATTGAATTCTTAGGTGTAGCCGGATCGACTCAACAATTTTTGAAGCATAATTGCTTCGCAGGTACCAAGGCGCTGCGTCATTAGAATGGCTAGGGACAGCGGTGTGCAAATGGGTTGAGTAGAATGGTGAGTACACAACAAAACTGGCCAAGTAGGGCTCAAAAATAGCACTTACGGGCACTAATCTAGGTGAGTACGATCCTTGTAAGGTGGTACCACGATACGTGGGTAGTTGAGTTCCGAAGCTGAGGTGAAGTCCCAAGTGTGTGGTGGGACTAGGTTGAATAACCTCTAGGGATTTGAGAAACATTGGGCATGAGAAGGATTTGTGTCCTGGCGGATCGGTTGGCAGGATAGCGGGTTCCGATCATCGGTGGGACCGGAGTCATGAACCTGGTTGCATTCCTTGTCACCCGGTGCGAGACGGAAGGAGTCTGGCAATCATCGTTCGGAGGTCTTTCACCTGACGCCTTCGCCTGCCTGAAATAGGCCCAGAGGCCGAGGTAGGTCGGAATTGAGGGCGAAGACTTCAAGCCAATGCGCCAGGGGACCTGGGCGTTGTGCGCCGTGTGCCAATCAAGCCGAACTTGTAGATCGGAGTCTAATATGCGATAGTTCTGCTCTCACAAGAGTGTTGTTTAAATTTGTCATCTATTCATGTTGTTTATTCTTTGCATAATGTGAGAAAAGTTTGGGCACATGTTGAAACAAAAGTGGTGTATGCAAGTCTCCCCTAGGATCTAGAGGCGAGGGTTGATCGAATAGCATTAGGATTGTGAGTTAAAAGATCTAGACTGCCCACGCTCACGGTGGACAGCCGGGTAATGGACATGTATCGATTTGATGTCATTTCTTGGCATGGATTAGTTGTTTTTATCATGTGTCGTGTTGATCGAGTAGAAGGATTACTTCCTACACATGGGACGGTATCTATGTGACTTTTCAAGGGGAGAATCATGATGCTACCCACGGTAGTGCTGCGACTCAAATGGAGTAGACGGGTTGATGGGTTAGCTAGCAGAAAGCCTTACCCTGGGGATGAGGAAACCAATTTGGGTCTACCTCGGTGGTTTCTTGGCCAGTATGAGGATGTTTTTCAGGTCAAGCTAGGGATTACCTCTACGGGGATGTAGACTTACGTATTGAGTTTACGCTTAATTACAGCCTATTTCTGCATTTCCTCATAAAATATAGCACCGGTTATTACAGAACTCAAGATGGAATCTGGCTTTGTTGAAGGGTTCTATGGGGCCGAGAAAACACTTCACCTTAGACCTCCGTGATTCTGATACTAGGAGAAGGTCAAAATTCAAGTGGAATGACTTAGTGAGAAGGCATTCGGGAGGTGAAAAAGGAAACACTACGGCTCTTATTTTGATAGTCGAAAATGGAACAAGAGTACTATGATATCTTGTGATGCCTCTAGGGACCAGAGGCCAGGATGTGTCTTGATGGTCGGAGGGTTGTCTGGCTTATGGTTCAGGCAGTAAGAATCATAGCAAGGCAAAATTACCACATGATCTGAGTTAGCGATCATGATTTTGCCTTAAAGATTTTGTGCCACTATTTATATGGTGGCGGTTTGGCGGGGTGTTTTCAGGACCACAGGAAATTAGAGGTATATCTTCACAGCGAGGACCTCAGCGTAGGAGCAACGTGGAGGATGGAGTATCTACGGAGGATTATGACTTCACTTTGCATTGCAAATCTTTGGTAAAGACAGAACCCAGTAGCGATCAAACTCAATCGGAAGTGCCGGAGTATTCTGGCTGAATGTGGTTCCCAAGGTGGCGATGCTCTAGGCGATGGGACATTGCAGGCTGCGACCTGTCTGATCACTGCAAGGGAGCACTAAGGGATTTTGGTAGCTATGACATCCACGTGAGGCGGGAGTGAGGTGGTCCACGGGGACGAGGGCGTGAGAGATATCGTCCATCAGGGATCGAGTAATGTCGGTGCTGCGGTGGCGAGCCTGCCATCCACACGGATGGTGGTCTTGGTATGGGACAGGTTGCCAGTTCCGTTGGTTGTCCCAGAAGAGATCTTCCGGGAGTTCCCACTTGCTCTCGATTTGGCGGGTAGAGACTGCGCCGTCGGAGGTAGGCGAGTGGAGAGTGGAACATATAGATAGTTTTCTGTGACCCACTTGCCACGGACACAGAGAGGCATGGCCATGATCATGGGTTATGGTGGACCGGCTCACTAAAATCGACTACTTTCTAGCGGTGCCGGATGACCTTCACGGAGGAATCCTGGCAGGTTGTATGTTGTGAGATTGTTGGGTTCACGTAGATGCCAGGTCTCTATCATAGCGGACAATGATCCCTAGATTCACGACACACTTTTGGAAGGGTTTCAAAGGCCGTAAGGAACACAGGTTACCCGATGAGCACAACATTTCATCCTTAAACAAATGGTCAGTCGGAGAGGACATGTTGCGTGCATATGTCTTGGATCTCGGTATTGGGAGGGCATTTGCCCATGGTGGGTCGCCCTCTGACAGTTATCAGCGAGTATTCGGATGGCACCCTATGAAGGGCCTTATGTAGAAGCCATGTCTATCCCTAGTTTGTTGGCTGAGAAGGTGGGAGAGTTCCCATCGGTCTCGATCTTATTAGAAGAAGAACGCCTCGGAGAAGGTGTGTTTGTCTAGCGGCATGTATGGCGCGAAGCCGAAGGCTACACCCGGCGAACTGACGTCATTTAGAGTTTGGTGGGTGATCACGTCTTCTTGAAGGTGATGCCTAAGAGAGGAGTAGTCCGGTCGGAGGCAGGAAATGCGCTAAGGTATGGAGGCCCTTGGTACTCGAGAGGGTGGGCACGGTTATATCGGTTGGCACATCGCGGGTTTATCAAGTGTCCATGAGGTGTTCACGTCTCCATGCTCGGAAATATACTCAGTCCGACTTATGTGGTGGTTGAGGAATGCTGTTGACACTTATGGGACCTTAAGGGAGGACGATGTATCTTAGATAGAGCGGAATAAGGTTTTGCAATCTGAGATCGTGCGGGTAGTAAAAGTGTTGTGATAACAGAGAGGTGGAGGAACAACGTGAAGCTTGGCGGACACGATCTTGGAGCCCACCTATCCTTTCCCTATTTGAGGGACGAGAGTGTGGTCTATGTTTGGCGTAGAATGTATTTGCATATGCCGTGTTTGTGTCTTCAGTATGTGTGAATTTCGAGGGACGGGGGATTTTGTTGAGAGGGAAGAATGTAAAACACGAAGAAAATTAGAAAATTTCAAATGGCAAAGATGATAATAATAGTAATAATAAATTTCCAGAATGGTTAAGAAGCTGAAAATTCTCTAAATCTAGGATGGAAGAACAGTTTGCAGTTAAATTAGATCTCGTGAAATCTAGTGACACAAGAAAAGTTTACGTCGAATAATGTAGAGACAATAGAATTTTCACGATTTTTTGGGTGATAAGTTGTCGGTGACTTCGGGGGCGGTGTTATGAAAATCTCGGAAGTCGAGAAGTAAGCTTGAAGCTAAGTTCATTTAAAATAAATTGAACTGAAAAGAAATAAATTGTTTCGGGGTAAAAACGGACCCGAATGAGGCAATATGCTCCATGTATTTAAATAATAATAATAATAATAATAAAAATAAAAATAAAAAATGAATAAAAACGAAGTCAAAAAAGGAGGATTGGTTAGGAGAGAGAGAAGCTCGTCGGGGGAGATTTTATTTTTACATTTTTGTCCACTCTATAATAACTCTTCGGATCTACAAAAATCCGACCATGGTTTTTCGTCGAGCTGGAAAGTTGATCCACGCGTGATGACCTTGCAGCGTGGGTACCCAAAATCTTGGGCAGATCAGACTCACGGTGAGAATTTTCCTGCTTGTGTTATTTCTGTTACAAGGCCATTCAATGGTTTGGGATTGGCAGAGGTAAATAAATTTAGATCCCGATTTTTTGGACTGAGTGTAATAGGAATTTAGGAATTTTGGAAGCTGTTTCGCGCAGTCGATTGAATTTGTTTGTTTTGGATAGTCTGTTGAATTTTAAAAGCATTCGGATAGTCCAAGTTGAAATTTCAAGACTGTTTTCAGGTAGTCTTAGACTAATGTCTTCAGGGTTTGGTTGCTTGTTTTGTGATATAATGATTGTATGGATGTGTGGAACGGCGGTTCGAATTTGTGAAGGCCAGTAAGGTATCTGTTCGGATAGGTAAGATTTTAGGCCATTTTTGTGTGTTATGGTTTTTTATGAATAACATGCGATTGTGTGAGGAAATTATGTTGATGCATGCTAGTGATGTAACGATGGTGCATGGATGTCTAAATTATATGTAAAGAGTTATAATTGTCCATGGTACGTAATGTTTAATGTGCTTGATCATATATACATGTAACATGAAGAAGATGTATTGGCATCATGCATTCATATCTGCAGATCATCAGCGTTGAGGTCGAGTGTGAAGGTCATGATATGACAAACTACGTTCTTGGTGGATGAGTGATGGCTTGATGGGACAACGTCGAGAAATGAAACTCACGATTGGCCTCTAAATAATGTAAAATAAATCACGTGTTTGGGGTGAAGCGAAGATGGGATGAATCACACACAGGGCTGAAAGGGCAAAAATTTTTCTTCCCAGTCGGACATATGGATCAGCGATGAAAGTTTCTGCAGCGTAGGAGGCGGTGCGAGAAACCTACGATGAGACCCCGAAAATTCGCATTTGATCGGCCTGCGAGATTTGATAAAAATTTAAAAATTGGAGGGTTATCAATGATTTGATCGTTGAGTTGTGCGATGGCGCAGTTTCGCCGACTGGCAGAGTGTGGGGAACTGGTTTGGACTCAGGGTTTGTGTGAGCATGGTGGTCGCATCTCATGCGTGATACGGAACATTCCCATATAGGATTGCGTATTTATATGGAAATATGGTTTTGATGTTTATGTCATGTTTATGTGTGCATTAAAATTCAGGAGTGATAGCCATATGGGAAATTTTTTACGTAAGTGCTGCGCCTAGTTGCTGAGACCCACGAGGGTGAGTGTGAGGGAGATGAAAGCGGCGCTCGATGAGGCCTTGATTGCCGAAGAAGGATTCGACCATGTGGAAGCGATGTATGTAAAGTGTAATTGAGATTCTTGGACTGTGGATAAATAGTGGTGTATTATAGTAGAGGGTCGTGATCGGACTCTTATGGACTATCAATAACTATTAAATTTCATATTTTTTGATTTAAATATGAATGAATGGGTCACGATGAGGCCGTATTGAAGGTGGTGAGTAAAATATATTAGAACAGCTGTTACTATGTATCAATTCAATATAAAGTGTTGAAATAAACTTTGCATGGATTCTTTAGTATAGGTTGTATGTTTAGATACTGACTTTCCAGCTCAAAGAACTCTGCAGATTTTTGTGAAATATGGATCAGGTAGTACAGGACACAACCATGTGGTATCGGGTAACCCAAAAATCCACCAAAATCCTGAAAGGACAGTTGTCAGCGAGGACACACGATTTGGGAATGTCCTTATGTAGTTTGATTCATATAAACTTTTTTTAAATAGAATATATTGATAACCATAGCATAATTTTCTTTTTCTTCACTCAAGTTTTCTTTTGTTGTATTTTTAGATCTTTCAAAATAAATTAAAATTATAACTTTTATTATTTTATATTAAAATATCTTATTTTCCTTATTTTGAAAGTGTACTAATTAAAATATTTTAAAAACACTAAATTTATTTATTTATATTTTATTAAGGTTTTTATTTTGTGCAATAAATATAGAAGTAAAATAAGTTAACTTTTAAAATATAAATACATTTACCTATAGCTATAAATAATTTAAAAAATATACAAATAAGTACTAATATTCTAATATTTTGATTTTAATATACATAATATTTTTATTATCATTCTAAATAATATGACTTTATTATTAGGGTATTATTATTAATTTTGTATTAAATAAAATTAAAGATATTTAATATTTTATTATTATGATTTTATAATATTTTTAAATAGTTTTCAAACCTGATAACACATCTTTATAAAGAATAGAAAATATTTTGAAAAAATATATAAAAAATGAAAAAAATATGAGTTTTTCATAGGTGGCTGCAAGGGTAAGCAGCTACTAGTGTGCAAGCAAATATAACAACTATACAATAGGTGTATAAGCTTGCATTTCTCATAGGATTTGAATATTTTTTTATCAATATATATGACCTTTTATTTATAAAGTATGTCCTAGGATGATGTATTAGCATACAACCTAGGATGATGTAATCCAACATGGCCTAGGAAGATGTTTCAATAAAAAATTTCAAATTGTTTGAAAATATAGCTTATACACCTCTTGTATGGTCAAATAAGAGTACTATTATACGGTTAATGTAATCACATTGTACACTAAATAATATTACTATTTTTCCTTATTAAAACTAATATAGCCATGTTTTTTAATGTTTTGATGGTGAAAACACAAAGGAAAAATGAATTCGCTTACTATATTTTCCAATATTTTTACATTAATTGGAAGAGAGTTTATAATAACAAACATGTACTTAGCTATTTATTATGTCGACTAGGATAATCTGGTGAAAGCTGTAAATTACATTAAATAAATTCTAAATTCTTTTTAAAAAATAAATTTGAAAATTTACTTAATAAAAATACATTTATTTTAAAAAATTTCATTCATTTCAATATTTTTACTTTTAATTATATTTTATTTTATGTTGTTAAATGAATTAGAATTTAACATATTATCTAGTAGCAATTAATAATTTGTAAATATATAAATATTTAAATAATATTTTTAAATAATAACAAATAATAGCAAATGTCTGAAATTATATAAATATTATATTTTATTTCCTATTTGTAATAATTTTAGCAATGTTCATATTATTATAATTTTTTATTTTGCACTCAATTTTATAAAGGCGAAATTTAGAAATATATAACAAAGTGTATTCACATTTTTGAAACAATTTTTTAAAATAAAAGTAATATAAGTCCACATGCCTAGCTTGTTTGGTAGGACATTTAAAGTTTAAAAAGACAGGACATCTCGAGAGGGAAGAGTCCCAGGTTCGAGTCTCAGGTAGAACCGGTTACTACATTGTAATAAAGTGTTTAGTTGTCAAAAACCATAGTTTTTTTTTTTTTTTTTTTACATTTATTCACTTTGCAATACATTACAAAACAATGGTTAAAAATAAAAATAAATTAAGATCAATTACATATCTAATATTTTTATTAATCAAGATCAAAATCATAATATTTTCATTAATTAATAATTTAGTGTTTTTTGAAAAGAATTAATAAATTACATAAGAAAAAAATTTAATTGAATTTTGAATTTGAAATTCAAATTAAAAAACTTTAAATTTATTTTTAAAGTATAAACTTATTTTAAAACAAAAATTTTTTGAAAGCAATCCTAAATATAAAAGATAAAAACTAGGAATTATAAAAGAAATCCTAGTAAAGAAAACAATGAATGATATTGAATTAATAAAATTTATTTATTTAAGAAATGAAAAAATAGAGGATGATTTACTAGAAAGGCAAAAAAAAAAAAGACATTGTACCTGTATACACCACAGAATCACGGGGGTTCCATTGATGAGCGAATCAGCCGCGGAAGGTCGTGTGGATGTTGGAAGCAGCAACACCACACCATTGGTCCCACCCAGCGAGATCCAAGATTTATCTAAATCGCGCAGTCTCCTTGTACGAGGAGCTCTACCCAAAATACAACCTATGCAATTACATGACAACTTGACCCAACATTATACAACGACCTCACCGGTTCCACATATGGGTAAAAATGGCCACATAGGACCCATTTATCCATACTCAAACATATAAGCACATGACTATTAAAACAATAGTCCATAAGAGTTTAAATTACGTCACTCTTCTACAAAACATATATCAAAATTAAGCATTCTAATACATGTTTTACAAAATATAAATCAAAGCCACAATCCGGCTTTCTTCTCAATAATATCATTTCATGAGCATCGCTCTAACATTCCCGTATCGGGGCAGTCCCACGACTAGGTGAGCAATACCTAGTAGAGAAAAATTTCTACAAGGGCTACTCCCCACCTAAATGCACATGCAATAGCATACATACATCAAACCACATTCCATATAGAAAATGCAATCCTATATAAGATCGATGAGATGAGACTCCTCATGCCCATAACTCGAGTCCTGACCGACTCCCTCACACATGAAGTATGAAACCCTGGAAAAAAAAAATCTAATTTTTCAGAAAATGGCGACATAATAAAATTACCAAAATGGCTCAGGGAAGCTAGGAAAATTCTCTATACCTCGGATGACGAAACGGATAGCGTCGTTGGACTCGTCTCGTAAAATCGATTGACTGGAAAAAGTTTCATTGAATTCTGACATAGTCTGAATTTTTACGAATTTTCTAGGTGGTGGAGTCAATGACTTAAGGGATGAGATTTTTACAAAAATCTTGAAAGTCAAGAAATGGCTTGGGCCAAGTTCAATTAAAATGAATTGAACTAAAAAGAAATAAATGGTTTTAGGACAGAAATGAATCTGGGACTGGAGTGGACATGTGGCACCATGAGGGCCACATATCAAACTTAACAATTAAGTTAAGTTAGAAAGGAAAATAAAAGAAAAGAGTAAAGGAAAAAGAAAGGAAAAAAAAAAGAAGGAAACGGAAGAGAGAGAGAGAGAGTGTGAGAAAGAGAGAGAGGAAAGAGAGCTCTTCCTTCTCTCTTCGATCCACGGAGTTCTATCCTTCGGAATTCGTCGGGCTAAGAATGGAAGTTCATCTACTAGATGAGAACTATGCATGGGTACCAAAATCATGAGATTTCACCAAAGATCAAGCGAGAAATTCGGGAAATCAAAGGTTTCGGGTTTAGGAAGTGTCCACTTTAACTTTTAGATTTTCTACGCCCAAGAGTGTGCAGGGATTTTTCCTACTTTGATTTATTTTCCATTATAGGGGCTGTTTGGTTGAGTTTTAATGCCCTAAGGGGCTGTTTGGCCATTATTGCCCTAAGGGGCTGTTTGGCAAATTAATGGGTTATGGGTAGAATGGTAATCTGTTGCCACTGGCTCTACGGCTCCGCCGATAAAAGCCTCCGGTTTCCTGCCCAAACCGTGAGCTGGGAACGAGAGCCGAGCTGAGCCTTAATTTAGGCTCGAGAATCCCCCGGGAGCCTCGGCCCTGCCTCTACGAAAAGTCGCCTGGCCCCGACCCATCCGTCGAACGGGCTTCCGCCACGGTCTCCGCCAATGTGGATCCGGTCTTCACCAAGGCGATCCCATCAGCGCTGCAGTGAAATGTCCAGTCATGTGTCCCGTGATATCGATGTAATGGATCCTCGCTTCTAGGATCCGCCGACATGGATGGCAAACGCGCAATCCCCACAAAGCCGCAAAGAGGCAACACGACGAAGATGACCGGAGCTCGAGCGAATCCCACGCTGTCAGTGGGGGGACTATACCTAGATCTCCGATCCGCCGGTAGCCGAAATGGTACTCCACGATAGCGCCGGGCGTGTGCTCGCGACAGATGTTCCAAGGTGGATAGCGTGAAGAAGCAGCCGACAAAGGGGACGCCGGGAAGCGACATGGATGTTGGCATGACGACTAAGACGACGGCTATCCTAGTGTACAAGATTCATTACAAATATGAGGGTATTGGGGCTCCTGTGGAAACTATAGAGGTTGGTGGCCATGAGCTTAGACAAGGTTTGCCGATCTTGAGTAGCATTGAGGGCAAATGCACGGACCCACTGATACGATCAATTTAGCCTGATGAACAAGGATCCAATCTCAAATCTGGGGTATCAGTCCCTTTCGATACCGGTATCGACTTCAACCCACAGATCTAAAGGTATGGGTAAAGGCATCAAGCAGATCGTGCGGGGTTTCATAGAGGAAACAAGGAGCCGACATCTGGGACTACCATAACATACGGTGTAACGCCGAGAGTGCTACCAGCCACCGGCCGGTATGAGGGACTCGCACCACCAGGCTCGATACGGTGGGCGATTCTTGATCTCCATCCAAGAAGGTAGCTTATGGTTCTTGAAATTAATCATGCGCATCTTGGTAGTCAAGAGGGTGGTGACCAACTTAACCATGTGCAGCAGTATATTTCCAAATAGTTTATGTTGTTACTAATGAGTTTGCTTGACAAATCTTGTTGATATATTATTTCTTTATTTAGATAATTGATTAAACCAATCATGTTTATTCAATGATTTCAGTATCCTATTTCTTCACTCGCAATTTCTACTTGTTTAATTCTATTTCATAATTTTAGTTGCAAGTTGTTTCAGCAGTGGAATTCTGCGTAATCCAGAAAGGGAAACAAATGTCAAGGAGGCGGTTTTTTAATAAATTTTAAGATCAATTGCTAAATCGACTTAAGGTAAAACAAATCCCATAGAAAATTATTTCCTTAATTCATGTATTTGTTATCGATTGTTTCAACAAAGGGAATCTCGCTGTAATCCGTAAAGGGAAACAAATGTTGAAGGAGGTGGCTTTAATAAATTTTTAGCATCAATTGCTAACCGACTAAGGTAAAAATCCCATAGAAAATTATTTCCTTAAATTGATGCATTTGTTATCGATTGATTACAAAAGTTAAAAAGTATATGGACTGGAGCTTGATGATTGATTACAATACAAACTTGTATAGGCCTCGGGATTGGGCTTGAGCTTGAGGTTACCGAGCTGCTCATATGGAAAACGAGCCTACTGAGCCTGGCCGTTTTTTTTTAAATCAAGCCGCTTGAGCCCGATTTTAAGCTCGTTCAAAAGCCTCGGCTCGGGCTTGAGCTCTCTCATAAATTAGTTAAAGTCAGCCTGAATGTCTAAAGCTCGGCTCTACGGGCTCAAGCATCAAATTCTAGTTATGGGAATAGTGCCCTGTTTTGACCCTATATGATATCTAGTTTTCGGGGCTGATTTTCGGTTAGAAAAAGGGAGAATTTGGACTAGTAACCTTCTATAGAAATCTCTATTTGAGAACTTGATGTTAGGATTTGAACCACCAAATTCGGACTTCTAGAACTCAAGTTATGGTCCATTTTTTTGGGACTCAAGTACAAATTAGGTCAAGCGAATGATTGTGTCCAGATTTCTGCCACAATCAGAGTATATCATTGCTCGAATTCGAGGTTATACTTCTAGTTGAAATTGGTGGAAGTCAAATTTTGTGTTCTAATGGGTTTAACTTGTGATGTGCTTGTATTAAATAAGGCCATTACATATTTCTTATTATAGGCTAGAAGGTGGACATGTCTTGTCACACCTGGGCCTGTGAGGTTGATGGATGTCGTTACCCGAGCGGTAGTGATTCTGTGATGCCAACGATGCGTGTATTGATGTTGGCACATGTATTGTATGATTTATTTGGAATTTGTATGCTTGTCGATATCCAAATGATGAATGGATAATTATGTATGAGTAGGCATGCACATATAGTACTCATTGTATATGTAGCATGGTATGAATAGGCAATGGCATGATTGCATTGCATTATGCACTAGTACGTCTCATGACATGGGTGTGAGTGTGACGCCCCGATCCCCGGGTCCCGTTGACCACCGTCAACCTACAAAAACATGTGTGTCTCATATCATAAGACTCATACATGAGTAACATAGCCATGTCGGGTCCATACATCCTTACTCACAAAAAAAAAAGTCAACTATATTATAATAGTTTCAAGAGTTAATTTCACTCTTATTCAAAACATATATCAAATTTAAGAGTTCTAATACATGTTTCACAAAAATATTTAAGCAAAGCCACATGTCAGCTTTCTTCTCAAAAGCAGCTTCTAGTGAGTGTCGTCTCCCTGAATACTCCTTATACCTGAAAGGGGGATCCCATGACGGGGTGAGCAAAGCCTAATAGTGATAATCTCCTACAAGGGTTACTCTCCACCTAAGTGCTCATGCAATGGAAAACACACACATTCAAGTAAAACATATATGTTCCTACTCAAATGTCTACATGAAATGGATGAGAATGTGACTCACCCTTTCCCACTTCTCAAGCTCCTCACGACTTCACACATGCTCAAGCCAAGCCGCTGAGAACGTTCAAAACAAAGCTGTTCTTTGAAAACATAAAACCGATTTTCGGTAAAATCTATTGGACAACCCTCAGAGGTGAATTGTTGGATAACTCTCAGTAACAGTCATGGGTCTTCCTCTGAGATGAACTGTTGGACAACCTCCAAGGCAATTCTTCAGAAAATCTTCCTTTGAAATCCATTTAGCAACCACGCTTCTACGAATGCACCTACACCTATTATTCTAGGTTATCCCAGTGCATATGAAATGCAATATGCCATTTCACAACAATTCATGTCAATATATTAAGCATGCATATACTAACAAAATTTATACACAATTATCATGTTATTCATTCATGCATAGCAATAACATAAAATTAGCTCATATGGGCTAATGTAAAATCTGGCAATCTGTCTTGGGACTGCCCATAGCATCACATAAGTAACACAACATGTTATTCAATCAAGCAATAACATATCCACACACAAAGCCATTACTACACAAACAAATTCACTACAGCTGGGATCGTGAGAAATCACTCTAGATTCTTCACTCGCCCAAATCTTTGAATCGAAAAACACTACTATCCAGCCTCAAGATATCCCTATCCATTAAAATGGCTCTTAGCCAAAGAATAAAAACGCGCAGGGAGAAAACCTTCACTCTCGGAGTTACCGAAACCTACAGTTTGGTCTTGCTGCTAAGCTCTACGCGAGGTAAAACTCTTTTCCTCTTGCTCCGGGCCGAATCGCTTCTGGCCCCATCATCGGAAATTTACAGAGAAGCGAGAGCTTCTCACTCTAAACTCTCTTCCTTTCTCTTTCCTCTTTGTTTTCTCTCTCTGTTTTCCCTCTCTTTTCTCCCATCCAAACGGTTGGTTCAAGAGACTTATCCTCTCATGCCACATGTCAACTTCCCATTGGTTGACTTGGATTTCCCTATTCTCTTATCCATCTACCATGGATTTCCCTCCAATGGCATGATGCCATGTGTCTCATGTGAGCCCAACTTGGCTCATTGTTTGACCCATTCTTCCCAGGACATGTGGCACCTCCTAAGCCACTCATAAAGTGCCAGTGTCCTGCATCTCTCTCCATGCTCTGAAAATACAGTTCACTATCTCTGGACCGACTAAATTCAACGTGGTAGCTAGATTTCATGAGACAATTCCAACGGTGAAGTCCGTTTTATCATCCAAGATCTATAAAAATTATGGATTTTGACTGAAATTACCATTTTACCCTTTTTTAGATAATTAGAATTTTCTCGGGTTTTACAGTGAGTGCATGGTAAAGATTGACATTGTGTTTGGTGTTGATGGTGGGATCAATAACATGGACGATGTCTAAAATGAGTCGCATAGTTTTGAGGTTATCAACAGATTGTCCAAAGGCTTTAAAATAAGTCAAGTATCGAGACTATCCACAGTCGGAGATTGTCCTCGAATCTAGATTGTCTAGATCTTAGATTATCCAGTGGTCAAGGACTCCGTCTGTGGTTTGAGACTGTCCATTTTCGGAGACTTTCCACGATCGAAAACTGTCTAAGGGCTTTGAATGAAGCAGTTATCGGAGGTTGTCCAAAGGATTTGATTTATAAAAACAAAAAGCCTTTTGTTTTGGATAAAGGGTCATTGGGTGAAACACCAATGACAATTTTCACATTTGGCATATGCATGTGTGAGGGAGTCGGTGAGGACTCGGGATATGGGATAGGGTGAGTCACATTCTCATCCATAACATATAGACATTTGAGTAGGAACATGAATGTTTTTACTTGAATGTGTGGTGTGTCATTACATGTGCACTCGTGGCTCAGAGGAATATTTCTCGCTGCCATTGCTCACCCAGCCGTGACCCCTCGCACAGGAGTTTATAGGGAGACGACGCTTCAACGAGGCCGTGATTGTGAAGAAGGCCAACATGTGGCCTTGACAATACTTTTGTAAAAAGTATTTTATCTAAAAGAATTGTAATTAAATTATTTTGAACTATTGTATAAATAGTCGGGTATGTAATTATGGTAAGAGGGTTGGGATCGACCTTTGACCTAATAATTGTTTCATTATCATATTTTTTATTTAAATATAAATGAATGGGTCCCGGTAAAGGGACGTATTGAGGTAATGCCGAGTAAACTATATTAGAACAAGCTAGTTTTAATATATGTTCTATATAAGAGTGTTGTAATAAACTCTTATGAATTATTGTCATATAATTATATATTGGGGATATGGACAAAGGGACACTGGGTAAAATAATACTACTTCTATTGAGACCCTAGATGGGTTATGGTTATACTCAAGAGACAAAGCTGTATGTTGCACAAATTTCTAGAACAAAGGAGACTCGCCTAATTTTTTTTTTTTTTTTAAATATGGATCCCGACATAAATGGGATATAATAAGCAGGTATCGAGTCACCCAAACCCAGGAATTCGCTATTGACGTGCCTGTTAACGGGACCCCTGGAAATTGAGGCGTCACAGCTTGGTATCAGAGCTCAGGTTAACGATTACCTAAGAGCTCGAGTGGGGGTATCCACTAGTGTTTTCGGATATTGGCTTGTCATAGTTGAGTATCGAGAGTTAGGTGTCCGAACCTAGGATTAGTGGGCTTAGGTGTAGAACACGACATTGTGTGCATTGATTGCTTTGGTGTTCTAATATGTTCCACGGGAGATGTATTGTGGTTGTATGAATATATGCATGATAGAATGCGTATAGAAATTTAAGAACACTAGGGGTTAGCAAATGTAACCCAGTGGTTCGAAACTAATTACATGATTATAGGAATTTTTATTTATTAGTGTTTGCATTATGCACCACTAATGTGATAAATGAAAAGAGAATTTAAATTTCTATCTTTAACTTGTGCACAGGTGTCGAGGGCATGGACGTAGAGGTCGCCCACTGGCAAAGAGTCGACCACCGCCTAGCCACCAGTATTTGTAGAGGCCATGGGTGTTGTAACTGCTACCATTACACATGCTAGTGCAACTGGGGGTTAGAGAGGACCAAGTAACCTCCAAAGGTTTATAGCACATCATCCCTTGACATTCACCGGGGAAGGGGATCCAGTGGTAGCCAATCATTAGTTCCGATAAGTTGAGAGGATTTTGGAGGTTAGGGAGATTACCTCCGATGCTACGAGGATCAGGCTAGCTACATTTCGATTCAGAGGGGCGAATCCCAGATACGCTGATTTGGGTCAAAGTCTCACGAGATTCGAGACGATGACATGGAGAGTTTCGAGACTTTCATGGATAAAGTCTCAACATCAGCTAGGCATGCAAAAGCTTGGGAGTTCCTTGAGTTGAAGCAAGGAAGTATGATAGTGCTTGAGTACGTAGCTAAGTTCACCGAATTGGCACGTTTCGGGGATGATTATGTGGCCATATAAATGGCCAAGGTGAGGAAGTTTGAGGATGGTTTGAAATTATCCATCCGGGGTAAAATTATGGGACACCTCCTGCAACATATGGACTATATGACAAGACAACTATAGCTACATGTAGAGATTGATGATGCCCTGAGCATCCAGATGCGGGTGCTAGTGAGAATATAAGGAGGATCAGCTCTTTGAGTTTCAAGGAAGAAGAGAGGATTTCATTGCACGAGACCATTCAAGATAGAGCCACGATTATCGTGGCTAAGGCTGCATGGGGCATCTAGCCGCATCGTCATGTGAATACACAAGGCGTTATCACTACCACCGTTTTGAAAGACATCTTGAATGGATCTGGGCTGCAGGTAGAGATCCTAGGGTTATGGGACACCTCAGTCCCCTATTAGACGTGCAGTGACATGCCATCATTGCCACCTCAAATGACACTTTAGGCCGGGATCAGTCTACGTATATGTGGATCCCAGAGTTATGAGACACCTTAGTCCCAATCATCAGTGGGACATGCGCAGACGCAATTTGTTCCTTCTTACCCCAGCATGGCCTAGGGGAACCAGTATATGTCCCAAGGTGCGGCATAGGCATCGGTTGGATCGTAGACAGGCAAGAGAGGCTAGGGCATGGGTTGAGGTCGAGGATTGTGGCTCTCGTGTCAAACCAGGACCCAGCGTGTCTACGCCCGTGATACCTAGGGTCGAAACACAGATTAATCTACTCTTCAGGTATGCTTTACCTCGTGGTTTATGGGAAATATATCATTTGATTTAGTAGCACATATGGTATTAGGTGGGAATTCTCGTGGACGAAATTCTTTTTATGGGGAAGAATAAACCAAAAATCTAATTTTTCGTAAACAAATAATAAAATTCGCTAAAATGTTCAGGAAGCTTGGAAATTTCTAGATTCGGATGATGAAACGGGATTGTTTACTAGACATCATGAATCTAGGTGACCTTAAAAGTTTCCATCAAATTTCATACGCTTTGAATTTTTACTTAATTTTCTTCAAGGATGGAGTCAAGGATCTGCGACAAGATTTACTTAAAATTTAAGTCGAAACGGTTAGCTAAGTTCACTTAAATGAATTGAACCGAAAAGAAATAATGGTTTGGGACATAAACGAACCCAGATCTGGAGTGGACACGTGGCGCCCATGAGGCTGATAGCATCAAACCTAATAAATTTCAAGTTGCTAGGAAAGGAAAATGAAATAAAAGAGGAAAGGAAAAAGAAAGGAAAAAAAAGAGAGAAGGAAACGGAAGAGAGAGAGAGAGAGGAAAGACAACTCTTCCTTCTCTCTTCGATCCATGGAGTCTGCCTCACACCACAAGGCATAATTCGTCGGGCCAAGAACGAAAGTTCATCTACTTGAAGAGAACTACACGTGGGTACCAAAATCATGGGATTTCTAAAGACTGCTTAGGACTGAAATCAAAGGTTTCGGTTTGTGAAGTGTCCACAGGACTTCCTAGATTTTCTCTTCTACGCCCAAGAGGTAGGGATTTTTCCTACTTGGTTTATTTCACTCCTAGACTCGTTGGTTGAGTTTTAATGCCCTAAGGGCTGTTTGGCCCTTTTTTCCCTAAGGGGTTGTTTGGCAAATTAATGGGTTATCGGAATATTGCCCTATTTTGACCTTATATGATGTCTAGTTTTCGGGGCTGATTTTTGATAGAAAAAGGGAGAATTTGAACTAGTTACCTTCAAGAAAATTGTAGCCCTATTTGAGAACTTGATGTTAGGATTTTGAATCACTTAAATCGGACTTCTAGAGCTCAATTTATGGTTCGTTTTCCGGGACTACTATAGCTGAAATATTTAGTGATTGGCGTCTGTATTTTTGCTACACAATCAGAGGCACATTGCTTGAATTGGAGTGATATACTCAGTTGAATCATACAAAAGCTCACCATGCAACAATGGCTTCAGCTTTGTGATGCTTGTGCGACACACATTACATGGCTTATTGTGCTCTTAGCTGTGACATGTCTTGTTACACCAGCCTAAAGGTTGACGGATGTCACACTGAAAGTGGTAGTGACTTAGATGCCAACGTATGCGTGTATTGATATGTTTGCATGTATTAGTAGATTTATTTGAATCATGTTTGTTTCATATAAAACCAACATACATAATTATGACAGAGTAGGCATGCACATATAGTACTCATTGTATATGTAGCCTCGAGTATGAATAGGGCAATGGCATGATTGTGCATTGGCAAAGATGCACTAGTACGCTCCCAAGGACATGGGTGTGAGTGCATGGTAAAGATTGACACCGTGTTTGGTGTTAATGGTGGGCTCGGTAACATGGACGACGTCCAAAATGAGTCGCACGGTTTTGAGGTTATCGGAGACTATCCAGTTTTTTTTTTTAAATAGAGTCATGATCTGAGACGGTCTGGAATTCTGTTCGGGATCGGAGACTCGTCTAGGGATTCCGCAGATTGTCTAGTCGGATCGCCCAAGGTCGGAGACCGGCCCAGTGGTCGGAGACTATCCACTCGCTGCAGACCGCTCATGGTTGGAGACCATTCAAGGGCTTGAATGTGCTTGCTATCTGAGTATCATCTAAGGATTATCATAAACAATAAGCCTTTGTTTTGATAAAGGGTCAGTGTAAAAACACCAATGACAAAAGTTTCTACATTTGCATATGCATGTGTGAGGGAGCTATGAGGACTCGGGATACGGGATAGGTGACTCACATTCTCAATCCACTACATGTCAACATTTGAATAACGTGCATGTTTTACTTTTAAATGTGTGGAAGCACAGACAGTACTTAGGTGAGGAGTAGCCCTTGTAGGAATATTTCTACTGGCATGCTCAATTGCCAGGAGACCCCCTTTCGTGCATGGAGTTTATAGGGAGATTCACACCCTATTGCTGCCGTGATTGTGAGAAGGTCGACATTGGCCTTGACAATACTTTTTGTAAAGTATTTTATGTAAAAAGAATTGTAATTAAATTCTTGACTATTGTATAAATAGTCGGGTATGTAATTATGGTAAGAGGGTCGTGGATTACCTTATGAATCAGAATTAATCATTTCATTTTCATTTTCGATAAGAATGAATGGGTCCTGGTAAAGGGATGTATTGAGGTGGTGCCGAGTAAACTATATTAGAATAATCTAGTTTTAATATATGATTTGTATAAGAGTGTTGTAATAAACTCTTATGAATTATTGTGATATAGTTGTATATAGAGGATATAGACAGATGGACCCTGTGTGGTCATTATTACTTATGTTGAAACCCTGGATGAGTTATGGTTATACTTTATACAAGTTGTATGTTGGGTAGAGCTCCCAAAACAAAGAAGACTCTACCCGATTTTTTTTAAAATATGGATCCCGATAAATGAGATATAATAGTGTGGTATCGGGTCACCCGAACTGTAGAATTCGCGATATGCTTGTCAACGGGACCCTTGGAAATTTGGGCGTCACATGATGTGCCAAGTGTGAAAACCCGTCATTGGTGTTTCACCCAATGACCTTTTTTTTCCAAAACAAAAGCTTTTTGTTTTATAATTCAAAATCCATTGGACAAACTCCAAAATTCACTTGTTTTTACTAAGTCCTGTGTGTTTTTGTGGGTAGCTTAATTTTTCGGTCTCACCACAAAGCCAGACGCCTTCCAACACTTTCACGAACTTTCATCGCTGGATACATATGTCTAACCAAGAACAAAATTTGGGACTGAAATTTATGACCTCTCATGGCCTCAAAGAAAACCCAAAGCTATTAAATGATCTTTAGGCTAGAAATAACCCAAGTAGGAAAGACCCCTACCTCTTGGAGTTTGGCGAAAACCCCCATATTCTCATACCTACGGGAAGCCCTTGTCGAGTAGATGAACTTTGCCTCTTGCTTTGACGAAAACCGATGACCCGATCTCCATAGATCTTAGAGAGAAGGTAGAGTTTCTCTCTCTAAAGCTCTCTTCTCCTCCCTCACGCTGACTCACTGCTCGGTTCTCTCCAAAAATGGACCTCTTCCTCCTTTTTGTTTGACTTTCATTAATTCCTTTTTTTTTTTTTTATTTTCCCTTTTTCTCTCCATTTGACACATGGCTTTAAATGAGTCATTCAATCAAGTGTTATTTGTCACTTGCTACTCCACATGGCTATCATGTCATGTGTCCATCTCTTATGATGACATGTGGCGCCACTCCATGTGGCACTTGACACGCGACACCTCGAAAAACGTGAAATTATGATTGTCTTGGAATTCAACGAAATCTAATTGCAACTAGATTTCAAGGCAAGACGATTTTTGAAGGTAACCGCTTTATTATCTCAGAGATCTAGAAATACATTTCCAACCTAAATTACCGCTACTATTTTTCAGTAAAAATTAGAATTTTTTCCCAGTTTTTAAAAATTAATAATATGGATTTGATCATAAATATACATGTGTGTGTGATATCAAAGTTTTTCATTATTTACACATTAATAGTCAATCGTAGCTAGGCAAAAATATTCTAAAATTTGTTTGCTTATGCTATAATTAATTAATCAACAAATTTTAAATTATTCTTTAAATTAAAAAAATTTCATTATTGTAGCTAGGCAAAATATTCTAAAACTTTTTTATTGTTTTTTTATTTACTTAATGATGAATAGAGCTTTTTTCCAACTTAATGTTAAATATTACTTAAGATGTGTTTGTTTTTTTATTGAAAGCTAAACATAACTTTTGTTTTGAATATTGCTAAATAAGATTAAGTATTTAGTTGTTTGTTTTTTCTAAAAAAAAAAATCAACTTCCTAATTTTTATCTAAATTTTGAGACAATAATTTTTAAATAATAAATTAAAAATATAAATATAGTTTTATTTAATTAGAATGAAAAAGATAATTTGAGTTTCAATTAGATCATAAAGTATATGATTTGCTCATATTTCAATATTTAGTTTTTTTAATAGAAAAAAACATTCAGAAAAAGACAAAAATCCAAATATTTTGGTTTTTTCTATTCAATAAAAAGTTTCAAAAATTCAATAATAAAGTCATGAAAAAAGTTAAAAAAAACAAACAGACTAAATGCTAAAAGCTATTTTGTTTTCAGCAAAAAGCAAAAAAACAAATGTCACCTTAATTGTATTAAGTATTAAGTTGTTTGTTTAAACATTTTATTTCTATTAAGTATTAAATTGTTTGTTTTTTATATAATAAAAATGAACATCTTAACATCTCAATCTATTAAGAAAAATTATTATATTTATTTAATTTTTATGTCCATGTGTAAAACCCGAGAAAATTCGAATTTTCTGAAAAATGGTAAAATAGTAATTTCGGTCTAAATCCCAAAATTTTCTAGGATGTTTTTCGAGGCATCGGGTGTCGGGTGTCGGGTGCCATATAATGGCTTGTGAAAGACACGCCGACGACAAAAGCCACCTACTATACGCACCCATGCGACACATGTCGTACGACAATGAGATGATGATGAATGGTTTAGATTAAACGATGTGTCAAAAATCAAAACTAAAGGACAAAATGGTGATTAAGGAAAAGAAGTGGGTGAATAAGACAAAGAATAGTCTTCTTCACCATTTGGCAAAAACGCAGGAATGGAGATTTTTGCAGATTTTAGAGAGAGAAATAAAGGACTTCTCTCTAGATTTCCCCATGCTCGGATCGTCTGTCTCTTTCGCCACAGGCTGTGCCATCTAATGCGCAAAGGTCATGTGATACCATTTTGTGGAGTTCCGACAACTCCAAGAGGTAGGGATCTTTTTCTACTTGGTTTATTCTTTAGCTAAGAGTCATTTTAATGGATGGGAATTTGTTGAGGCCTGAATGGTCTTGTTTTTGGTTTCAAAATCTTTGAACCGAGGAGAAAATTCTCTCTTGCCAGCCATGAAACCACTACCAGCCTAGGGTCTGTTCAATGCTCACGTTGATATGTTGTGTGTGATTTTTGTGTTGTTAGGTGATTCAAAATGAATTGTTTGGATTGTTATTAGCCCATGTGAGCTAATTTTGGTGTTATTGATTGTGAATTGAATAACATGAATTATGTAAATTAATTATGTTAATATATGCATGTAAACTATATTAGCATCAATTGTTTGGAAATGACATAATGCATTCCATATGCACCGGGGCAATTCAGAACGATAGGTGAGTGCAATGACACTGAGCCGAAAAGAAAAAGGGAAATGATTGGGAAAGGAATTTTTAAGGAAGATTTTCCTCCGGAATTGCCTTTCGAGAGTGGTCCATCAGCTATCTCTGGGAGGTAGACCCATGACCGTTTGGAAAAATATCCAAAGCACTAGCTTTAGGTAGTCTCAATATATTACCGTAAATTCGTAAGTTTGAGGAAAGCTTTATTTCTGAAAATTGTATTTTGCTTGCATTTGGCTTAGGCATGTGTGAGAGTCGGTGAGACTCAGACATGGGATTGGGCATGTAGACATTCAAGTAGGATCATGTATTTGCTTGAGTGTGTTTGGTCATGACATGTGCACTTAGGTGGGAGTAACCCATGCAGGACATTATCACTACCTGGCATTGCCCACCCCGCCGAGGGATCATTATTTCAGTGTACGTGAGGCATGTGAGGACGGCGCTCACTGTGAGGCCATTTTTAGAAGAAAGCCAGATTGTGACTTTGGTATTCATTTTGTATAACATGTATTAAAACTTTAAATTTTGATATATGTTTGGTTAAGAGTACTATAATAACTCTTGAACTATTGTAATATAATTGATGTATTTTGGTGAGTATTGATTTTTAACAATAGGTGGCTATTTTTACTTTGATGTGGGCCCGGTGTGGTCGTTGTAAATGTTGGGGATAGTTGAATTGTAGCTTCCCGTACAAAGGAAACTTTGCCCGATTTTTCATTAAATCTGAGTCTTGGAATAGGGACTCCACTGAGTGAGGCTCAAGTTACCCGACATCCACGAATATTCCTACATGGTTGATCTAAGTTGTCAACGGACTTCGGGAATGGGGCGGCCACAATTGCATCGGCGCATACTTTACCACCCAAAGGAGCTCAAGGCCTGTATCCATAAGTTTAGTCCTCGATACCAACTTCATGCACTTGGTATTAGAGCTAGGTATACTAATACCTAGGGCTTGAGGACTTCATGGGGCTTAGGCCATGGTCGCTAGCAGGAGAGAGCACCACAACTGGTGGCTCGACAAATGTTAGAGTTTAGGCATGTGATTACCTAGGGGTAGTCACGATAGGATTGTAATCGCATGTATCATGGTTTCATGTGATTGTGCATAACATGAATCACAGTGGCAGCCAGGATTCTCAGGTGTTTGCGAATAGCACATAGGAAAAAAAAAAAAAAAAACTATATTGAAGAAATTTTTCTAAGGTTTTACAAAGGTAAAACAAAAGAAAATAAAATAAAATAAATTTTAATGAATTTTTATTTTGCTTCATCGAATGAAAAAAAAAAAAATATATATATATATATATATAGTATATATATATGTATATATATATATATATATATATATATATATATATATATATATATATATATTTTTTTTTTTTTTTTTTTTTTTTTTTTTTTTTTTTTGTGTGGTCTTCCAATGTGTGGAACAAAATGAAAAAAAAAAGTGAAAAATAAAAGTGTGAAATCCTGGTCACACGCCATTTACGCTTATGTTAATCACGATACAAAGAACCTCCAGATCGTGACACGTAGGTCAAGGCACAGGCTAAGACAGGGTTAAGAGGCTCCTCACGCCCCACGATCACACAAAGAAGGGCCACGACACAACCGGTCTCAAGGCACAGCACATGCGCGGCTGCATGGCTTGGCCAGGGTGAGTTACACACAATGGTTTGTATCGCGGGTTGGGGTGGCCTTTGCGCTGTAATATGGGCAACGATGCCGTGCTGAGATACATAAGAACACCCCGCGACACGGTGCGCGTGAGCAATGCAACACGCGCGGGCAAAGGCGCAAGACACAAGACGCCAGCAGGCCTCGTGCTGCGATACAAAGTTTGTATTAGACCGGGGCTTATGACACTACAGCGCGCGCAAGACGACAAGGCCTGCGACACGGCTGCCAGGCGCCGGCGACATCGTCGGTCACGATCACGACACGACGCCAAGCAGCAAGGCCGACATGGCTTTCTTTCCAGCGACACGGCTCGGGCGTGCGTGCACGCCGCCCGGGAAAGCACGCAGCGCCAGCCGAGCGTGAGCGCGCGCTGCCCATGTGCAACTTAATAGCGGTGTGTAATCGTGTAATCTCCGACCTAGTTTTTGACTCAATGCACCGTTTCGAAGTCAATGTTTCATGAACAATCGTTTCACGGTGTTTTCGTAAAAAAAAATTTAATAAAATAAAATAAAGAATTTTTTGTTGCATATGATTTAATATATGAATCTCATTGGTTTCGTGACACGGCGTGAATGCATGGACGTTGTGTATGAGTCAAAATATTCTTTCTCAGAGGGAATAGTGTCTCGAGGTCGTATTTACACCTTAGAGACACTTCATTTAAAACCCAACTTGCCATTTGACATGTGTATGGCTAGTCACAGAACTGAGAGGTCGCCCACGAGTGCCAGCCAAGACCACTATTTTTTACCAAAGAGGCCTTTGCCAGGCCGGGATTGCGGCTACCGCCATTGCACAGCTAGTGCACAGTAGCCAGTGGAGGTTCAGTGGGCACCATCATCCTCCGATATTCAGGGGAGGAGGATCCGGCTGGTAAAGTGTACTCATTGGTTCATGCAAATGAGAAGGTATCGAGGCTAAGGTGTGATGGCCTCTCTCGACAGACCGTGATTAGACTAGTTGCATTCCAGCTAGAGGGCGAGGCCCAAGTGTGGTCGAACTAGGCGAAGACCTCTAGAGATCTAAAGGCAATGACTTGAGCAGAGTTCCATGATCTTTTCATGGGCAAATATTTTCCGAACACTGCTTGTCACACGAAGGCTCAAGAGTTCCTAGAGTCAGCGGTGGATCATGACCGTGATTGAGTACGTGGCAAAGCCCACAAGCTGTACCATGGCTGATGACTACGTACAATGACATGGCCAAGGTCGAGATTCGAGAATGGGATAAAGTTGTCCATTTAGGGGCAGGATTGTAGGACTCCTCGCCATGTGATTATGGACTCTATGGTCTGACTAATCTCACCATAGATAGAGAGAGATCGAGAATGCTCGGAGAACTCGGGATGCAAGTGTTAGTGGCAAGAGGAAGGAGAGTCAATTTTCTTCTAGTTCGAGGAAGAAGCCCAGGGCTTCTAGTTCACAGGGGTTCTAGAGCCTCGGCCATCCGAGCTAGGGACATATCAGGGTTGCCAGTTAGGCTGGGCAGATGGTATGCTACCATCACAAGAAATTCTATTATACGAGGAGGGATTTCCTGTAGATAAAGATCCTGTGGTTTCGGGACAACAGTCCCACGGCCGGTGGACGGGGCAAGAGAGGATACACTGATACCTCCATGCCCAAGATAGCCAGAGCCAAAGACGGGCTCTGTGAGCTGCACCGGCACCTGCTACATGTGCAGGTTGAGAGGCTGACATTATGGGCCGAGGCAGAGACCAGCCCACAGCAAGACATCGAGTTCAGTGGGCGTGTCTATGCTTATCACACCATCGGCCGAGTCAAGAGGATCACCAAGCATAGCTGTGGTACGTTTTCTATCTCACTGGGCAAGAGTGTTATTTGATTATAGTGCGTCGGATTCTATCATCACAGACTGGCCAAAGTATGTAGTTAGCTTAGGTCGAGGCCTTAGAGAGCCTCGATGTGAGTTCTCCCTAGATTAAACAGGGATAGAAATGATATGTCGAAGGCGAAGTTAGAGATCTAGGGGATTTTGCTCACAGTGGACCTGAAGGTCATGGACATGTCGTAGTTCGACGTCATCCTCGGGATGGATCACCGATACCTTATCTCCGTCACATCGATCATGAGCATGAGGGTTACCGCCTCATATGTGAAGATACTCGTGCGCTCAGGGACAAGCATGATATTTCCTTGCCCCGGCACAAAGGTAATGAGTCTAAGTGTCATGGGATGGGCTTAGCTGGTTGGCCAGTAAGCTCCACTCGGAGGATCAGGCGAGACCAGACTAGATCTACCTCGAGTAGTCTGCGAGTATGAGGATGTTTTTCCGGATGAGCTACCGGGATTGCCTCCGTAGAGGGTTGTAGACTTCAATATCGAGTTACACCCTGGTACTTCGCCCATCTCTATGACTCCGCATAGGATGGCACCGGTTGAGTTGCAGAACTCGAAGTCCACTACGTGAGCTAATGGACAAGGTTCATTAAACCCAAGACTCACCAATGGGCGCTCCTGCTCTATTTGGCAGGAAGAAGAAGGACAAGACCCTTTGACCGTGCATTGACTACGTATTACTGAATAGGCTAGATGACTTACAATCTGCACTCCATTGTTTCCAGGATTGATGACTTGTTTGATCAGTTGAGAGGAGTGCGAGTCTACTCCAAGATAGACTTTCGCACTAGTTACCATAAGCTAAGGGTTAGGGAGACAGATATCCTCAAGACAATAAGCCAGATCGCAGACAAGACTTTTGAAGCCATATGATGCTCCTTTTGGATTGACAAATGCACCAAAGAAGATTCATGGACTCTCATGTATAGGGTATTCCAACCCTATCTAGATCAGTTTGTCGTAGTCTTTGTGGATGACATTTTGATTCTACCCTAGTCGAGGGAGTACGAGATCACTTCGAGATTGTTTTACGCCATCGAGAGACCATCGCCTGTACGCTAAGTTCGGGCAAAGAAGTGTGGCTTTGGCTTACTAAGGTGAGAGATTTTTAGACACAAGGCTCACTGCGTGCCAAGAGACCTATAGCTGTCGAGGCCTCTGAGATGAGTTGAGAGGTCAAGTCAATCTACGAGATACATAGTTTCTTAGATCAAGCAGGGTACTACAGGAGATCTATCGAGATTTCTCCTGAAAGAAGTGCACTTATGACGAGATTGACCCGAAGGAGTGTTAAGTTTGATTGGAATGACCGATGAGGCATTCTAGAGTTGGAAGAGGAGGCTTACTTTTGGGGCCTTCCTATCTTAATAGTCCTTACCAGGGGATGGTGGGTACATAAGGTATCATGGATGCTCGAGGGCTGAATCGGGATGTGTTTTGATGCAGTTCAGGAGGGTAGTAGCTTATGGTTCCAGTCAATTGAAGAATCATGAGCAGAATTACCCCACACATGACATGGAGTTGGTAGCCGTAGTCTTTGCCTTGAAGATTTGGCACCACTATTTATATGGTGAACAGTTCGAGGTGTACTCAGACCACAAAAGTCTGAAGTATATTTTCACGTAGCAGGACCTCAATATAAGGCAACGCAGATGGATGGAGTTCCTAGAGGATTATGATTTCACTTTGCATTACCACCTCTGTAAGGAATATGTGGTGGCTGATGCACTCAATGGAAGTGATTTTACATTGGCTAGTATAGCTTCCGAGAGGATGGATGCCTCTATGACTACGGGATGGGGCTGGGTTACGCACAAACGAGCGTGCTCGGGCACGTTAGGGAGTTTAGTAGCCACACCGCTCCTTTGAGCAGAGTGATCGAGTCCCAGGGACAGGACGCGGAGATAGTGTCCATCGTGACCGTATAGTAAGGCACAGTGACGAGGGTTGGACCGGGCTCCACGTAGATGGTAGTCTTCGGTATAGAGGACGGGTAGTAGTTCCTCGCTGACCGATCAGAGAGAGGATATTCTCGTGGAGTTTCACCGCTTCGATTTTCCGTATTATCCAGCGGCATGAAGATGTACCGTGATCTTTGTCGCCTAGATATCGAGCGGAATGAAAAGACACTGGGGGATTTTGGTTCGACGATGTCTCACGGTCAAGAGGTTGGCTGGGCCGAGCACCGGGAGCCAGCAAGGCTACTTCACCATCGGAGGTGGTCGAGTGGAATTGAGCACGTCACTGGCTGAATTTGTGAGACCCACTTGCCACAGACACCACAAGGACATGACGCGGTGTGGGTGATGTGAGATCGTCATGAAGTCGGGCACATTTTCTAGCCATGCGGATGACCTTCACATTGGAGAGATTCTGCCGGTTGTATATTCGAGAGATAGTCCGGCTACATGGAGTTCTAGTATCTATAGTGTCGAATAGGGACCCGAGGTTTACAGCTCACTTTTGGAAGAGTTTCTAAAAGGCTATGGGCAATACCTGCTGACTCCCGAGCATGGGCCTTTCCACCCACGCATTGGGATGGTCACCGAGAGGACTATACTGTGTGTTAGAGGACATGTCGCGAGCATGCGTCTCGATCATATGGGTAGCTGGGAAGAGCACTTACCCTTGGGTGGAATCGCCACAACAATGGGGCTACCAGCAGACACAGATGGCACCATATGGCATTGTACGGGAGGCCATGCAGATCACCGATATGTCGACCGAGGTGGAGAGAGCTCCATCACCGGTCCCGACATGATTAGAGACACCTCCGAAGGTGAGCTTGGTACGACAACGCTTCGCTGCCTCGAGGCCTGCAAAAAGAGCTATGTCAAGTGTATGATATCAATTCTTAGAGTTTGAGGTTGAGATCACGCCTTCAAGGTGATGCCTAAGAGAGGAGTGGTCAGTTTAGTGTTTATGGTTATCAATGAGGTTTATCGACCCTTCGAGATACTCGAGAGGGTAGGTATCAGAAGGCACCCATGGTTTTACCACCCAGCATGTCAAGTGTCCAAGAGGTATTTCACGTCTCCATGCTCCGGATGTATACTCCAGATCCATCTCATGTAGTGGATTAGAGACAGATTGAGGTTGACACATATGGGACCTTCGAGGAGGGACCGGTGTGAATTATGGATAGCCGGGATCAGGTTTTGCGAGGAGTGGAGTGGAGTGGAGTGAGGGTGCTATGGCGGCACCGTGGAGTGGAGGAGTCAACGTGGGAGTACGAGGACACGATGCGGGTCACCTATTCCTTCTTGTTTAGGGATGAAGGTACGTGGTTGAGTCGTTTAGTACTTGAATAACTAGTTTACATGCAAGGGGTAGTGCACGTTCCTATGCATGTGAATGGTTGTGATTGTCCAAAATTTTGGGACGAAATTCCTTTTATGGAGGGGAGAATGTAAAATCCTGGAAAATTCAAATTTTCTAAAAAGGGTAAAACGGTAATTTCGGTAAAAATCCGAAATTTTTCTAGATCTCAGATGATGAAACGGACTTCATCGTTGGAATCGTCTCACGAAATCTAGATACCACATCAAATTTTGTCGAATTTTGAGACAATAGAAATTTCTTAATGCTTTTCGAGGCACTGGCATCTTGGTGTCAGAACTATAAGGAAAGACATGTGATGTGACAAAAGTCACCTACTACATGTACCCATGTGACACATGTTGCATGAGTAGAGAGAGGATGAGATGGATGGCTTAGATTAAGTCATGTGTCAAAAATCAAGACAAAAGGGACATGGAAGGAATTAATGAAAAGTTTAATTGAATAAAGACAAAAGCAAATAGTTCTATTTGTTGAATACACAAAAAAGCAACATTTATATCGGATTTTAGTACCTTCAGCTCATATTTTTCTCTCATTTTGTATAAGAATAGGTGCCTTTGATCGTTCTCGTGTTTTTTGACTCAGGTAGGTTTTCGTTTCGGGCATAATTGTTATAGGGTTCGTGTCCCGAGAGCAAATGTGATCATCATGATGATGGCAAACACCGCTGAAGTCTCGAAGTGTAATGGTGTTGGGGAACACCAGAGGCGCAGACTCGTACTACAAACTAAATGCATCTCCAAAGCAAAATTCATCAAGATTGCTGGTACCGTACTAATTTCACCCCAGACCGGTGACCCCAAATGTAAAATCACCGCAGCAAAGTGGCATCGGGTAATTCACTCATCGTACCTGTACCACTCTCACTAAGATCGCAGACTCCCCAAACGTAAAATCACTAAGATAGTGGTACCGTACTAATTTACTAGTACCGTACCAACATGTAATTCTCTTATGTGGATTTGAGAATTCCAATTTCTGTACAAGGGTATGCTTGTCCTTCGACCACCAATTCGAGATCACAAAGGAAAAGGGTATAAAAGCCAAAGAAAAGGTGGAGAAGAGTAGTTTTTTATTCTAGGGTTTTAGTTTCATAAGAGGAGAGTGTTTTTCTCATATTTATGCGAGGGTTCATAGAGCAGAGTAGGATACTTAACTTTTCTTCGGATTATGGATTTCAATTACGTTTAATCTTTCAGTTAGTTCATACAACTCGGTTCTCTCTTATAGTCTTTTGTTCTTTTGATTCTCAAATCTTGCAATTAAAGTGTGATTTTCAAGTTTCTTTTATAGTAGTTTCTTATCAAATATGAATTTATTTAGTTTCAATGAAGTTCTAAACTCCCATGATGGGGTTCTAACGGTGGAAACTCACCTTGATCAAGGTAACAACCCTCAATTCCTCTTTTGTACCTCAACGGGACTGTATGATGCTAAGAACTTGTAGAAAATTCTTATAAAACCTTAGTTTGGCATCTTCTTGACAACGGTGAACGAGAGATCCCCTACACGTCAGCGATCGCAAATGCAAGCTAAGAGTCTGAGTAAATTGTTTGAACAAGTGTTTATCATCACTCGATCGTTTTTCGTTCTAAAAGAGATTTTAATGTAAAATCTAATAAAGACCATTCATGTGTCCCTAGATTTGAGATTATGAATAAAGAATTTGAAATTACTTGGTAGGTAGTGAGTGAAACTGGAACCTAATAATCACCTTTGTTTTAAATAATCCAACAATGGGTTACTGATCGACTGACCCACTGACCACATGTAATTTCTTTTAAACATACATTCTTAGAGAATAACCCTTAAGGATCACCTAGAATACCACTCCCTATGGATTACCACAATAGTATAATGCTTGATGACCTTGGATTCCTACCTTGGAATGTTTAACATCTGAAATGATGAAGCCTCTTCTCAAAAGAAAGAAAATCGACAATGGGTGGCCAAATCAGATTTTAGAGAGAAACCTTCTCTAGATTTCCCTCAGATTCGGATAAATCTCGGTTTTGTAGACCAAGAAGTAAAGTTGTTCTCTGGAAAGGGCTACGCGTGGACCTTACGATTTAGTGGAGTTCCAGCAATTCAAGAGGGTAGGGATCTTTTCCTCTTGTGTTCTTTGGCTAAGAGTCATGTAAATGGTTGGGGATGTTTTGAGGCTTGGATTGGCAGGTGTTTCGAAGTCTCAAAACATTTGAACCAGTGGAGAAAATCTCATTGTTGTGGTGTGAGCGATTGCCAGCAGAGGTTTCAGCTGTTCATGTGAATAGTGACTTGATTTTGGTGCTAATTTTTATGATCGTGATGATTCAAAATGAATTGCTTGTGTTTGTTAATTAGCCTATGTGAGCTAATTTACAATTGTTATTGATTGTAATTTAGATAACATGATTTATGTAGATTAATTATGTTGAAGTATATACATATTTATATATTAGCATGAGTTGTTGGGATTATGGCCATTCCATGCCTTTGGGGCACCCTAGAGATATTAGGAGTGAGTGCATGACATGAAAGAAAATAACAAGGAAAAATGTTTGTGAAAGGAATTTTGAAGGAAGATTTTCAGAAGAATTGCCTTGGAAAGTCGTCCAACATATCACTTCGGATGAGGTTCTGTTGTTTCCAGTGTTATCCGACCAATTTGTGTGACGCCCATTTCACAAGGGTCAGATTGACTACTGTCAACCGCGGAATACAAGTGGATGTTGGGTTACGGCCAGCCGCCAGAAAATCGGGCAGAGTCCGTTTATGCGGGGAGCTCAGCGAATACAAAACCTGTCCCAACCAACATCAACATCTAAATACCTAAGTAAAACATGGATAAAAACGGCCTCTTGGGCCCATACTACAATATTCTTCACAATATACATATCCAACTATATCCAATAGTTTCAAAAGAGTTAATCAATTCTCTTTTATACAACACATATATTAAAATTAGAGAATTCTAATACATGTATACAATCACAAAACCAAAGCCACAATCACGGCTTTTCTTCTATGACCTCTATGGCGTCTTTGTCTACTCGCTCAAGCTCCCTGTACCTGTAAAATGTATCCCTCGACAGGGTGAGCTAATGCTCAGTGGAATCACCTAAGTGAAATTTACTCTCCACTAGTGCATATCTGATAGCTCAAATAAACACACATTCAAGCAAATACATGATCCTACTTGAATGTCTACATGATCAACTCATACTCCGAGCCCTCACCGACTCCCTCACACATGCCTAAGCCATGTATGAGAAAACATCTTTTTCAAAACAAAACCCATTTGTTCTTGAAAATATACTACCGAAATATTCGGTAAAAATGTGGGACTACCCTCCGAGGCGAATTGGTTGGTGAGCTTTCCGAAACAGTCATAGTCCCACATCCAGAATGATCATTGGCCCATCTCTAACCCAATTCTCAGATATCATCTTTGTGAAGTCCTTTCAAAACGTTTTCGTTTTTATTTCAATTTTCATGTCATGCACTCACCTAATTTCTAGACTACAGTGCATATGAAATGCATTATGATGCCATTTCAATAACTCATATTACATATACAAATATATCACCATGCATATATTCACATAATATCCAATCACACAATCATGCCTTGTAATTAATCAATTCATACATAAAAATTAGCTCACTTGGGCTAATGATCAAACACGAGCAATTCAACTTGAATCACTCGACCAAACCCATTTTCATACAAAAATATATTTTTGTGAACATTGTTTCGGGAACAGTAAAACCTTAGATTATTGTTCCTATCAAAGCACAAATTATCGGTTCACTTTGTGAACCCGTATTTCTCGGCCGATTCCGGCCTCATACACATCACAACACAATCCATTGCATGAATCACCATTAACCATTAGCCACCCAAACAAATTCGTGAGCACACATCAGAATTGGGTTCCATAAACTAAACAATTCGATCCCAAGTTTTGGGATCGATCAAAATCCGCCTCACTACTTAATCAACTCAAGCATCATAACACTTAAATAAAGAATAAAACCAAAGTAGGAGAAACCTCACCACTGAGCTCTGGAGTAAACTCCCTAAATCCAGACTCCACGCGTTCCCTCTCCGTGTGTAGAGCAGCCCTTCTTGTCCCGAAGACCCGCCAACTGGATCACGAGGAAATCTGGGTATATAAGCTTGAGGTTCTCTCTCTAAAACAAAACGAAATGGCCACTGGATCTCAAATCTGCTCTCCCACGTTTTTCTTCTCTTTTTCATTTGGAGAAGACAAGTCACTATTTCTATTTTGTCTTCTAGTGACTTAAACAAATCCCAAAATGCCTATTATGTCCCTTCATTTCCCGCTACATTCTGACTATCTCTGGTCCATTTCCATCATTTCTACCATACCACTTATGGCACATGAGTATGTGTTATATGTGACTTTCGTCAGATCGAAAATCGCTTACCAAGACCCGAACCTGCGATGCTCGTAAACACATGTAAATTCGACCATCTCGAATTCACTAAATTTTACGTGCTAGCTAGATCATGAGATCGATTCCAACGGTGAAATCCGCTTTTGTCATCTAAGATCTAGAGAATAAAATTACTGATTTTTAACCGAATTAATAATTTTGTAATCTAAATTACTTATTTTGCCCTTATTCTTAAATTGGAATTTCTGTCTACACTGCTCCCTGAGGGTAGTCGTCCAATATATTTACCGACCTCGAGAAGAAGTTTTTGAGAACAAAAAGTTTTTGTTTTGAACCGGATATTTTACCCCGCATTTGGACTTAGGCATGTGTAATAGGGAACTCAAGTGAGGACTCCTGGACACGGGATCAGGCATGTAGACATTCGAGTAGGTTCATGTAATTACTTAGATGTGATTGTTTTCCATGACATGTGCACTTAGGTGGGGAGTAACCAATGTAGGAAATTAGCACTACTGGGCTTTGCTCACCCTGTCGAGGGATCACTATTTCAAGTACGTGGAGCGACGGGGAAGGCGACACTACTGTGAGGTCACAGAAGAAGAAAGCCGACTCGTGGCTTTGATATTGTTGTATAACATGTATTAGAATTCTATAATTTTAATATATGTTTGTATTAAGAGTAATGTATTAACTCTTGAACCATGTGAGATAGTTGGTTGGATATTTTTAGTGAGTATTAATGCATGGGCCCAAGTGGCCATTTTTACTCATTTTAATTGTATATGAACCCTGCGGTGGTCACAATAAGTAATCGGTCGGATATGCATGGTATTGCAGAGCTCCCGTACAAAGGAGACTATGCCCACTGCGGAGTGGTGTTTCGTTACTCCGACATCCACGAGTATTCGTAGTTGGATCTGTTGTCAACTGACCGGAATTTAAAGGCCAGATGATGAAGATGAATGGCTTGGGATTAAACAATGTGTCAAAATCAAACTAAAGGACAAAATGGGGATTAAGTGAAAGAGTAAGTGAATAAGACAAAGTAGCATAGTCTTCTTTCTTCACCATTTTGGCAAAACGCAAAGGAAGTGGAGATTTCATTTTAGGAGAGAAATAGTGACTTTCTAGATTTCCTGCTCGAACCGTCGCCTCTTCGGGCCAAGAAGAAGCAAAGTTGTTCTACGCGCGCGGGCTATGCGGTACGATTTCAGGGAGTTCCGAATAACTCCAAGAGGTAGAGATCTTTTCCCTACTGGTTATTCGGCTAAGAGCCATTTTAATGGACGGGGATTTGCTGAGGCCATGATGGCCATGTTTTCGGATTCAAAATCTTTGAACCGAGTGGAGAAAAATCCCTATCAGGTGGCCGCCATGAATAGTGCCGAGCCTAGGTTCTATCGTTCACGTGATATGTTGTGTGATTTTTTTTGTTGTCAGAAAGGATTTAAAATGAATTGCTTGAATTGTTATTAGCCCATGTGAGCTAATTTTGGTGTTATTGATTGTGAATTGAATAACATGAATTATGTAAATTAATTATGTTAATATATGCATGTAAAATATATTAGCATCAATTGTTTGGAAATGGCATAATGCATTCCATATGTACCGGGGCACCCTAGAACGATAGGTGTGAGTGCATGACACAAAAATGAAAATGATTGTGAAAGGAATTTAAAGGAAGATTTTCCGAAGAATTGCCTATGAGAGTGGTCCAACAGTTCATCTCGGAGGCGGACCCATGATTGTTCTAAAATGATCCACAGTAAATTTACTCGGGAGGGTAGTCCAAATATATTTACCAGTCTTCGTAGTAAGTTTTCGAGGACAAAAAGTTTTTGTTTTGAAAACTGTATTTTTGCTCGCATTTGGCTTAGGCATGTGTGAGGAGTCTATGAGGACTCGAGACATGATCAGCATGTAGACATTCAAGTAGGATCATGTATTTGCTTCGAATGTGTTTGGCTGCTATGACATGTGCACTTAGATGGGGGAGTAACCCATGTATGAAATTAATACCTGTCGTAGATCATTATTTAAGGTACGTGAGGTAATAGGAGGACGACGCCACTAGAGGTCGCATTTTTTTAGAAGAAAGCCTGATTGGGCTTTGGTATTCATTTTGTATAACATGTATTAAAACTTTAAATTTTGATATATGTTCGTTAAGAGTAATCAGAATAACTCTTGAACTATTGTAATATAGTTGATGTATTTTGGTGAGTATTGATGCATGGGCCCAAGTGGCCGTTTTTACTCGCATGTGGACCTGGTGTGGTCGTTGTAAAATGTTGGGACATGTTGTATCTGTAGAGCCCCTGCATGTGCTGAGACTCGCCGATTTTCATTAAATCTCGAGTCTTGGAAAAGGGGACTCAATGGAGGGTGCCCAAGCTACTCGACATCCACGAATATTCACCGCTGATAATAGTCAATCTGACCCCGAAATGGGGCTACACCATGAATTAAAATAAATAAAATTAGTTTAAAATAAAAAATAAGAATAATATATTGAATTCAACCAGAACAAAATATCTAGAATTACGCGATATATCTATTTCTGGATTTTACTTCGATATATCGGAAATATCGATAAATATCGATGGATATTTTGATAAAAATATCAGAAAGCGAAAATTAACAAAAATACTTTGTTGAACTATAAAAAAGACATAAATAAGAAAATATACACTTATTGAAAACAATATTCATTATAATTTATCGAGAAATTACATTACAACAGTAATTTAAAACCAAAATGATGATCAATGTGGCTCCATTACATTATTTGATGAAGAGATCCCATCTTGATAAAGATAATATTCATAATAAGATCTTCAAAATATTGAGATAAATCACATAGAAAAAATAATTTGAGAGTTAAATGGAGCTTGGATGTGTATGGATGAGTTTGTAAAGAGATTGTATGTGTGAAACCCCGAGAAAATCCTAATTTTCTCAAAAAGGGTAAAATGGTAATTTTAGTCAAAAGTTGGAATTTTTCTAGACCTCGGATGATGAAACGGACTTCATCGTTGAAATCGTCTTGCGAAATCTAGCTACCACGTCGAATTTCACACTCCAAGACAATTAATTTTCACCTTTTCGCAAGAACTGGAGTAAGTATGACACTCGCACATTTTGAGTGGCTTAACGTGCCACGTGTCGTGCGCACTAGTTAAACAAGGAGAGCTAAGTGAGGCCCACGTGGACATGTGGCATCTCCTAATTGGATGGAAATCCAAAGTAGGTGGATAAGAGGATAAGAAATCCAAGTCAATCAATGGGAGGTTGACAAGTGACAAGTGAGAGGACAAAAGGGGAATAAATAAAAAGAAAAAGAAGACATCTTCTCTCTCATTTTGGCTAGATCCGGCAGTGGAGGGGAGAAACAAATTTTAGAGAGAGAAAGTCCAACTTCTTTCTAGATTTCCTGGCTGCTCGACCACCTGCTTCGTCTTTCCAAGCAAGAAAGAAAGGTTTCTATGTCAGAAGGGCTGCGCGCGGACACCGACAGGAGTTTGACAACTCCGGGAGGTAGGGGTCTTCTCCTACTAGGTTTATTTTCGGTTTAAGAGCCATTAAAATGGTTTGGATTGTATAAGGCCATGAGTGGTTGCTGATCGCTCCCAAAAATTGGATCATGCAGAAACGGACCTGCTGACCACACGCCTCAAAAACCCGTGGGTCCTTGACTACCCGCCAACCCAAGGAATATTTAGTGGATGTCTAAGCATCTGACGCCACCATGAAAAATCTAGCAAAGTCTTTGCAAGGAGCTCACCCAAATACAACACCAGATATAACTCCGTCCCATTATACAAAATGACCACACTGGGTCTCATATACAACTATATTTGGAGAAAATGACCTCTCTCGGACCCCTTACACATACTCCTCACAACATATAAATCCAACCATCCAATATGATCCACAACATGAGTAAAATGGCCACTTGGGCCCATAAACAATACTCATAAAACATACCAACTATATATCATAGTTACAAGAGTTAATGATCTACTCTTTATGATGAACTGCCCCTCGCACGCCCCCGCATCGTGAAATAGCATCCCCTATTGCAGTGAGCTACAAATGTTCTCGCAGTGGAATCACCCTAAGTGGGCCATCTCCACCTAAGTGCATATGCAATGCTCCAATAAACACACATTCAAGCAAATGCATAACTCTACTTGAATGTCTAACTGATCATCTAGTAATCTTGTGTCCTCAATGACCCACACTCGCCTAAGCCTCGTATGAGAATTATCATATTTATTTGTGGACAACCCTCCGATGTATATATATCAATTGGGCTGTCTCCGACGATTGATATTATTTATGGACTACCCTCCGATGTATATCAATTGGGCCGTCTCCGATGATTTATATTTTTCTTTAGTATGGACTACCCTCCGATCATTTTTAGTTTTAGACAACCCTTCGAAACCATTTTCTAGATCATCATTACGCACTCACTCCTATCATCCTAGGGTGCCTCTACAGATATGGACGCATGATGCCAATTCCATTACGCCTTATATCATATGCAAATATATAAACATGCATATATTCTACATAATTCAAATCACACAATCATGTTATGTAATTTCACATTTCATACATCAAATTAGCTCACGTGGGCTAATGATCAAACACGAAAGCAATTCGATTTAAATTATCAACTAAACACATTATTTCACAAAAATTATTTTGTGAATACTATTCTTTGGGAATAGTGAACCCTGCTACTATTCCCAAGAATACCAATCACCTGGCTCACTTAGTAACCATTTCACGCCATCTGCTCCTCATACAAACCACTACAAGATTTGTTTCACACTTATGACATAACTAAACACTTATAGAGCAAGATGAAGTCACTCAAATATTCCAAAATTTATTATCGCCCATTGAATCAACTGTCCTACAATTTACTCACCAAAAAACGAACCAAATATAAATGACTTAAACAAAGGTAAACCTAAGAGAGCAACTCCCATCTCTCTGAATTGTCAACTTCTCAATTAAAAGCTCGAATGCCAGAATGGGATGCATAGATGTTTTCCTTCTTGTCCCGACGACCCGACTATTTGATCGTCCATGAATCTAAAGAGAAGTGCCTTACTCTCTCTCTAAAATCACAATTTATTTTCAGACCTATCGTGATCTAATCTCCTCACCCATGTTTTGGCTTGTTTTTGAATCAAAGAGATGACATTATTCCCTATTTTGGCATATTATCATTTAATCATTTTTCAAAATGACCATTATGTCCCTTCTTTCCCGCCTTTGTTATTCGTAAGACTATCTCACGGTCCATTTTCATACTTCTCTACTCATGCCACTTATGGCAATATGAGTACGTGTTATATAGACTTTCGTCGCGACGGAATCCGCCTACCGCGCACCAACCGCGATGCTCTAAAACGCGTTAACCCGTTTGGTCTTTAATTTATCAAACGACGCGGTTAATAGATTTCTCACGATAACTGAACGTGAATCCATTTCATTGCATCCAGATTAGAGAACAAATTCTGAGTTTTTGACTGCAAATTAAGATTTTACCCTTTTTCGTAAATTAAATTTCTGTTCATAATGGACAAATTCCGGACCGATCTCGAGATCGAAAAATGATGTTGGCTTGTTGCTTGATATTTGAATAACATTAAAATTGTGGTTGGAGTGTTTGGGGTCGAAATGGCCGTGAGTTTTTGGTCCTCCGGAGTGGACTGACAGTGGGAATTTTTTGGCAGCTTTATTACCTCATTACAGCCGTTTAGGACTGTTAAAACAAATCGTTGATGTCAGACTTAAATTGCCCATGTATGTTATGCATTAATGTGTTAACATGATGTTTGAATATAATATATAATCGCCTGTAAGCCATTGGAATTGAATTATTTATTAGCTTACGCGAATAATTTCGATTATATTGCTATGAATAAATAACATGTTATTAGTATGTGAATTTTGTTAATATAATGCATTTAACGATCTATTTACATGTGTCAGGAGAAATTAAGATAACGATCATACACCTGAGCAACCCAGAATAGGAGGTGATATATGATATGAAAGAAGAAATGGTCGTGAGCATTTCGAGATTCTGGCCCAGAGTCACCAGCTCGCCCGAGATCCATGATCGCCTGAGAATCACCCATCATCTGAGATCATCACATTTGATTGTAATTTGCAGATATCACAGAACAACTTTGCTTTGAACACCCACCGCTTAGGCATGCGTGAGGAGTCGCTGAGGATCGAGAAGTGAAAGGGTGAGCTCATCTCATCCATTTCATGTAGACATTTGAGTAGGAACATATATGTTTTGCTTGAATGTTGGTTTGCCATTGCATGAGTACTTAAGTGGGGAGTAACCCATGTAGGAGATTATCACTACTGGGCATTGCTCAACCTATCGAGGGAAAATTATTTAAGGTACATGGAGTGTTTGGGAAGACGACTTTCATTAGAGGTCGCTTTTGAGAGGAAAGGCAACATGTGGCTTTGATTACGTTTTTGTAAAACATGTATTAGAATTCTTAATTTTAATATATATTTGTATTAAGAGTGATGTAACAACTCTTGAAACTATTGTAATATAGTTGGATATATTTTGGTGAGTACAATGTGTAGACCAATGTGACCATTTTTACTCATGTATGAGTCTCATGATATGAGACACAGGTTTTCCGTAGGTTGACGGTGGTCAATGGGACCCTTGGGAAATGGGGCGTCACAGTATGATTTTAGGGGTATTTATAGATTTTTTGGAGTCAAAATAATTATTACCGATATTTACCTATATTTACCGATATTTTATCGATATTTTACCGATATTTTACTGATATTTACCGATATTTTACCGATATTTTTTCAGAAATTCCAACACATGCGCGCGTGAGATAAAGTCTCGAAAGTTCTTCGAAATTTCACCGAAATATTGAGAATTTCCGATATTTCTATGGATATTTTTATTTTTATTCCTCGATTTTAGCCAATCGATTATCTACTATACTCTCGCTTTAGCCCGCTCGATAACCGATATTTCAACGATATTTCAGCCGAAAAACCAAAATTTTGTTCCTTGAATTCAACTATGTTTTTTTGCTTTCCTTTGTTCTTTTTTTGGATTTTATACGATTAGATGAATTCAAAAGAAAATTAACAAAACAACATTGTCTTACTTAAATAGTTATAGGGAGGAATTAAAATTTTTATAATATAATTATTATAAATATGTGTATTATAAAATTAATCAATTTTATCAAGAGAAATTCAATATATATAACCATTATAATTGTTGAAATAAATTATTTATCAATAATAATACTTTGTAAAAGTATAAATTATTTTATCATTTGATATTAAAAATATATATATATTTTACATTAATTTTATAAATTGATTTTTTGAACATTTAATTTATATAATGATTTAAGAAGAAGTTTATCTTCAAATTTATTTTTAAATTACTTTAAATAAACATGATTTCTTTTGTAATTATGATTATTCAAAAATATTGTTATTAAAAATATTATAAAATTAAAATTATTGATATTATAGAATTAATTTCTTTCTACAAGATTATCAATTTTGTATTTTAAAACTTATTTTAAAATTATCTTTTAAAAAAAAAAACTTATTTTAAAATTATATAAGTTAATCAAATATGAAAAAGTTATTAGATGGGTATTAAAATTATATCAATAACAAGGTAATATTAAGTGTCGAATCTCATGATTTTATATCCGAGTTTCATTAGTTTAATTATATCTCATGTATTGAAATCATACCATTATTCAATTATTTTAATTTCACATATACATAGATTTTTTGAAATATAATACAAGGTATATTATAAAGAGAGGGTGTGTTGTAATTTTATAAAGGTAGAAGGAGAGAAAGGTAAGTAGAATCAAACATTAAAATCAAACTAGGCAAGAGACCAGAGGCAGTGCTGGAACGTTGTGTTTCAGTTTTGAAAAATGACCTTTTTATTAATAAAAAGATCAAATATTTTGGTTTTTTTCATTGAGTTAAATTTTTTAAAAAGAGAGATAACAACTGCTTTCATATATATATATATATATATATATATATATATATATATATATATATATATATATATATATATATATATATATATATATATATGAATGATATGATTGATTTTTATCCATTATGGTGTCTTTTTTTCTTTCAAGAAAATTTGAAATAATTAGCTTTAGCAAATTTTGAGTTATTTTGTTGTCATTTTTTTAACCAAATATTTATATTTCCTTTAAAATAGCAAATATTTTCTAATAATGTGCTATATTATCATCACTCAAATAAATATGGACTTAAACTATTATTTTTAAATATATTTAAGATATTGATTTTAAGAATATGAAAAACAAACAGCTTTAAAAAAAAAAAGACAAATACAATATTAAATAAACAAAATGATTTAAAACTTAATACTATTAAGCCTTATTCAGTATTCTGCTAAATAAAAGTTATATTCCACATTAAGTAAAAAACCAACACCCCCTAATTGATCACAAATTTTAAATTTTAAATTATTCTTTAAATTAAGAATATATTAAAGAATTTAAAATGTTACTTAAAGTTTGTCATTATTTACGCATTAATGGTCAATTGTGGCTAGGTAAAATATTTTAAAACAATTTTAATTACATGGCGTTTGTTTTTTATTTAATGCTGAATAAAAAATTTAATTAGTTGAATGCTCAATAAGGCCTAATATTAATAAGTATTAAATAGTTTGTTTTTTAATATTGTATTTCTATTAAGTATTAAGTTATTGTTTTTTTATATACTTAAAATCAACATCTTAAATATATTAAGAAAAATAATTATGTCAGTACTTGTTTGTCTAATGATAATATAACTTTATTATTAAAAATAATTTTTTTCTTAAAAATATTTGGTTAGAATATAACTTTATTATTAAAAATATTTGGTTTAAATACCTTAAATAACTGAAAATTTGTAAAGCTAATCATTTTCTATGTTTTTTTCTAAAGAATATTCAGAATGGACAAAAATGCCTAATTTCATATATATATATATATATATATTTGAAAATAAATTATTTTTACAAGAAAACAATGATTTTTTGAAATTTGCTTTCAAAAGGTCTTTAATCAAATCACTCTTATTATTATGATAAAAATATTTGTATACATATTAACATATTTACAAAATTAAAATGATAAAATTATTATAATAAATAATTTATTATTATCATTCTTATAAAAATAATTATTTTATAGAACCAAAATAAAATATATAGAATTAATAATTTTAAAATTATAGATTAATACGCAAAATTAAAATACTTTAGTTTTTAAAATATTCTATGTGGTTTTTAAAATATTTTTTAGAGATTCTAAATGTGACGCCCCAAATCCCGAGGGTCCATTGATAACTCTTCAACTCGTGGAAAACCTGTGTCTCATGTTATGAGACCCATACATGAGTAAAAATGGCCACTTTGGCCCATACATCAATACTCACAAAAAATACATTAATACAATATGTTTCAATTGTAATAATTCATACATGTTTTACAAAAATGTAATCAAAGCCACATGTCGGCTTTCTTCTCAAAAGTGGCCTCTAATGAGCCGTCTCTCGAACGCTCCAGACTTTCAAATAATGATCTCTCGATAGGGGCGAAAGAATGTGCCCAGAGCGATAATCCCTACATGGGTTACTCCCGTTTGCGCATTACTGTAATGACGAACTAAACACATTCAAGCAAACGCATGATCCTACTTGAATGTCTACGCCTAATTCCATGTCTCGAGTCTCACCGACTCCTTCACATGCCTAAATCAAATGTGAGACCTGCTTTTCAAACAAAGGTTTTTGCTTAAAACGCACTACCAGTTTCAGAAAATCTATTGAACAACCTCCGAGGTGAATTGCCGGTAATCCGAACAAGCCATGGGTCCGCTCCGAGATGAACCGCTGACAATCTTTCCAAGGGCAATCTTCAAAATCTTCCTTGAAATTCCTTTCACAACCATTTTCCTTTTTATTTTCTTTTATGTCATGCACTCACACCTACCATTTTAGGGTGCCCTGGAGCATATGGAATGCATTATGCCATTTCCAAACAATTCATGTTAATATATAAATCATGCATATACTAATATAAATTAACTCACAACATCATGTTATTCAATTCATAGCAATAACACCAAAATTAGCTCACATGGGCTAATAAACAATTCAATCAATTCATTTTGAATCACCCGAGCAGCACACAAATCACACACAAATCACGTGAACAGTGAAACTCTTGGTTTCGACACTGTTCATGGCCACACTAGGGATTTTCTTCACTCGGTCCAAATATTTTGAGACCGAAAATACGGCCATCCATGCCTTAACAAATCCCCATCCATTAAAATGACTCTTAGCTAAAGAATAAATCAAGTAGGAGAAGACCCCTACCTCTTGGAGTTGTCAAAACTCCACAAAATCGGTGTCCACGCATGGCCCTGAGTGGGGCCAGAGATCAACTTTTCGCTTTCATTTGATTTGGTAACCAACGTCAAAAGCCGGAAATCTAGAGATAAGTTGCACTTCTTTCTCTCACGAAACCGGTTCTCCTCATTGCACGCTTTCTAGTATCCAAATGGAGTAGCATGGTTTTTATTTGTCTTTATTTTAATCTTTTCACTTAATTCCATCATTGTCCTTTAGTTTGACTTAAATGGCATTTTTGACATATGACTCAATCTAAGCTATTCATCTCCTATCCTCTCACTAATCATGCAACATGTGTCATATGGGCACACGTAAGAAATGACTATTACATCACGCCTCTCACAGTTCGCCATACCCAAGACCTCGACACCCGACGCCGAAGATGTGAAATTCGACCGTCCCTAATTCGACGAAATTCGACGCAGAATTTAGATTTTATGAGATTCATTCCAACGGTAAAGTCCGCTTGGCCACCGAGATCATAGAAAATCGGATTTTCGACCGAAATTACCATTTTACCATTTAGAAAATTAGAATTTTCTGCCTACACTAAAATATGGAAAACCAAATATTTTGATTTTTTCTATTAAAAATAAAAATTAAAAAAATTCAGAAATAAATTATAAAAAAAATTAAAAAACAAACTGTCTAAAGTCTGAATGGAATTTTCTTTAAGAAAAAAGCCAAAAAATTTACTAGCATTTATTTTTTTTTACTTAATGCTGAATAAAACTTTTATTTAGCTAAATTCTGAACAAGGCTTACTAGTACTAAGTATTAAATCATTTATTTTTTTAATATTATATTTGTGTTAAGTATTAAGCTGTTTGTTTTTATATGCTTAAAATCAACGTCTTAAATATATTAAAAAAATTATTTAAGTGAGTATTTGTTTGTGTAATGATGATTAAATTTGGTTTTTTTAAAGAATACAAATGTTTGGTTAAAATACCTTAAATAACTCAAAATTTGTAAAGCTAACCGTTCCCATTTTTTTTCTTGAAGGACTCATAATGGACAAAAATGCCCTTTGCCATTTCATATATTTACAAATATCTTTGAAAAGAAGTGACTATTTTTACAAGAAAATATTGAGGGTTTTTTTTGTCAAAATGATGTAAAAAATTAAAGAATAATTAGATTTATGAAATTTAGTTTTTAAAAGGTATTTTCATTACATCACTTTTATTATTATGATAAAATAAAAACATATTTTATAATATATGTATAACATATTTACTTATTTAAAAAAAATTAAAAATAAAATTATTATGATAAATAATTTATTATTATCATTCTTACAAAAATTTATTATTTTATTTATTTATTTTATATAACTAAAATATAATATATAAAGTTAATAATTTAAAAATTAATAGATTGATGAAAACAAAATTAAAAATATTTCATGTTTTTTTAAATATTCTATGTGGATTTTAAAAGATTTTGTATAAAACTTGGGAAAAATTCAATTTTTTTGAAAAATGGTAAAACGGTAATTTTGATTGAAAACCGGAAATTTTTCTACATCTCGGATGACGAAACAGACTTCACCGTTGAATTCGTCTCGTGAAATCTAGTTACCCCGTCGAATTTCGTTGAATTCCGAGATAGTCGAAATTTCACGCCGAGGCACGGTGTCGTGACACATGACATGACTTCGGATGCCATGGCACCCTAGGGGAGTGACACATGACATGAGCCATTTGGTGCACCTGTGTGAATGACTCACATTGAGCCTACTTTTAACGTTATTTTACTTATTCCGTGAATCGGAGGCTGGAACATCCTCCTTTGGGACCTGGCAGCGCCGCTGGGCCGACCGGCTAAGACATTGTCGTGGGAGTTTGGCTGGGGCGGCACATCTCGCAAAAGATAACATGTGTGTCCTAAGATGAGCTCAACGAGAATGTAAAATCTGCGGTGGAACAAAGGGTAAAAGCTCGTTTGATTCCGATTTCCAGTACGAATACGAACCGTGAAAGCGTGGCCTATCGATCCTTTAGACCTTCGGAATTTGAAGCTAGAGGTGTCAGAAAAGTTACCACATTGATAACTGCCTGCGGGCAGCCGTCGCTCATACGACGCCGCTTTTTTGATTCTTCTCGATGCTCCGCTTCCTATCATTGTGAAGGTGACCACCAAGTGTTGGATTGTTCACCCACCAATAGGGAACGTGAGCTGGAAGTGTCAAGTGAAGGGAAAAGAAGGAAATGAAAATAAAGAAAAATTCACAGTGTACTATATGAAGCAAAGATAAGATAATATAAATAAAGTTTCACTTTGACTGGTCTGCCACGGAGTACAATAACAGAGTAAAGCATAAGAAAATGAAGGAAGAAAAGAAAAGAAAGAGAAGAGAAAATGGAAAATGAAAATAAATGAGAAGGAGAATAAACCAAAGAAGGAAGTTCGTGATAAGAAATGAAAGAGGAAGAAAGAAAGGAGGAAAGCAAAAAAAAAAAAAAAAGAGGGAGAAACGAACGGGAGAGAGAGAGAGAAAAAAAAAAGGTTCCACTTTTCTCTAAGATTTATGGAAATCGGACCGTAGGTTTTTGTCGGAGTAAAAAACAAAGTCGATCCACGCATCGCAAGCTATGTGTGAGTACCAAAATCTTGGAGTTTCATCAAACTACACGAGGTAAAGAATTTTCCTACTTTGATTATTTTTTAGCCTAAAAGTCATTTAATGACATAGGTTTTCTTCGGGTCGTGACTAGCCATGTGATTTAGTCCCAAGATTTTGGGACTGAATATTGGGAATTTCTTTGGGATCGCTTTTTGACAAATTCACGATTTTTAGGATAGCTGAAAGCGCCGACCTCGATTCTGACTATGTGTGCCGCGATTTTTATTTTTTTATGTGTTATTGCAAAAAATTTGAATAACATGTTGGTTGTGCAGTAAATCATGTTAATGCATGCTTATAGACGACGACATGGAATTTATGATGACTGAAATTATATGTAGAAAATAGAATATCCATGTGTTGAATATGTTGCATGTAGCGTTTTCATTTTGCATGTAATATGTTATTGTATGAAATGACATAATTTCATTTCATATGCACGAGACACGTCAAGCCTGGTGTGTGTGCATTGTATCGGGTTATTCACTCATTTCGTGAATGCAAGGAGCTCTCTTAAAATGGACGATCAACGAAATTGAGACTCACTGCATGTAAAATAAGAATAATAAATTTCCCCAGGTTCAGTGAAGCAGATGGAGTAGATCCTCCGTGGTGAAAGACCCAAATTTATTATTGGTTAGACATATGGATCCAAAATGATAAAAACATGAAAGTATCTGGATCAAGTGTCACTATGAGACCCCAGAATTCGGCACTAATAAAAACACACGGATTGATAAATTAAAATAAATATCTGAGGGTTGTCCATTGCTAAGTCATCAAGGAACACCAATGATTCAGTTTTCACACTTCATGCTTGCATGTGTGAGAGCTTCCACAGACTCTAAGCTTATTTTCGCATAAGGAGTCTCATCTCATGCATGACATGAAATATTCCATATAGGATTGCATTTCGTATGAAATGGGTTTGATATGTATGTCATTGCATGTGCATTTAGGTGGGAGAGTAACCTCAGAGGAGAAATTTTCACTGGCATCACACCCTGTCATGACCTCCTTTGTGCACAGAAGTGTATAGGAAGACTCAAGGCTCATGAGGTTGTGATTTGCGAAGGAGGCCGACATGTGGCCTTGAGTAACATTTTTTTTTTTTTTTTTTTTTTTTTTTGTAAAAGTGTTTTGTATAAAATGATTTTATGTAAATTCTGACTATCAGATAAATAGTCTGGGTGTGTAATTATGGTAAAGAGGTCGTGGATCGTAATTCTACCGACTAATTATTCATTTTATTTTCATATTTTAGATTTAAATATGAATGAATGGGTCCCTGGAAGGACGATGAAAGTGGTGCCGAGTAACTCAGTTATCTATGGGTAGTCAAAATTCTGGGTTAGATACCAAGACTTAAGTGCAAGACGAAATAAGACAGAACGCCGAGTCGACGGTCACAATCAGACTTCGAAATCGGGGTGTCACATTTGTATAGATTCTAAAATATGGATTTTTTCTCAAAAGAAAATCTTTCAAAATTCATAAATAAGTAATGCAAAATGAAAAAACAAACAGTCCTCTATGAGATTAAAACACATTACATAATGTTATCCTATATAGAAACGTAGATAAAAGAATATATTTCAATTTTCGAGGTTTTTTTTTTGGCTTATGTACAAGTCTCTGCCGCGATAGAAATTGCCGCTAAGCAAAATACTTTTGTCGCGCCGTGTTCTCTGCTGTGTCTACATCCCGCCAGCACGCATGTCCGCTTAGCGCTCCTACTTTGTCGTGGCTACAGAGTTCTCTCAGAAGGCGCGACAGCGCCTATGTCGTGATCCCGCTTTGTCGGGACGAGTGTCTTACCCTAATCGCCGTGACTAGAGCCCTATGTCGCGACATGGAAACCTTCTGTCCTGAGATTTTCTGCCGTGACACAAGAATTCTCAATCATGACATAAATTCTCCCCATGTTAGACAACTCTGTCACGACAGGAATTTCCCTTCCTTGGCCAACTCTGTCATGACATAAACTATTATGTCGCGATAAAATTTCTCCTTGTCTTGGCCAACTTTATCGCGACCTAAACTATTTTGTCACGATAGCATTTCTCCTTGCCTTGGCCAACTCTGTCATGACCTAAACTATTATGTTGCGACATAATTTCTCCCGTTTGGCTGACTTTACGACATAAAACATTATGTCGCTGGGAGAAGAAAACTCATAACCCGACAAACTTTGTCACGGCCAATGCGCTGGGCTTTGTCGCAACACAAGGCCCTTTGACTTGGTACACACTGGTCGCGAATATCAAACCTTTACTAATAAACTCGTCGCGACATAAAATGTTCTATCGTGACAAGAAAACCCTTTGGGCTTGGCTAAAACTCTATTGCGACATAAAAAAGGCTTTCATATACACATTTCCTGATTTCGCTCTACTCGCTGCAACAAAAATTTACTTTGTCGCAACCTAAATACTTTGATCTAGGCCACTCCCAGTCGCGACACAACTCCGTGAAATCTTGTCGGGACACTATAATTTTCTGTCGTGACATGAAATCTCTTGGCCTTAACCAAGCCCGTCAGGTGAACCCCGACCTCTTTGTCGCGGATCGTCTTCGTCGCGACAGTGGAACCTCTGCCTTGACATTGTCACGACAAAGAGATAATCCACATCGCGACCCAGAACTCCTCAAGACGAAATCCTATCGTGACAAAAACCCACCGTCGCACACGTAACAAGAAAGCTCACAGAATGAGAAAATCTTTGTCGCGATCCAACCCGCTTAACAACGTGCAAAGAATTTTCTAGCCTTTATACACCTCCAACCACCTAAATGCAATAAATTCCATACTACTGCCTCTATACACAATTTGCAGGCAGTATGAAATCTGAGAAAACTAGTAACACTACACTGAATAAGTCCAAAAATAATCTTTATTACAAAAATTCTTATTTATATATATATAAACTAGGTTTTCTGACCAGAATTTTACAAAACACAGTAAAGCCAAAAATCTAGCCTTTTTCACCATTAAGGTCTCATATTTATTTCATCTCCTGGTGTACCTCTAGTACCTGAAAATATTTTCCTACGACGGGGTGAGCAATGCCCAGTAGAGAAAATCTCCTACAAGGGCTACTCCCCACCTAAGTGCACATGCAATGTCATGATTCACACATTAACGCCCATTCAAGTAAAAATATGCACATTTCTACATGCCATGCCTCATGTCTCGAGTCCTCGCCGACTCCCTCACACATGCATTTTCCATGTATGAAAACTTCCTTCAAAACAAAAGATTTTTATTTTTGAAACTCATTGGACAACCTTCGATATCAAAACACATTGGACAACCCTCCAATATTAAAACACATTGGACAACCCTCCGATGTCATAATACACTGGACGACCCTCTGATATCGTAGCACACTGGATAACCCTCAAATATCAAATTCATTTATTAGACAACCTTCCGATATCAAATTCATTCAAAACCCATGTCATGCACTCACACCTGTTTCACGATGTCCCCGTGCATATGAAATGCAACATGCCATTTAATGCCATATCATGTTACATGCAACATTAACATATTATGGATAATTATATCTACTGCTTATAATTCACATCCATTAGAGAACTCATGCCAATACATCAAATAACATATATCCATGATTACAGGATCTCACATATATTCATACAGCAACACACAACCTAGGTTTCAAGTTCGACCTTAGTTCCAAACAATTTCACATGTCAATCCATATTCGGCAAGGACATGCAACACCAAAACATCACACTCAAATTCCATTTTTTCTACAAATATACCCTATTCCAGAACAGTGGTTCCAGTAACCATACGACCCAGAAACGGGTCCTTAACCCACCAATAGTTTGATCTAAACTATTGTGAAACCAGCCCCACGATTGGGATTATGCCTCATGACCATTGAATGGTCCTTAGACAAGGAATAATCAAAGTAGGAGAGACCCCTACCTCTTGGAGTTTGACGAAACACACTGATTTTAGGCCCAGCCATCAAGCTTCCGGCTACGTGAACCGGTCCTTTAATCCCCACTGTTTAACTTCGACTGTCTAAACATCGGGAAATCCTCTCTTTTTCCTCTCCCTCTCACGTACGGCTCTCCCCTGTTTGTTTTTCCTCCCTTTCTCCTTTTCTTTCTTCCTTTTTCTTTCTCTCCTTCTCTCCCACCGATTTGATTCAAGTGGGCAGCTTTCTTCCCTTTCCCTCATCTCCTCCTCACTTGCTACATGTCCTTTCCTCATTTTGATTTTTTTTTTTATCCTAAAGTGATCCTTCCTCCTCTATCTCATGGCCATATGTCATCACATGGTCCATGTATCATGTGACATGTGTCACATGCTTTAAAAGTCACCCGACACCCGTTGCCTCAAAAAATGCGAAATTCCGAATGGTTTCGAATTCAAAATTCAACTGCAACTAGATTTCAGGAGACTCATTTAACGATATAAAGTCCTTTTTTTCATTCGAGATATAGAAAATTTCCTGGTTTCCAACCGAAATTACAGTTTTACTCTTTTTTCAGAAAAATTGAATTTTTTTCCTGGGTTTTACATTCTTCCCCCCTTAATAGAATTTCGTCCCCGAAATTCACACGCACTAGCACACACAAACACATGCATATGCAATAGTTATTCTAGTTCCAAATATTAGACAACGCACCTTCATCCCAAAATAGGAAAGGATAGGTGGCACGCATCGTGTCCTCGCGTTCCCATGTTGCCTCCTCCACTCCTCGCTGTTGCCACAACACTTTCACTAGTCGCACGGTCTTACGTCACAAAACTTGATCCTAGCTATCTATGATACGCACTAGTCCCCGCCTCGGGCTGTCCCTTCTATATCTGTCAATAATCCCTCTCCCCAATCCACTACATGAGCCGGATCCGGGAGTACTTTCTGAGCATAGAGATGGGCTGCCTCTGCGCGACACCTGATAAACTCGATGGTAGCGCCAACCCATATACAAATACTCCACCCTCCTCAGCATCCTCGAAGGCCCATATACCTCGTCGCTAGCTTCCCCGCTGGCTTCAATCACCACTCACCCTTAGAAACACCTTCAAGAAGACGTGATCACCCACCTCAAACTCTGAGAGGTCGATGTCGCCCCATCGACGTATTCCCTTTCCTCGCTTCCTGCCTGAGCCGCGTGAAGATCTTCGTATCAAACCCACCTTCTCGCAGGTGTCTCTAATCAGCCCACAAGATGGGAACTTTTCCTACCTTGTCCAAACAAACGGGGATCGATATATGGCCTCCCATATAAAGTTTTTTCCTATATGGTGCCATCTCGTAACTCACCTGATAATCATGTTATAGAATCTACTTCAAGGGTAAATGCTCTTCCCAAATAATTCCTTAAGATCCGTGACACATGCTCATAGCATGTCCTCTCTAAACCCAAATATGGTCCTCTCCAACCTAATTACTGTCCGTTGTGGATGAAAGCTGCTCATCATCAATCGCATGCTCTCACGGCCTTAAGTTTCTTCAAAAGTGTGCCATAAACCTGGGATCTCTATTTGATACTATGGACACTGATTCTCCATGTAACCGGACAATCTCTCAAATGTACTGCTAAAAAATGTGTTGACTTAGTGAGGCGGTTCATTATCACCCATACTGCATCATGCCTCCGCGGTCTCCGTGGCAAGTGGGTCACAAAGTCTATTATGACGTGCTCCCACTTCCACTCGGCTACTTCCAAAGGCTAGAATAGCCTTGCTGGCTTCTGGTGCTCATCCTTTACCTGTTGACACGTGAGACGTCAATGAACAAAATCTGTAATGTGTCACTTCATCTTGCTTCAGTAATACTGGCGATGAAGATCACGCACATCTTCTGCCTGCATGCATAGAAAATCAAGAGCAAAGAACCCTGCGAGGATCTCTCTCTAGATCTATAAATCGGGGAAACTACACCCATCCCCATACTATAGACTACCATTGTGATGCACAACCTTCCACTTAACCCGTTCAACCCGATCTCGATGGACACCATCTGTCCCGCCCTCAGACTCAATAACTCTACTCGCAGGGATGGTGCTAAAATGACTAAACTCCCAAAATACCCTGAGTCTGATCATTGTATTATAGTCCAAATTGTCTCACAATCTCGAGCTCCTGCCATTCCCGAGAAGCTACACTAGCTAGTACTCCCCGTGACTTCCGACTGAGCGTGTTAGCCACCACATTTGCCTTACCAAGATGGTAATGCAAAGTGAAACCATAATCCTCTAGAAACTTCATCCACCTGCGTTGCCTCATGTTGATGTCTCACTTTGTGAAAATATACTTCAGACTCTTGTGGTCTAAAATACTTCAAACTGCTCACCATACATATAGCTAAATCTTAAGGCAAGACAACGGTCGCCTAACTCCATATCACAAGCAGTAGGTAATTTTACTCATGGTTCTTTAGTTGTCTGGAACCATAAGACACTACCCTCCCTGACTACATCAAGACACATCCCAAAAAGTCATTAGAGGCATCATAATACACCGTGTACCTCTGTCCCTGCTTTAGGACTATCAGAATAGGAGCTGAAGTAAGCCTAATCTTCAATTCCTGGAATTCCTTCTCACACAAGTCATTCCACCAACTGTCTCTTCCAGGCTGATCAACAGGTGCCGCCAGCCAAGATAAATTCTCAATGAACCTCCTGTAATACCCAACTAATCCCAAGAAACTACATATCTCAAAGACTGACTTGAGCCTCTCCCAACTCATAACAGGCTCAACCTTCTCAAGGTCTATTGACACACATGAAGCCGACACGACGTGTCAAGAATTTCACCTCAGTAAGCCAAAATTCACATTTGTTGAACTTGGCATACAATTGATGTTTTCAAAACTGTAAACGACCAAATGAGATCCCCATGCCTCCTCCTCACCGGAGATCACTGGCCAACGAAGACTACAAGAATCGGATCTGCAAATAGGTTGGAATACCCTATGCATGAGATCCATGAATGTTAAAGATTTTTCATAGACCGTACTATTATAACTAAAATTCCCATGCCGCGCCCTAAACATTGTCTTGTGGAAATCTTCCTAACTCTCAATCGATGATAACCGGCAAGCGGTCTATCTGGAGTAGACTCTCACCCTTTCAGCTTATCAGCAAATCATCAATCCTCTGACGAGCATCTGATCTCTTGATCGCAACCTTAGTCTAACTACACAATCAACGCACAAATGAAGAGAGTCCTATCATTCTTTCTAGTAGCAAAAACTGAGCTCATGGCAAGGTCTGCATAATAAACCCCCCGTCCAACAATTCTTCAAGTAGCTTGAACCTTGAGTTCCTGCAACTCAAACGGTGCCATCCTATGAGGAGTCATAGAGATGGGTGATGTACCAGGGTGTAACTCAATGACAAAGTCTACATCCCTGTGTGGAGGTTATCCTGGTAGTTCATCCAAAAAGACATCCTTATACTCAATAAACCACTGGGAGTAAGTGCACTCCAAACTCGTTCGTTTTGTGGTGTTTTAGTTGGCTGTCCCATCATAATCGTCTATGCCACTCGAGTCGTGCTCTGGCCCAGTAAGGTAAAGCATCATGCTTCTCCCCGAAAGGTTGCCACAATGTCTCCGGTGGTAGGTCTCGCATTTATCAATCAATGATGACTTGATGTGCCATAAACCAATCCATGTCAAGAATATCAAAACTGAAGAGGTTTCCATACATCCGGCAACCATCATGAGCGTAATCTCAGATCTGGTCTCACACCGAAGATATATGAATAAACTCACCTTAACTTGTGGAGAACTTACATGCAATGGCTTTCCCAAGGATTCAACCTTTAAGCCCAAAACATTCACACAAGATGCAACAATAAATGAATGCAATGCATCAGAATCAAACAATATCGTCACCCATAGGCAAGATAGTAAACATACCTGTGGCAACCGATTGAATGCTAGGGTCATTATGGGGGAAGATGCAGCATGCCCCTGTCCCTGGTCTCTAGCTTATGAGCCATGTCCTCTAATTCGACCCATAATTTGGTCTCTAGCATGTTCAAGCGTAAGACATGTAGCACCCGAGACTAATATCGCCCTTGCTCGCACTAGTGCATGAATAAATCAGGTCTCTGAGCACGCCCCACCGATGATTAGACCGAGGTGTCCTATAGCCTCGATCCCCGCCTACGCAATCTCGCCTCATATGTCTAGGCTGATGTCGGAAACATGTCACGGGTCAGCGATTGGCTAGGAGCCTCGATACACTGCCCCGATAGCCGCACCCCGTCCCCCAAACCCTAAGCAATGGAAGTCTTTTGCCAAAGGTCGAATCTCCTTCCTCTTGCCTACTAGTAATCGATTCGGATGTCACATGCATCTTTTCTATCTCTCTCTATGGTCATAGCTGTCTTGACCATAGAGTCCATGTCTTGTAGAAGGAATCCCACAATCTTTCCTCGGATGGATAACTTTAGACCATCCTCAAACTTTCTCACCTTAGCCATGTTTGTGGCCACGTTATTGTTCATCCTGAAATGTACTAACTTTGAACTAGCCACGAGACTGAAAACATCTGATTTCCTATTTAACTTTGCAGAGCTCCAAGCTTTTTGCACGCCAGCGTATGCCGGAAAACTTATTCATGAAGAGCTCTCGAGTCCTCCTCTTGAAGTCATTGTCTCAAGATCCCTTGAGACTTGTCTAACCCCACCTATACCACAGATCACCCTCTAGCTGAAATGCATTTAGCCTGATCCTCGTGGTATTGGAGGTGATTTCCATAGCCTCCAAAACCCTTTCAACCTGTCAAAACCAATGGCTCTACCATCGACTTCCCATCCTCGAATGCTGGGTGAATAATATGCCATAAACCTTGAGGTTACTTTGGCCCTCTTGACCTAACCGCACTAGCCTATGTGGCTGCAGCAAACAGAAGACTCAAGTGGCTCTACAAAGGCCTTTTGGTCAGAAATGGTGGTTATTATCGTCCGGGCGCCTCCATCCTCCCTTCCTCGACTTTCCATCTACATATGTCAAATAGAAAATTGAGATTTCTTTCTCTTTATTCAATTAGTAGTGCATATTCCACCACTAATATACATCCCACTCATTTCCCGTATACTATTTACCAAGAATATGATTTATACAATATACAACACAATATCGTGCAACATATCACACATATTAATTTATCAAAATGCACAATGGATGCATGATCTAAACTCAGCTTCATCGGGTCCTAGGAAGCTAGAGAATACAGGTCAAAGATCAAACTTTAGCTGGATCAGATTTATTCATTTTATTTTCATATTTAGATTAATAGAACATAGGTCCCAATGAAGGGACGTATAAAGTGAAAGCAGTGGGTTCGTAATCATGGGTAGTTGGTATTGTCATATACTGCACTGAAATAAGAAGAAATAATACAAAAATTCCACTGGCCGCCAACCCGGACTCGAAATGGGGCGCCACATTTTGTATAGATTTGGTAGACTTTTTCGTGAAAATTCTTTCAAAATTCATAAATAAGACAAATTAAAACAAACAGTCCTATGAGATCAAAAACACATTACATAATGTTATCCTATATAAAATTGCGCAAAGAGAATGTGACGCCCCACTTCAGTTATTTCAGAGGAACGCCAGTGAGCAGAGAAGACCGCCATTTATTACTTCGCCACGCTCACGCCTCTATCGCGTTTCGATTCAGCCTGGGCGAAAGCCGTCAGGCGTGCTCGCTTTGTCGCGGCGAGCGCCTTCCATTTGTAGGCGTAAAAGTTTTTCTCTCATGTGCATCCTCGCCTTGATGTATTGAATAATGTTCACCCAACTGGTTTAGATAGATCATGTCGCGACATGGAAACCTTGTCCCAAAGATTTTCATTACAGCAGAATAATTTGATCACACATAAATCTCTCTCCATAAAAGAACAACTTTGTCGCGACATAAATTCCTCCCTGTAAGATTAACCTCACATATAGACATCTGTCATATGAATTTCTCTTCAGCAACTCACATGACAAAAACTATTATTATGTCGTGACATAATTTCTCCTTGTTCGCTAACTACTTTACTCTACACTATTCTATCATGACATAATTTCTCCTTGCTCGTCACTCGTCGCGACACAAAAACATTATATGAACAAGAAACCTCTAATATGGCCAAACTTTGCTGGCCAACAATTGCTTTAGCCGCTAAACAAGGCCCTTTTATCTCGGCCACACCCGCCGCACACAACAATTCCACACACAAAACCCTTTGTCTTAGCCAAACTCTCATGAATGAAACAACAAACAGAACAAGAAACCTCTGAAGGCAATAAACTTTTTTCGCTGACATGATTTCTAACCTTTGTTCATCTATCATGTATATGACTTGAACAGACGCTACCCAACTTGTTTTAGCCATTCTCAGCCACAAATATAGAATACCCCGTCGCGACATCGTCGTGAAACTCGTCATGACATGAAATCTCTGGCTAATCATCTCTGCCAGAATTTGTCGGACTGCCTCTACACGATAAGGGAACCTTTTCACATATCACAAATGTATATACACCACAACCGCGAATCTAAACCCCCGCTAAGACCAACCTGCGACACAAACCCACTATCCTCGACACAAACTAAAAGCTCACACGACGTAAAAACCCTGTCACACTCCAAACTTCATGCAACGTATACATTTTCTTTGTGTCATGAGAGTAGACTCTGGTACTTAAATTAAAATGTGTGTTCCATATTAATGTTCTATACACACCTATGTGTAGTATAAAATTCTAGAAAACTATTATCACTTACACTTAAGTCCAAAAATAGTCTTATTACAAAACTTCATTTACATATACAAAAACTAGGTAAAGCAAAATCCGCCTTTTCACCACTGTTGTCTCAAATTTCTTTATTTCATCTCCAAAATTTCAAGACTTGAAGATTTCCCACGACGGTGAGAAATGCCCAAGAGAGAGTCTCCAATAAGGGCTACTCCCCACCTAAGTGTATACATGCAATACAGATTCAGACAACATGAATATCATAAATTATGTATATTTTATGGAATGTCTGACAGGCTTCATACTAGTCCTGTCACTCCCTCACATATGAAAATCACAAAACAAAAGATTTTGTTTTGAAACCTATTGATAACCTTCGATATCAAACACATTGACAACCCGAGATATTAAACACATTGATAACCAGAACAGAATATTAATCGACTTGACCCTTTGATATCATAACATGCCTGTGGAGCAACCCTTAGAGAGTATCAACGGTTATCAGACAAACCTTCCGAGATTTACCTATTCAAAACCTATGTCATGCACTCACACCCGTTTAACGATGAATTTTCTGCATATGGAAATGCAACATGCCATTTCATGCCATATCATGTTACATGCATAATGAGAGCTACATGCAACATTAACATATTATGGATAATTATATTTACTGTATATATTTCACATCCATCAAATAACTCATGCCAATACATCAACATGATTTTTCACATATCCAAAGACATACTACACGCAACAACACGCTAATCGGCATTTCAAGTTCAACCCGTAAATCTCACAAACAATTTCACATGTCGTCCATATTCAGTGACAAGCCACACCAAACATCACACTCAAATTTTATGTTTTCTTTGGCAATATTCTCTGTCGAACAAAGGGTTCAGGTAAATGTAAAGACCCAAACGGTCTCAACCCACTAGTTTGATCTAAACTATTGTGAAACCAAACTCACTGGCTGACTATGCCTCACTTAATTACTGAATCGCTCTTAGACAAGGAATAATCAAAGTAGGAGAGACCCCTACCTCTTGGTGTTTGATGAAACACATTGATTTTGGTACCACAGAGCTTCCATTGCGTGACCAACTTAATTTTCTGACAGTCGAAGTTTTGATCGCTGGAAAACCGTGAAATCCTCCTCTTCTTTTTCCTCTCTCCTCACGCACGGCTCACCCCGTTTTCCTCCCTTTGTAATTTTCTTTTTGCTTTTTTTTTCTTTTCTTCCTTTCTCTCTTTCCTCCCAATCGATTTGATCCAATCAGTCTTTCGCTTCCTTTCTCCTCACTTGCCACATGTCCCTTCCTCCTTTTGATTTTTTTTTAAAATTTTTTATCCTAAAGTGATCCACATGTACTGTTGGATTTGCAAAATCTAGTGACCTAGAAAAGTTTCGTCGAATTATGAGACAGTAGGAATATTTTTACGATTTTCTGGGTGATAAGTTGCCAGTGACCCTAAGGACAAGATTTTTACGAAAATCTCAGAAGTCGGGAAATGGCTTGAGCTAAGTTCATTTCAAATAACTTGAACTGAAAAGAAATAAATTGTTTCGGGGCAGAAGCCAACAGATGAGATACACATAAGAATGTATTTCATGTATCCAAACTTAAGGAAAAAAAAAGAAGAAAAGAAATGGATTAAATAAAGAGAAAATTCAAAGAGGGCCACATTTTTGGGGAGAAAACGGCCAGTGTGCGTGAGAGTGATGGAGAAAAGACTGAGCAGAGAAGCTCATCTTCTTAAGTTCTGGAAATTGGGCTAAGGGGTTTTGCCGGAGCTAGAGTGTAAAGTCATCCACGACCGAGCTACGCTGCAGTACCAAAATCTCGGATTTCGCCGCCAAACTCCATGAGGTAGGGAATTTTCCTACTTGGATTATTTTTAGCCTAAAATCCATGTAGTGGCATAGGTTGTCTTCGAGGCCGTGATAGGCCATAGGATGGTCCAGAGATTTGGGACCGGCATTAGAAATTTTGCATCGTTCGCATTCTCGAACCGTGTTGAGGCTTGGTTTTGATCCCAGATCATTGCCTCGGATTTTGCTGTGTGGTTTTGTGGTAACATTGCTGATTCATTGATGAATGAACAAATGTCTTCATGGCCATGAAGGACCAAAGGTGCCTGCTTTATATGGGTCCGAGATTTGGGCCATTATGTGTGTATTGTTGGAAAAATAAATAATATGTTGTTGTATGTTAAAATCATGTTAATATGTAATGGCGTGATGTATTAACATGGAAATTGTGATGAATGGAAATTATGTATTGTGTATGTAGTGATGACATAGTTTGAATGGGTATAAATGCATTTGTATATGCAATGGGTAGCATAGCGCCGCGCTCTGCTAGTGTGTATAGCGTTATTATTCACTATTTCGTGAATGCTATGAGTTCTGAAATGGGACACAACGTCTAAAATCGAGACTAATATTGTAAAACAAAATAATAATAAATCACGTGTTTGGGTGAAGCAAGATTGCAAACCTCTCCTATGTAAGACCCAAATTTTATTCTTCGTTAGACATATCTATTAAGTAATGTCTCATAGCCACATGTGTGAAGCTCGCGATGAGACCTTGAAAAATTTAACCCAAATAAACATTTTTACCTAGATTTGATAAAATTCAAATGGATATCGAGTTTGTCTTGACAAGGCCATTCAGAACACAAATGACTGGTTTTCACCTCAGACTGTAATGTGTGAGGGAGTCGGCCTGGGACTCGAAAGTCAGGCATGAGGAGTCTTATCTCATGCATAGTGTTAATTTAATATTCCATATAAGATTGCATTTATTTATATGGAATGCACATTGGATGCCATGCCAATATACGGCAGTATTTTAGCTATAGCCTCGAGAGAGTTTTTGCTGTATTTCACCCGCTGTGGGTCCCCTTGTGTACTGTGGGTGTACAGAGACATGTCCGACGAGGCCATGATTATGAATGAGGCTCCATGTGTGGCCTTGATATCTTTGTAAAAAGGCATTCTCAATATAAAAGAATCTGTGGTCTGGTCTCTCTCAGAATGTCATTCAAATAGTTCAAAAGGTTATTACATTAGAGGGTTAGACTGACTATTGGCTACACCACTTAAGTGTTTCATTATTTTATTTTAAATGAAGAATAATCCCTGATAGTGATGGTTGGTTGAGATATGGACGCATGATCTCAGGTGGTTGGCTACTTATATGTCGAGACCCCTGGATGGGCAGATTAGTCCTATTATATGTTATGTTGCAGTTTCCTCAAACAGCGAGACTCTTGCTCTATTTACGTGAAATATGAATCCCTATAAATGATACACACAGGGTGCCCGGTCACCCAACCATAGGAATTTACCGTCGAATTAGTCATTGTCAACGGTCTGATTTAAAGGTGCCAGAGCTAGTATCAGAGCTTGTAAATGACTACCTAGGGAGCCTGTATCCACAAGCATGGTCCTAATACTAGCTTTGTCTCAAATAGGTATCAAGAGTCTAGGCATACGAGCAACAGGGCTGATGTACTGGGTTCAGATCATGCATCAGTTGCGGTGTCAGGTAAGCCAGGTTTAAATATGCCAGATACTGCAGATTTGTGTGAATAATATACATGGTAGATTGTATATGGAATTAGGGTTAGGTACCAACCTAGTTCAACAAATGAACATGATAGTTAGAGAACTCGATGGGTATTAAGAAAGTTCGCATGATAAAAATTCACTAAGGAAAAAGCGATGAACAATGGAGTTCATGATGTTAAATTCTATTAGTGGTTAGCATGTGCAGTACAAGTTAGACTGAGATAGAAATTTGATAACTTTATTGCTATCTGACAAGTGTAGATGGCTAGTAGAGGAAAATGACGCTAGGGTGGTGGGTGGAGTAATAACCCACGACCACCGACTTTAGACTAACAAACCTCATGTAGGCTGCGTTAGTCGCGAGAATGCAGGTGTTGTTGCTACCACCACGCATGCGCAAGTGCAATTGGGAAACCAAAGGGGTTGTTAAGTAACCTCTAGGTTCACAGGCACATCATCCTCTAAATTTCAAGGGAGGAGCGCATCCGATGGTGGCGAGTCATCGCTTTTGATTAGTTGAAAGGATACGGTGCTAGTGATAAAGGAAGGAGAAACACCTTCTTCTAGCTCCGTGAAGAAGGTAAGACTCTCGCTTCGCACTAATCCTCGTGGATTGTGGTCGCGCCACTGTGCAATGAAGCAGTGTAAATCATTCAAGGGTGGGAGACACTTTGGGTACTCCTAACCGGGCCAAAAGGCAGAGCTTTATTTCCATTGTCAATAAATTTAGACACTTTTAGATGAGATTGCCCTCAGAGTCAGGGACCCTAGAGTTATGGGACATCAAGGCCCTAATCGTCATGGTGGACATGTATAATGAAGGATTTATATACTTATGTGTTTTTCATGTATTTTTATAACCTAAACGGCGATCTGAAGAATTTTATTCATCCATATTACACTAATCCTCCATTCTGCAATGTTTTGTAGAATATGATTGAAAATCAAGCAAAAGAAGAGCTAATTGACATGAAGGAAGAACCAGAGTTTGAAGCAAAGAGAGCATAAAAAGGGTCAAAAAGATGGAACGGTGAATATACACAGACCTCCAAGACTTAAGCATGATATGGATGGGTTCTACATCTCTCAAGCTTTCCAACGAGTCCAAGATCACCTAATTCGCAGTTCGAACGAAAAAAAGAAGGCCTCGTAAAGTCAAGGGAGGATTTTCCAAAACACCATATGTAGTACCCCTCAAAACTTGTACATTTTAAGTCTAAATAATGGCTTCCAATGATCTCCCAAGCTTGATGATGATGGATTCTACTTCTTGCTTTTGCAGAGACCTAAATCATCGTATTTGAGGTCGGATGAGAGAGTTATGATCGCTTGAAGTTAGAAGGTTAATTGTCGATATTATTGAGTCTCGCTTAGGCAAAGCAGAGACCTTCGCTCTAGGCATGTTCTCGTCTGTATGACTGTTCTTTCAATAGTGAAGGAAGCAAAATACACATTTTGGTTAGCCTAAGGAAGGATGTCAAGTAGAAGTCAAAGAAGTTTGATTTTGCTTTTTCCATCATTACCATTTTCCAAAGTTTTCCATAAATATTCTGTGATTTTAGACTTGATTGGGTGGGGTCAAGCCGAGGGGAGAACACCCTCCTTAGGGTTTCTCCTATCTTCTTCTTGATCCACTTAGGGTTTCTCCTCTCTTCTTCTTAATCTACTTAGGGTTTTTGATTTTGTTTTAGTTTTACTTGGATTTGGAGCTCACCTTGAAGTGTATTGGAAGATCCACCGTTGGGACATTCTCAGAAGAGTGGAGCTAAGTTTGGGATACAGGATTGACATATTACTTGTTTTGTATTCCTTAACTCTGTTTTTATTCTTAATCTTTCAGTATTTTATTTGGTGAAAATATGATATTGTTGGGTTTTGAGGTTGCTATGAGTGACTAATTTCTCCCTAATGGGTTGTTGAAATTGCAGTGTACTTAGTGGTTTTTATTGAAAGATTTATCTGAATCCATGCTTGTGTTGAGATTGTATGTTTGCAGATCTTGGATTTTTCAGGGTTTTACTTAATTGTTGTATGCTAGAGGGGTGAAATTGAAACTGAGTAGCCTATGCTCGTGAGACTGAAGTATCCCCTTAGGGATTAGTTTCTACCTTTAGTGTCCCACCATTATTAAAATCAATTTAACTTAATCAAAGAGACCTAGGAAATTAGGAATTCTTAGTACTAGGTGGATTTTATTAAGATGGAAAACATTCAATCTTAAGTGAAGAGCGTAAGGGACCGAAGGAGATCGAGATCGAGAACAACCTAGGATATTCCTATCAGAAGGGACCAAAAGGAGAGTAATAGACTCAAGACTCATTCGCATAGAATCAAGATCACACTTTCTCGACCTAGGGAAGGTCCAAAAGGAGAATAGAAGGAAGTGTGAGAAATTGAGGGGAGACACGTAGAGTGGAACCTCATCGTTCCTGGCAAGGCACAAGGATATATTCATGTTAACGGTGATTTACAATTTATGTCATAAACCCACTCAGTTGATGCAACCGATCCTAGTGTTAATCCTTAAAGTTTTCTTCCATTTCACTCCAATCATTTGTTGATTTTCAAGCTTTAGGTTAGTTTAATTTAGTTTTAATTGTAATTAACCATCATTCCAAATCACCTTTTGCTCAAATAGTGAACGACTTCACTAGCCGGGGTACTTAATCATCGCTAAAAACCACACTCTCAGGTTCACTACTAAGTTTAATTAAAAGCCACTATATTACTTGTGATCCATACATTTGCGGATTTGGTTGTTTTTTTGCTAAAATTTATATATATGAAAATAATTGAACAATGCATAGACGTAGTTTGTTCCTCCTTTCCCAAAGATGGGCTGGGGTGGGAACAAAGGTCAACCCAGGTGCCGCACAAGCACTACTATTTCATATAGACGGGCCATATGAGCCAGCAATGGGCTGAGGCCTATGTCGTGGCCTTAGGCCAGACTTCAAAGGCCCAGGCGTGTCTAGGTTTGATAACACAGTCAGTTTTATGAGCTACCATAATGTGGTACATTTTACTCTCACACTTCTAAGCAGGCCATTTAACTCCTGATGCATCATATTCATATTTATTGTTACATCTAGTATGGATGTTTTGGGCTTAGAGGTGGAAACCTTGGAAGAGCCGTTACATGTGAGTTCTCTCCTAGGGACTAGGGTGAAGATTGATAAGATATGTCGGGGTCAGGTTAGAGATATCGTGGATGTCATCTGTAATACCTTTCGGTGATTGACATATCAGATTCTCGATGTCATTCTTATCAGACAGTTGACATCATACCGAAATACACTGTGATAGTAGGAGGAATATTGCCTACACATGGGATGGTATTTCTGTGACCTTTCAGGGGGAGAAGCATGATGCTACCTCAAAACCGCATGACCTGAGCGGAAATGGATTAGTCGATGGGTCATGAAGCCCACTCCCAAAGGAGAGGGAGATGATCAAGCCTGCCTCGTGGCTTGACAGTGGTGGAGCGTTTTTCCGCATGAGCTACTGGGGATATCTCCTGAGAGGGATGTGATTGCCATCGAAGTTACACCCCGGTACGCCGCCCATTTCTGCGACTCCTCATAAGATGCCGCTGGGCCAGTCAGAGGGAACCTCAAGGTCCAACCAGAATTGTTGAACAAGGGTTTTATTAGACCAGCACTTCACCATGGGCGCTCCGCTTTGTTTGCCAAAGAACAAAGACAAGACCTTTCGACCGTGCATGAGCCAATGAGCAAGTCGAATAGGTTACTACTGGAGAACCATCCTCACTGAGGATTGATGACTGTTTGATCACCAGAGGCACGAGTCTACCCAAGATAAATCTTCGCGACCGAACAACATCAATATAGAGGTTGATATCCCTAATACAACGCTAGACGCATGTGTTTTGGCGCCCATGATGCCTTCTGGGTCGACGAATGGTTTGGTATTATCTATGGATCTCTATGCATGTGTATTCAACTATTTGATTTGCTTGCTAGGGTCTTTGCTGATCTACATTTTGATCTACCCAACCGAGGAGGAGCAGTGAGATCTTCTTCTGCCACCTAGACCAGCTAAAGTGCAGTTCCAAGAAGTGCGCAGTTTTGGGTTTATTGAGAAGAAATTGGACACGCCGTGCCTAGCTTAGTGTACAAGAGACTGAGGTTGAAGGCAGGAGTCGAGGCCAAGCGCCGAGTTATGCGCCAACTGGGTGGCATGCACGATTCATCGAGGATTCCTACAAGAAGACGGCATGTGTCAGCTCGGGAAAGGGATGACTACAGAGAAGGCATTCCAAGAGCTGAAAGGAGGCTGCATCACTTCCTACTCGATAGTCTTGGAATTGTGGATAGAGATACATGGTGTAACAGGATGCCTTTAGGATGGATCAGATGTGTCTGATGTTCTAGGAGGGTCAGAGCCAGGGTCTAGAGTTACCTAAAGAATTATAGAGCGCACTACTTCCTACACATGATCCGGAGTCGCAGCCATAGATATTAAAGATTTAGCGCTCACCTATTCGTATGGTGAGCAGCTTGAGGTATTTCGTAACACAAGATCTGAAGTATATTTTCACACAACTAGGATCTCTCAACATGAGACAACGTAGATGGATGGAGTATCTAGAGACAGATTCATTTTTATTAACATCCCAGAAAGGTAAAATGGCAGCGATGCTCAGAGTCAGGAGCGGTCAAAGTAAGTGTTTAAAAGCCTGTGAATAGCTGCACCCGTATGCTGATAAAGTATATGCGCGCCGAGTTCACGTAGTGTAGTGGCTAGTCAAGTGTCGTTCCCACGAAGAGAAGCGTGTTGAATACTGGCTTAGTGACCTAGACAATATTAAATCAGACTCCTAGCATTAGCATGCCACAATTGGCCAAATAATAACATGTAATTAAATTCAGGAGTAAAGCAACCATACAAATTCATACCAATATTAAATAAACCATAATTAATGTATTAATTCAATAAAGGCGCTAGTGGTTGACAAACCCAGAGAAAAGTTAGTTCACATAGTGATTTGTATTGACACGCAGATAAAGATCAAACGAATCAAAGAAAGAAATACGTACAGTTGCCTTCGCGACCTTGGAATCCTCGCCAATCTCTCTTCTATCCATCTCTCCTTATGCCTGGCCCGCACCAATCCTCTGCTCGCCCTCAGTACTCTCTTCCTTTATCCTCGGGATGTGTCAACCATCGGCCTGATGTCCATAGTTTTTAACGCTCTCGTCTTGGAAAAGAAGACCTTGCTACGCCGTGACAAAGGAGGCTACACTTCGGCGTATCCGAGGCTTATGAAATTCGCCTCGCTGGTTCACTGCATCGTAGGGAGTCCACGCTGTTGTGAAGCACTACGCCTTAGCGTGGAGTGCCTCGTAGCTAAGTACCCAGGTCCTCTACTCGCACTTCCGTCTTCCGGCCTGGGCTCTTTTTCTATTATTCAGCTTCCTTTACTCCTATATCACGTGTCCGTGAAACATTATAGTATGGGGGATTAGCGCAATATTAGTGAATATGAATGTGAATCATGCAATTGAGCTATAAAAACACATAGAAATTTTATTGAAATGCATGCATAATTCACTTCGATCAACGGGGAGTACGGGCTAGTATAGCTTCCCAGGAGTGGCAGATGCTCAAGACTATGTGGGACAGCTGTACAAACACAAGATCGTGCCCGTGGACAGCAGAGCTCGGGGAAGTACAAGCCATCTCATCGAGCAGTAGATCATTCCAGGCCGTGGACACGTAGATATCAGCCCATCAAATCGGTATAATGCACGAAAGGACGGCTAGCCATCCACACCGATGGTAGTCTTCTGTGATAGGGGGACAAAGCCAGGGTTCCCCAAATAATTTATCTGAGAGGACTTTACGGAGTCCACCGCCTATTTCGTTGCAGATCAAAAATAAGTCAGATCGAGATCTTCGTCGCGCATTATCAAGAAAGATGAAGCAACACGCTTGAGATTTTGTCTTGATATGATCTTACGTGTCGCCAAAGTAAAGGCTGAAAGCATCAAAATCTGTTGTGGCTACTCCAACCATTAGAGGTAGCTGAGTGGAAGTGGGAGCATGTCACGATGGATTTTGTGACCCACTTGCCACGGACACAGCGGAGGCATGATGCCGTATGGGTTATAGTGGACCGACTCACTAAGTTGCACACTTTCTAGCGACGCGGATGACCTTCACACTGGAGGAATTGCCTAAGTATATATTCATGAGATAAAGCCCAAATACACGGAGTACCACCCTATCGTATTGAACAGATCCCAATTTACAGCACACTTTGGAAAGAGTTTCCAAAGGCCATGGGCACACGCTGACGGCGGTGATTCACTCGATAGATGGTCACGGAAGAACCATACAGTTTTAAAGGACATGCTGCAGATGTTTCGGATTCTATGGGTAGCTGGAGGAGCATTTACCCATAGTGGAATCTTCGCCTATAACAACAAGTATTATGAGTATTCAAATGGTATTCAGGAGGCCTTGGTGTGGGAGGCCATGTCGAGAATTTATATAAGGATAGAGTGAGGTAAGGCCCACTACACTCTGATTTTATTAGAGACACCTCCGAGAAGGTGGATTTGATTTGAAAACGTCTTCTCACGACTTAGAGCCGTCAGAAGAGCTACGCCGACAAATGACGTTGACCTCTGGAGTTCAAGGCGGGTGATCACGTCTTTTTGAAGGTAATGCCGAAGAGAGAAGTGATCAAATTCGACAAACGAAAGGCGTTAGGTATATCGGGCCCTCTAGAGATACCGAGGTGGGTACAAATGCGACGCAGCTACCATGTAGCTTATCAGAGGCCCATGAGGCGTTCCACGCTCCATGCTCGAAGTATATCGCAAATCCAAATTCCATGTAGTGGATCGGGAGAGATTACCATGACACCGTGGACCTTCGAGGAGGGACCGGTGCGTATCTTGGATAGTCTGGATCAAGTTTTGCGATGCAAGACCGTGCGGCTAGTGAAAGTATTATGGCAACACCGAGGAGTGGAGGAGGCAACTTGGGAACGCTAGGACACAATGCAAGCCACCTATCCCTTCCTATTTGAGGACGGAGGTGCGTTGTCTAAAATTGTGGCACTAGAATAATTACTACATATGCATGTGTTTGTGAGTGCTAGTGGGTGTGAATTTCGAGGACGAAATTTAGTTAAGGGGGGAAGAATGTAAAACTCAGGAAAATTAGTAATTTTTAAGAAAAAAATGGCAAAATAATAATAATAATAATAATTGCCAGAATGGTTCAGGGAAGAATAAAAAATTCTCTAGATCTTGAATGACGAAACAGATTATGCCATTGGATTCGTCTCGTGAAATCCAGTGACTCAGAAAAGTTTCATCGAATTCTAAGACAGTCGGAATATTCTTACGATTTTCTGGGTGATAAGTCGTCAGTGACTCTAAGGACGAGATTTTTAAGAAAATCTTAGAAGTCAGGAAATGGCTTGAGCTAAGTTCATTTAAAATAAATTTAATTGAAAAGAAACAAATTGCTCGCGTAAACGACTAATGAGAGAAAGGGATATGTTAAATGAGTCGCATGTATCCAAATCTTAAGGAAAAAAAGCAAAGAAAATAAATGGATTAAATAAGGAAAAAAGTCAAAGAGGGCCACATTTTGGGAGAAACGCGCGTGTGTGTGAGAGTGATGGAGAAAAAGAAGCTCTTTGCCTTTCAGACTGTTAATTGTTTTCAAGTGGGCTTAGTGAGGTAGAGAGCGCTCCACGGTAGACGGTATTTATGGTACCAAACTTTGAGCTATCAAACTCCACGAGGTAGGGAATTTTTCTACTTGGATTATTTTTAACCTAAAAGCCATGTAGTGGCATAGATTGTCTTCGGAGTCAGTGATGGTCAGGGATTTAGTCCCAAGATTTCGACCGACACTGGAAATTCTTGGGGATCGGGTTCCGAGCAATTCCGAATCGTTGAGGTTTGGTTTTGATCCCGGGACTGATGTCTTCGGTTTTGTCGTGTGTTTTGGTATCATAGTGATTCGGTGACGAATGGAACCAAAAATGGTTCATGGCCGTGAAGGGACCAAGAGGTGCCTTGTTTTATATGAGTTCGAGATTTTAGCCATTTTGTGTGTATTGTTGGAAAATTAAATAATATGCTGTTGTGTGTAAAAATCATGTTAATATGTACTTCCATGATGTATTAACATGGAAATTGTGATGAATGAAAATTATAAATATTGTGCATGTAACATGACATAGCATGAAATAGCATAAATGCATTTCATATGCACAAAGAATATCACTGCCATGTCGGCAAGAAAGTTGGTTATTCACCATTTTGGGGTGAATGTGCTAGTGAGTCTCTGAAATGGACAACGTCCAAAATCGAGACTCACGGTTGTGTAAAACAATAATAATAATAAACCACGTGTGTTTTGGTGTAGCAAGATGGGGCAGGCCCCCCCATAAAAGAGTAAAAGACCTAAATTTTATTCTTGGTAAGACATATGTATCCAACGATGAAAGTTCGCGAAAGTGCCTGGCGTATAAGCCTGCGTGTGACCTCAAAATTCACAACCCAAATAAACAGACTGATAAAATTCAATGGATATCGAGAGTTATCTGCCACGGCGGAGTCATTTGGTGAAACACCAATGACTGATTTTCACACTTGGCATTGTAGGTGTCAAGGAGTCAGTCGAACTCTGGTTGTGGGCATGAGGAGTCTCATCTCATGCATGACACGTAATTTTCCATATAGGATTGCATTATTTATATGGAATGTGATTGGAAGTTTTCATGGTTGTCATTGCATGTGCATTTTAGGTTGGGAGTAGCCCTGAGCAGGAGAATTTTTTCTATTTGAAGATTGCTCACCCCGCCAGGGGACCCTTTTAGGTACAGTACAGATAGTGAGACGACGCTCTAACGAGGCCGTGATTGTGAAGGAGGCCGATGTGTGGCCTTGATATTACTTTGTAAAAGAGTTTTGTATAAAAGAATTGTGTCTAAATTTTAGGTCCCTGCAAAGGGATGTATATTAGGATATGGATGTATTGGACTCAGGTGGATCATCACTACTTATGTTAAGACCTCGGATGGGTTACGATCAGACCGTTATACTGCTGCGCTGGGTAGATTCCCTAATTAAAGAGACTTTACCCGGCTTTACGGTACATGAACTCTATAATGGAATAATAAAGGTGGTATCTAAGTCATCCAACCATGAATCTCCGCGCATTGGTCTACTGTTGACCGTGACCTGATTTCGCATCACATATTCATTTATCATGTGACATGTGTCACATGCTTTAAAGTGTCACCCGACACCCGTTGTCTCGAAAAACGTGAAATTCCAACTATCTCGGAATTTGACAAAATTTGACTGAGTAATTAGATTTTGTGAGACATTTTCAACGGTAAAGTCCGTTTTGTCATCAGAGATCTAAAAAATTTCCAAGTTTTTAACCAAAATTACTGTTTTACCATATTTTAGAAAAATTGAATTTTTTTCCTAGGTTTTACAAAGAATGTTGATCCTATGTTATTTTGTAATATTAAAGAGGATATTGGCCTTCTAAAGAAATTTATTGATATAAAAAAAGCAAAAAACATTCAAATTTTTGTGTTTCAGTCTAGTCGTGTTTCAATAGAGAGAAAAAGCTAAATATTTTAGTTTTTTCAATTTGGAATTTTTTTAGAAAATCTTAGCAATAAGTTATGACAATGCGAAAAAACAAACAGACTAAATGTTGAAAGTTATTTTTCTTTTAGCGGAAAGCGAAAACGTCACCCTAGTATATAATTAATTAATCAACATATATATATATATATATATATATATATATATATATATATATATATATAATGATGAAACTCAACACTCTCTCCTGTTTCTCTCATCTTGTTCTCTTATAGCCCATTTTCCTTAAGTAATGAGGGATAAACTTTTGGCCATTCTTAGCCTGAAATCACTTCTCTACATCTCTTTCTTTCATTTTCTTGCTTAATAAAATGGGTCTTCCATGAGGATTTAAGTTTTATCTTGTTTTTTTGTGTTGTGATCATCTTATCAGCGTTTAGTTTGTCGTCGTCTTATTATGACATTTGGTTTGTAGTTAGCTTGTTATGATGTGGTGTTTCTCGTAGCCTTGTTGCAGCGCTTTATTTGTGTGGGGGCAATTCAGATAGGTAAAGCAAATTTGATCAATCGAAGATATCAAATTATGGTCGTCAGTATGTTGAAGAACTGGAGTCGTAGATATTCTACTCACTATATTATCAAATTTGTAGGTTTATGCCGATTTATTATGCTATTAACTTGGATATTGTTTCATCCTTTATGGTTTTTAGCTATTTGTATCTTGGATCTATTGATCTATTACAAGTTTGAATCAATAATATTATTTTTCTTTTCAAAAAAATAAATCAACAAATTTTAAATTTTAAATTACTCTTTATGTAAAACTCGAGAAAAATTTAATTCTTCTGAAAAATGACAAAAACATTAAAATTGTCGATATGGTTCAGGGAAGCCTGAAAATTTTTCTAGATCTTGGATGACGAAACAAACTTCACTATTGTATTTTTCTCGCGAAATCTAGTCACCCAGACGAATTTCGTTGCATTCCGATACAATCGGATTTTCACGATTTTTGGGGTATCGGGTGCGTGGACTTAGCAGGATTTTGAAGAAAAAAATATTGAAAATGAAAAATAAATTAAGTAAAGTTCATTTAAAATAAATTGAACTTGAATCGGGACAAAATAAATTATTTCGAGGCAGAAACGGGCCTAAATGAGTAATTGATACATGGCGCAATGTGGGCCATGTCTCCAAACTTAAGAATTAAGTTAGACAAAAGGTTAAAATCAGATTTGAGGGGGGCAGGGGGGAGGAAAGGGCATATTTGTGCTGGAAAAACAAAACAAACGTAGAGAGAAGAGAGAGAAGTTCCAACTTCTCTCTGTCCTACGGGCTTGGTGCTTTCGAGTTTTCGTTAGGCTAAGAACGAAAGTTCATCTACTCAACGAGGGCTACACATGGGTACCAAAAACATGAGATTTCGTTGGGGATTCAAGCGAGGAGTTCGGGAAATCAAAGGTTCTGGGTTTAGGAAGTGTCCATTGAACTTCATAGAGTTTCTTCTATGCTCCAAGAGGTAGGGATCCTTCCTACTTTGATTTATTTTCCATTCTAGGGGTTGTTTGGTTGAGTTTTAATGCCTTAAGGGGCTGTTTGGCCGTTTTTTCCCTAAGGGGCTGTTTGGCAAAATAATGGGTTATGGGAATAGTGCCATGTTTTGACCCTTTATGATTTCCAGTTTTTGGGGCTGATTTTTGGTTAGAAAAGAGAGAATTTGGACTAGCATCCTTCATGGAAATTGTAGTTGCATCAGTAGAGGTGATGTTAGGCTTTGAATCATCTGGTGGACCTCTGATGCCGAGTTATGGTCCATTTTAGAGATTGCCACGGAGTTCTTGGAGTGTTTTAGCCTAACCTACTATCCAGATTTTTGGGACTGATTTCGGTTGGGAAAAAGTGAGAATTTGGACTAGTATCCTTCAAGGAAATTGTAGCTCTATCTAAGAACTTTATATTAGGCTTTGGAATCACCAAAATCGGACCTCTATAACTCAAGTTATGGTCCATTTTCCGGGATTGCTACGGCTTAGGCTATTTAATGATTTGTGTCCAGATTTTTGCCACAATTGGTATATGATTGTAGTATATCATTGCTTGAATTGAGTGATATACTTGGTTGAAATTGTGTGGAAGTCAAATTATGTGTTCTAATGGTTTGGCTTGTGATGTGCTTTGTGTATGAACAAGGTCATTGCATGGCTTGGTTGTAAGGCATTTGTGGGCGCTGGTGTCCTGATTTGGCTAGAGTATAATGTAAGTCATTGCTTGATTGGTGATGACTTGAAGATGTCAATATATGTGTGTATAATATGTTGACATGTATTGTGTGGTTTATTTGAAAATTTTATGTTAAATGATATGATTGTCTAAATGATGCATGGATATTATGCATGGTTTAAAATGTCCATATAACACTCAACATATATATGGCATGGTATAGGCATGGAATGGCATAATTGCATTTCATATACACAGGGACATCGAATTAAATGGGTGCGTGTACATGGTCATAATCATTCATCATTCTTAGTGAGTGGGTGGTGAGCTCGGTACTTTGGACTACGTCCAACGGAGTCTTATGGGTGCATTTCATAGCTTTGAGTAAAGCTGTTTATCGGAGACTGTCCAATGCTTTTGAATAAAGCAGTTTATCGAAGACTATCCAATGCTTTTTATTAAAGCGGTTTATCGGAGATTGTCCAATGCTTTTGAATAAAACTTTTTATCGGAGACTGTTCAATGCTTTTGAATAAAGTTGTTTATCGGAGATTGTCCAATGGCTTTGAATAAAGCGGTTTATCTGAGGATGTCCAATGAGTTTTAAAAACAAAAAAAATTTTGTTTGGATAAGGGTCATTGGGTGAAACACCAATGACAAGCTTCTACACTTGGCATAAGCATGTGTGAGGGAGTCTATGAGGACTCGTGTTAAAGACATGGTGAGTGACACTTCATTCATGGCATGTAGGCATTCCAGAGTAGAAACTGCATTTCACTTGGGTACGGTTATTAATGAACATGGCGTGCGTGCGCCGTTGGGGAGTAGCCTTTGTAGGAGTTTACCCTACTAGGCATTGCTCACCCCGTCGTGGGACCCCCTCTCAGGTACAGGAAGTATATAGATGGACGACGCTCACTTGAGGCCGTAGTTATGAAGAAACCCAGGTTGTGGCTTGTAATTAGTTTTTTGTAAAAAAGCTTGGAACAAACTAGTTCTAGCTTGTATTTTATGTAAAAATCATTGTAAACATACTTTGTAACAACCTTGTTCTAATTTGTAATATTTGTAAAGGCCATTATGATAAACTCTTGAGACTATGGTAATTAGTCTGTATATTCTATAGTGTGGATGAGTGGGTCCAGTTAGGCCACTTTCACTCATAATTGGACCCGGTGAGGTCATTGTATTTTATTGGGCCATGTTGCTAGTTTTTTTATAGGTTGTATTTTGGGTAGAGCTCCCCGTACAAATGAGACTCTGTTCGATTTTCGTTAAGTCATCGGTTTCTGAAAAGGGGACATGGTGGTGTGGTGTCGGGTTACCCGACATCCATGAGTCTTCCGCGGGTTGATTGGTTGTCAACGGACCCCCAGGTTTTGAGACATCACACTTTAAATTAAAAATTCATTAAAGAATTTAAAATTTTAATTATTTTTTACTTAGTTCAAATTTGAATTACCTCTTTAGAAAAGTTAAAAATTATATTTATATGTATTGGAGAGATAGTTTTAGGGTAGAAATCGATTGAGACCAAAGAAAAACTAAAAGTCTTATTTCAATGAATTATTTTAAAAAAATTATATAACAAAGGAATACTATATAAGCTTCTTATAAGAATCATAAAAGGAAACAAGTCTAGAGTGTTAAGAATAAGAAACCTACCATAATAGAAAAAGAATCCTACAAATATTAGGAATATATTTTATTCTATAATGTAATATAATTTAACATTTTCCCTCAAACTCACGATGCAATTGTTATAAGCATAAAGAGTTCGCCAACTAGAAAACAAAACCGGAAAATAGAATGTTAGTTGATACCAGATTGTAGAGAGAGAAACAATTTCAAAAGAAAAGAACCCAAATGTTGAAAACGCAGAAACAAATCCGAATGTCAAAATCGCCGAAATGCTAATTGTATCGTCGTCGTTAGACTATTTGATTTTGCACCGCTTGATTTGCAGCATTTCAATTTTCATTGTCCACTTGATAATCATCTTCCTCACATCAAAGTGACCAAAGCCACATTGAAATTCTAATCCAAATGCCAATGTTAGGTTCCACACATCAAAGTGACCAATGTCAATGCCAAAGTCACATTCAAATTCCAACCCAAAATCCTAAATTCCACCTCCCACGCAGAAAAAAATCCCAAAGCCAACTCAAAGCGACCAATGTTGATGCCAAAGTCATATTCAAATTCCAACCCAAAACCTTAAATTCCACCTCCCACGCAACAACAAATCCCAAAGTCACTTCAAAGCGACCAATGTTAATGCCAATGCCAAAGCCACATTCAAATTCTAACCCAAAACCCTAAACTCCACCTCCTACACAACAACAAATCCCAAACCCACCTCAAAGCGATGAATGCTAATGCCAAATCCAAAGCCACATTCAAATTCCACCCCAAAACTCTAAATTCCACCACCTAATGCAGCAACAAATCCTAAAGTCGCCTCAAAGTGACCAATGCCAATGTTAATGCCAAAGCTACATTCAAATTCCAACTCAAAACCCTAAATTCCATCTCCCACATAACAAAAATCCACCTCAAAGCGACCAATGTCAATGCCAATACCAATGCCACATTCAAATTCTAACAAAAAACCCTAAATTCCATCTCCCACGTAGAAATAAATTCCAAAACCACCTCAAAGCAACCAATGCCAAAGCCACATTGAAATTCCAACCCAAAAAATGAGAATAATTATAATTAAAAAAGAAAACACCCAACTTTTCAATTTCCTTAGATCGAGTCAACACCCTGATTGAAAATAAGTTGAAATCCACCAAGAAAGTTGAAGATGTACCTACCTATAAATTAAAGCTCAACAAAAACAAACAAGACCTAAACAAATCTGAAAAATAATCAAAACTGAGAAAGCTAAAGCTTTAACACCACACTGAAATCCCCTCAATTGAATGAGACCCAAGATGTTCCATAAACTGAAGAGAAGAATTTATGGGGCTCCGAGCCAAACCCTGGGCAAAGGAGTGGTTGTAGGGAGCAGTGCCTATTAGTGAAATGCTCTAAAGGGAATCACCTTTACCACTTATTGTACACTTTTCATTATTATGAATAAAATGCATCTTCATTAATTTGATATTCATACTTTGAATTGATAGAGATCTTTAATCCATTAATGAAGTCCAAGATATATAACAAAATATGAAAAATAATTAAAATTGAAAAGCTAAAGCTTCACCTCACACTGAAATCCCCTCAATTGAACGAGACCCAAGATGTTCCAGAAACCAAAGAGGAGAATTTATGGGGCTTGAGGAAAACCCCAGCAAGCGAGAGAGCGTTTGTAGGGCACTGCCTATTAGTGAAGTGCTCTAAGGACCTTCGCACTTATTGTCACAGCACCATTATTATGAATAAAATGCATCTTCTTTAATTTGGTATTCATGCTTTGAATTGATAGAGATCTTCAATCAATTAATGAATTTCATGATACATAACTTAACATTAAGGAACATCTTGATTGGATCATGATGATAAGATTCTATCATTATTTGAATTATATTTAGTATATAAACTATCCTAGTCATAGGATCCAAGCGAGACTAGGCATTTGTGATCTGGATGGAACTTAGCACATGTTGTACACCCTTAGTGGATCAAGTAGTGGATCTTATAAAATATAGTCATGAGTTGATTAGAGTTAACATGTGGATGATTACTAAGAGTACCTAAATATATCAAAGACTTGCCATGAGACAATGATATGGATTATCTATTTACATGTAGATATAGTTTGTCATAAGCATTAGTCACGAAGTAATAAAACAGAGGTGCTTAAGGATATCTTGGATGATGATCTTGTACTTTGACTTCATTCGTTATTGCCTCTCGAGGTCAAACATAGGATGATTATTGGATCCTGACTTGAAGTGTTCAAAGGTAGATTGAGTATGTGGGGATTCTGCCGCTCTAATAAGAGGAGAGTCTACCCATAACCTCTTGTTGGATCATTACTTGGGAATCTCTAGCTAGAGTGGAAATACCATGAAGAGTGTCTTTTCAGTGGCATGAATGAAGAGTAATGAGTGGGGTATAGGTTGGTGAAATGATTAATTGTGCGGTAAATGCCTATGGAAGGGTTTGCAATCACACCATTGACTCTTCGGTCAATTGGGGGTCATGATGTGTTGCTAAATACCGCTCATGACTTGCTAGGATTCAAGAGTTTAATCAAGTGGCCAACATAATCGGAAACCTAATGGGTCACACACTTAGAAGGTGTGGAGCTAATATAAAACGAATTTGGATGTGATTCAAATATGAGGGAAGTTATTATGTGAAATGGAATGTTACATAATTAGTGGAATCCTGGGAACAGAAGGACTCATTAAGACACTAAAGAAGGCTTAGGCTTGTTCATAGGCTTAAGGTCCATGAGGGTGCATGCCACAATGCATAGAGATGCATGTAGCATATTCTATCTCAAGTGAGGTTCCTTTTGGTCATTTCCATGGGTAGGATTCTCAAGCGTGTGCATCAAAATTGGTTTTTTGTTGAGAGTTCTTGGATCTTGGTACCTATGATCCAAAGTTTTAAAAATTAGTTTTTTGATTTGATAAAGTTTCATCCAATGTTTTTCTTCATGTAATCTGGTCATCAGATGATCAATTATGGTTATTATGAATGAAAAATGGTTTGGATTAGATTCAAACACCCAAAGTTGGGATTTTTCAAAGATTAGCTAAGAACACTGCCGTCGACGTTGCGATGTGAGATTCTCATGTCGTGACTTGAAACTATGAAGCGGTGGTTTTGAACGTTCCGCATAACGGCGTGGAGTGCCTCTTCTAGTCGATCTTGACATAGAAAAGTTCTAGTCAAAGAAGCGTGACCTTTGACTGTTCTTCCTTTGTAGTCACGTTGTGATGTGAAGTGCTGCTGCACCTATTTTGCTCCCTTTCTCTTTCATTTTTGCATATTTTTGAGCACTCATCTCTAGTGTGACTAAGATGGAAATGTGCAAGCTAAGATTGAACTGTTAAGCCTTAAATTTTCTGCAATCATGGATTTTAATTTGATTTGATTAAATTCTAAAACCATGATTGAAATTACCTTCCATAGAAATGGACGAAAACAACACCTTATGGCAATAATGATTCAAGTGTTGAATCAAGTCTTGGTTCAAGGTGTTGAATTTGTTTGTGGTTCAAGGTGTTTAATCAGTTTAAAGTTCACGTGTTGAATCCATTTCGTTCAAGTGTTGAACAAGGTTTTGGATTCTTGAAACCATTATTTTTGCTAAAGGAATCATGGGATGCCATTATCTATTACTTTCAATATTTTGCATTAGAGAATGCATGTTTAAGGGTGTATATTGTTATGATGGATGATTATGGACAATGCCCAATGGTGATTGAGCATATTTCATGGTTACTTCATTTTGGAAAATAGGGTATGTGTGTCCTTTGATTAGTGCCCAAAAAGTGATATTTTGAGCCCTATTTGAGATAGGTTTTGAGTGCTTTTTGCGCACTAATCGTATCAATTGAGCCAATTGAGGTGTTCGAGTCCGCCCAGTATCACTTATGCCATTTGAGGTTATTTTTGGTTATTTTGCGGGTTTTGCATACCTTGGGAGTTAAATGCTCGAGATATGCGGAGCCATGAAGATTGAAACTATTTTTTCGACCATCCTGGAAATACGAGATCACGATAAAGAAATGAAGCAAAATGATGAAAAAGAGTGATCGATAGAAAGTGCGATAGGCAAACCCGGTGAAACAGACGAGCCGGAAATTTCTCTATGATTGCGAAAATTTCTTTGGGATTGCGAAAATTTCGCAACCATAGCGAAATTGTAAATCCTAAGCAGTGGGAAATTTCGCTAAATTTGCGAAATTTCGCTACATAAGCAATCAGCGTGCCTAGCGAAATTCTCCATTTTCGCTATCTCTCTAAATTCGCTAGGCTAAGCGAAATTTCGCTAGATAAGCGAAATTCCTTTGTGCGTAAAAGCGAAAATTTGTGATTTCGCTATCTCTGTGCAATTTCGCTAGGCGCGAAATTCTCCTGCATAGCGAAATTCCTTGCCCTGTGAATTTTGTGTAATTAATGCCAAACGACCCCGTTTTGGTGTATTACCTCCTTGCCCCTTGTATAAGCCAAAACTTTAGGCTTTCTTGTAGTTTCACACATTGGGTGGTCTATATAAACCCCCATGGTTTTGTAACCCTAAGCAATCTTTTGGCAACTTTTCATTTTATGTAAATCTCCCACAGCTTTCAGTTTTAGGGTTTGCTTTTCTCTCTTCTCTCGTCTTTCTTTTTCATTTTCTAAAATTTGCCAAACACCCCTCTTGGGGATAATGACTCAAGAGATGTAGCCTAAACCTTATATTTGAAGAGGAGGGTTGCTAGCTTGGTTTTGTGGAAGTTGCAGGTTGTCCTCATGTTTTGAATGCTCACAGTGCGTATTTATGGCATCCCATATCTTCCCAGACTAGGGTTGAATATCATTTAATGTCATTACTTTGTGATACTTACATGCTTTAGGGTCTGATGCATACTTATTGTTAGATGCACTGTTATTCTTTAGATGGTCTTTACGAGCCACTGAAATGAGGTTGAGTGCTAGGGTTTTGAACTAAAAGAAATTTATGGATGCATGTGCCTTTGTGTTGACTCAAATAGGAGTGGTTTTAGGGTTAGGTTTATAGTTAGCTTGAATCCGGTTATGGCTTGGACTATAGGTTGCTTGCCATAATGCGGGATATAACCAGGGACACTTGTTTGCCCCATGTTATCAAGCTATTAACCTGAAACCTTCAAGTTACCATTTCACTTCATTTCGGTTATTACAGTTGTTAGGTATAACCAAACACTCCTTTGTTTTAAAAACAAAATTCCAAAATCCGACTAAAGCCTCGCCCATTTTCAACAGCGTCACGAGTCATTCATAGGATGAAAACCCATCCCGTGTTAAACCTAGACCACTATCTTTGCGGTAAGCTTGACTAAGCGATACAGGAGAATTTATAGGAAACCAATTTTGTTGATTCGCTCATACCGTGTACGAATCAAATGGGCGCGTTCTTCCGGGGATGGTGCGAACTACGTTGATACGCTTGATAAGTTGAAGTGTACTTGTGATCAACATCACAAGCGTAAGGTGACCTTTAACCCTTTTGACTTCTACCAACTCTGCGAAAGCCAATACTTTGCGCCATCGTGACTGCTTTGTTTTGCATGTCGCTTTATTTAACCACTAACCTTTTCACAAGTTTGTCGCGGCTCTTGTTGTGTCTAAAATTATGTAACGTGTTTATACCCGACGTAGACACTTCCGTAGACTACAGAGAATCAAAGATACCCATCTGAAATGCGTTGTGAAGTCTGTAATACAAGGAAAACACGGAGCCCCTACCTCGAGGAACAAAGAGAAGCGCCCAAAATTCAAACCCAACAAATTCATGCATCCATGAGGGACCACATCCACCCACCAAGAGTCAGTGCCCCATCTTGCATCACACTCTCGTCGAAGATGTGTAAGAATGAGGCCCTTATTTAGTGCCCCTCGTCTCTAATTTTCACTAGAGAAGGAGAATGAAAATCCATATTCGATATAAGGGATTTTGAGGGAGGTGTGCGTACTATTTTTAAGGAAGGTATACCGATTATGAGGTTCGTTTAAGGCATTCGTTGACCTCAAGGACAAAGTGCCAAAATATGGCTCATCACTGAGGCCGAGAACGATTAGAAATTGGGTCGATCTGCTTCGAATTTGAAGAAATTCTTCAAAGGCCACAAAGACCAACCAGCAGTTTGAAGGCGGATCTACACTGCCAGCCTATGACAATGAAAGTTTATCGGTGTTGGGAGATATTCATTGAGACCATCGATGCTTGTCCACATCATGGATTCGATGCACGGATGTTGGTGAGATCATTTCTATAATGAGTATGTCCCTGTAAACAGTGCTAGAAACATGTGTGGAAGTGGTTTTAAAGGCAAAAACCGGGATGAAGACCTGGATTTCTTTGAGTTATGTCATTGAAACTCTAAAAGGGTTGGGATGAGCCAAACAGAAGGTGGAGAAAATGAAACCCTCGGCACACCAAAGGGAGAGGATTTTACACTGGGGACATGGAAATGAAAGCAAATCTCGACCCTAGCTGGGAAGAGTGGGTGGAGTTAGAAATGACGACTCCGCCAAGTACGACGATGGCGAAAATGCTGCGAAGCCCGATCCATGCGCAATTTCCAATCCATTGCCACCCGGAAAAACGGTATCCTATGGCCCCTTAGGTGAAGGATTTGATCGCCGAGAATATCTGAAATGGCGTAGGTCGATATAAGCCTCCACAACCCAATGCCTGTGGTAATACCTCCCGATTCAATTGGAGGGAATCCTTTAACCTCTGAAACCTAATCCCCACGCCTATGTGCCCCCAGTACCCAGTCACGGTTTGGTTTACTCATCCTCGACCACAACCCACCATCATCCCACTTCTCGATTGAACAAGCGTGCGAATTTGAGCAAAGTGGTGGGCAGCTTTGTGGAAGAACAAAAAAGGGATCAATGCGCAGTGGCACAAGGATTGACTTTGCTTGTAAACGCTGAACAAGAGAATAGATAGGCTTGAGAAGCCCGATCTTAATCAGAAAATAGACAACTGCGTGTTCGATCACAAAGATCAACAATATTGCGGAGTGCGAGAAGGAAGGTTCCTTCTCAAACATTGCCAAATCGTAAAGGAGTCCGCGAGGTAGGATCATCCGGTAATTCGGGAATGGATGAGGTGAAGGCTATAATCACTCACGAGGTGGAAAAGAGGTTGATCGGCCGTGCCCCGAAACTTTGTTGAGAGCAGGAAAGGAGAAGAAATGGAGCCATAACACATTTTCCTGAAGGAGGACTCAATGAAGCATTGCATGCCACCTCCATTTCACAAGCATAGAGAAGCGAAAAGGCATCCCGACAAGCGGTATCTTAGAAGTCCCAGAGCGGGTGAAGGTTAACATACCTCTTTTGGACATCATCGAGCAAGTCCTTACTTTATGCAAAGTTTTTGAAGGATCTTTGCACAATCAAAAGGGTTAGGCATTGAGAAAGGCATTTCTTGAACAAGTCGGTGCCACTTAATCCGAAGCAAGAACCAGAGTCAAATACAGGATCACCGGATCTCCTGATTTAATTCGACATAGGTGGGACTAGCATAGATGAACCTTCTTTAGTTTAGGAGCCGGTCTTGAACCTCTTCTTAGGTACTTTCGGTGTACAAGCGAGTTAGGTTTGGTGGAGCAAACCTACCAACATCACCTTATCATTGGCCGATAGATCGGTGAAGATCCTAAGAGGGATAGTTGAGATGTGTTTGGTGGTGAGCCGAATTCTACTATCCGATTAGATTTTGTAGTGTGACACACAGCGATAGAGGAATGGGCCCGATCATGTGCTAATTATCACAGGAAGACCATTTACGACCCGCTGGTAATGCAATCATCAATTCTTGGAATAGATAATGCAACTTACATTTGGCAACATGACATTGGGCCGAGACATATTCCATTTGAACAACAGCGTAATTTGGTAAGCGAAAAATCAAATGGCCCGATGAAGTTAGTTCGGTTAATTCGAGGATCTCCAGGAAAGCGAATATCAAAATTGCAGGAATAGCCAACAAGGCGAATCACGGTGTCTTGGTATTGCCATCATTAACCTTTGCCCGGGCAATTGCTTCCGATTCGAAATTCAATCGGTGAACGAGTCGACAATAGGAAATCTGACACGAGGAATCGGCTCGAGGCCAGCTGCGGTTGAGATCCTTCCTCCTTGACCCACCATGAGTAATTTGTGATATTAGGCGGTTTGGTGTTCTCAAAAACAGTGCGATTCAATAAATTTTGGTTTTTATTTTAATTTGAATCAATTTCTATAATTTTAGCTATTTTTTAGTATGTTACCTAATTTAGCGACTTGCCATTTTTATGACTTAGTAATTATATTATAGTATAGTATATTAAATTATTAGATATATATTATAATAATTTTAATTATAATAATTGTTATTTCTAATAGTGTTAATATTTAATCTTTAAATTACCGGAAGTGCGGGTGGTGAAAAGGCTGAGTCGATATAATAAGCGAAATTAAGTGGAAAAGGACCCTTCGACTGCCTTTAATGGCTTATAAAAGGAAGGGGGGGTGGTGTTGGCTTTTCATACTTCATCTTCTCCTCCGGTTTTTAAAGGAAGCTCTAATTAGCCGTAATACTGAGCCACAGACCGCCGTCGCGGCGTCCTTGTGGCTCCCAGCCACGCGCGAGCCCTGGTTTTGCTCAGCTTCATTGCTGTCTGCGCGTAGCCATGTTCTCATAGCCACTGGCAGGCACGGGCTAGGTGTCGAGCCACATCGATGGCACGAGTTCGCCTGTTCCCGGCCTCACGGCTAGCCATCACGGCCCGGGTGCAGGTCTGCGGCTTTGTCTTCTTAGTCTCTATAGCCCACGGTCTTTGCCCGAGCCACATTCCCGGTTCGTGAGCACCGCAACTTCACTAGCCACTGCGATTATAGTGCCTGAGTGGATCCGCCTCAGAGCCACCCGGGTCGGATTAATGCCAGGCGAGAGGCGGGCCCCGGGTTCCGGCCTCGATTCAGGACCCAATGCCGGCTCAGGTCCCGGTAGTCTGAGGAGCCTCGAGGGTTCGGGAGGTATCGGATGCGAGATGGGACCGGGCCCCGTCTGTGCCTCGTGGAGATCTAGGGCCGACCACTCAATGAGCCGTGCCAGGCCGGGTGTGAGTCATCCTCATCGGACCTCGGTAGATCCTGACCACATCGGCTGGCCCGAGCGACATCATCGCCCGCAGTTGTCGCATCTCAGGATCGGGCGGATTATTCGTCGGGAACCCCGTTCGGAGATGTGCGGCTCCACCGCCAGACTTTCATCAAGGTCGTACTATGATGTCCGTGATGGGCGATCCACCGGATCGGGGATTCGATCTGGGTGATCGGCGAACAGCACTACTGGCGCCATTCATGGCTGTAGAGGCGATATTATTACCCCGGGTGGTTCCTGCGATTCTACCATTCGATGACCTCGGGGCACAGTCCCATGAGCCCGGGTTGCTATAGAGATCGCCCGGGAGTGGGCGGCGGATATTTCGGCGGCGTTGGGCTGCGAATCTGGCAGGGGCGGTCGAAGGTTATGAAGGATTGGTCTCACCCACCTCGGCGGGAGATGGTCGCATTCTTGCCGAGACACCCTGGCCCCGGGCCGGTGCTCTTGAGGCGGCTCCGCCTCAGTCTTCTTGATCGATCACTGTTCGGGACCGGCCTCTTTCATTGCGGCCTTCGTGCGGCGTAGGGGAGGCCATCTGGGAGAATAACTCTGGGATCTCGAGGAGGATCTTGGTTTAGTCCCTACCGGCCCGGTGATGACCTCCATGATGCATTTGAAGACAGGTCCACCAGTAGGGCTGGTTCGGCGAGTCTTCCCGCTGCGTCTTAGGACTATTATGCGGTCCTCGAGCACCCAGTTTCGGAGGAGCCGGGATAGAGATGAGGGTTAGGTGCCTCGGGTCCTGTCGATGGAAGCGGCGATGGTGATGCCCTTATCTTTTTATCCTCGGCGTGGACGGGAGGAAGTTAGGTTCGGCGAGCATTCTCACGGAGGGAGGTAGTGGGTGCCGAGCACGAGATGGAGAAGGAGTCGGTCTGCGTTTCTCCTCCATCTCTGCTGCACCCTCGCCCCCGTGCATGACCACTGCTAATACTCTTGTGTCGTTTACATCCACGCGACCGTAGAGATGCGTTCATGCCGGCTCGAGAGAGATAGCGGGTGTGATGGATGCTATAATTTCGTGGCGGCTACCGGGCAACACGGGATCGAGGTTGGATCGGCGGGAGGCCACTCCCAGGGTGTCGCTCCATGCTCCGTGGTGCGTCGCTGGGTCTTCACGTGTTCTTTGTTGACGAGATGAGCTGTAGGCGCGCCCGCAGCTGACCTCTTTGAATATGTTGGCGGCGATGCTTGCTCTGAGACCCGCACCACCACCACCCTGGCGGTGAGGTGGTTAGGTTTCTTTATGTTTTTGTATAGTTACGGCTTTATCAGCTGCTGTAATTTTACGTATAAGATTAAATGTATTAGCCATAGTAGGCGGTGATGTTTTTGTATGTTGCTTTGTTATGCATGTAGCCATTTTGGCTATATCAAAAGCTACTCTTATTTGTTATATATATAGTTTACTTCACTTTTGCAAAATCTTTTGTGTCCCCATTTTGTGTAATCATTTTGTCTTCAATTGAACAATTGAATTGCTTTAGTGAAGCGGGTGGTGCCTTTAATTGAAAAATTGAAACCTTGCATGTTACCGCTAATGCTAGAACAAGTCCATGTTTGAAGCAATTTTTGGTCGGTTGAAGTTCGGCATTATCAACTTTGAACATTCCCCTTAAGCTAATTCACACCTTGCACATCAGTTGTACCAATAAGTATCAATTATTTGCCTCCTTTCACTTTGCATAGCCATTGTAGGTATGTTGTGACCCATGATAGGTTTGTGCCCATATTTGAAGACCAATGTAGTCTTCAAAAAGGAAAAAGAAAGAAAAGCAAAAAGAAAAAGAAAAGAAGAAAGAAAAATAAAGTCGTGACACTTTGCCTTGAAACAGAGCACGGTAGAGGGTATATGAGCAGCTTTTGAAGCCGATGCTAAGCCTTAGTGGTTGGGGTCATCGACTTGGTGTTCGCTGCAGACAGATGGTAAGGTTTGCTTGGTGTAGGTGCTTGATTCTCGAAGTCATTCGAGTCGAGAGTAAGCACAGTAGAGTTTGTGGCGAGTGATCCTTTTGGCCTGTCTAACCTTAATTGGTTGGGAGTCATCGATTGGACCCCGGATTACGGACTTTGGTGAAATCGAGTTTTGAGCATTGCACCCTATAATGTAGTTTAATAAAAAAAGAAGAGAGTAGCTTTCCCTATCTAGGTTGTTCAACAGCTTAAGGCCCGTGCCGATGAAGCTAGGTTGGGAGGAAATAATTTTGCATTTTATTAGTTGTCCCAGTTGCTTTTAGAATCATTAAATTTGGTGGAAATTCAGTTAAGGAACCATGGATCGATGTTGACCTAAATCTTTCTTATATGGTTTCTGTTCTCTCATGCCGGTTTTCAAACTTGGTATCAATTCTTCATTTTAAAGGTAATCTTATTTGTATATACCTTTTGAACCATAAACTTTTGAGAAAATCAGCACGTATGTCCCTTATTGTTTGACATTGCTGAGGACTAGCAGCATCGGTTGAGAGGTGTGATTAGTGCCCAAAAAGTGATATTACGAGCCCTATTTGAGATAGGTTTTGAGTGCTTTTCGCGCACTAATCGTATGGATTGAGCGGTGAGGTGTTCAGGTCCACATAGTATCACTTATGCCATTTCGAGGTTATTTTTGGTTATTTTACAGGTTTTTGCATACCTTGGGAGTTCGATATCGAGATATGTGCGGAGACATGAAGATTGAAACTATTTTTCAGCCATCACAAATACCAAGATGCGATAAAGAAATGAGCAAAATGATGAGAAAAGTGATGCGATGGGGTGCGATGGCCCAGGCAGTGAAGAGCAGACAACCCGGGAAATTTCAGCTATGATTGCGAAAATTCGGTAAGTTGCGAAAATTTTCGCAACCATAAAGAATTTGCAATCCTAAGCGAAGTGGGAAATTTAAGCTAGGCTAGCGAAATTTCACTATGTAATCCTTGTGCTAACGAAATTCTCCATTTTTTAGCTATCTCTCACAAATTTAGCTAAATTTGTGAAATTTCATTAACTAAGCGAAATTCCTTTGTTTCATTAATAAATTCTTGTATGGCGAAATTTTGTGTTTACTTCATCTATATATCTTTGTTTATTAGACTGGCGAGAATTTGTATTCAATGAGTACAGTGAGGCTTCTTTGTCTATTATCTGGCAAATTCTCTTACTATCATTCTTTGTGATTTGTGTATTAGTGTAAAAAGCGACCCCGTTTTGGTGTGATACCTCCTTGCCATAGTGTGACCAAACTTTAGGCTTTCTTGTAGTTTCACATTGGGTGGGTCTGTCATGGACTTACAGTGGTTTTGTTAGTAGCTTTGTAACACGTTTATATTAAACTCTGCGACTTTCAGGTTTGGGTTTACTTGCCATCTTTTCTCTCTCCTCAACCTTTCATTACAGAGGCCCCTTAAGCGCCCTCTTGAGGATGACAGCTGGGTAGCAGCCTCAGCCATATGTACTTTGAAGAGGAGGGTTGCTAGATGGTTTTGTGAAAGCGATTCTGTGTCTCATGTTTGGAAGATACTATAGTGTTGTATTTTACATGGCTCCATATCTTCCAAACTAGGGTTGAATATCATTTAATATTATTGCCGACTGATACTTACCATGCTTTCCCAGAGATGCAGTGCACATTGTTAGATCTGCTTGTTATTCTTTAGATGGTCAACTTTACGAGCCACTTGAAATGAGGTTTGATGCCTAGGGTTTTGAACTAAAAGGGGCTATGGATGCATGTTGGCATTTGTTGACTCAAATAGGAGTGGTTTTTAGGGTTGAGTTTTAGTTAAACAAAGATCGGTTATGGCTTGGATTATAGGTTTGCTTGCCGCTAATGCGAGGATATAACGAGGACACTTGTTTTGTGTTGCATCAAGCAGTAACCTAAACCTTTAAAGTTACCATTTCACACTTCATTTTGAGTTATTCTGAGTTTCATTCGATGGCAAGTAACTCCCACTTTGTTTTAAAAACAAAATTCCAATCGAGCTGGCTCCTGTTTTCAACAACGGTCACGAGGTCTGTTTCTTGGGATGACCATCCAGCTGGGCCTGAACCACTATCTTTGGGAGTAGCTTGTTCTGGCGGGTGAAGCCACTATGAGCTCAGTGCTGTTGGAGTTAAAGCTCGCCTCTAGTGGCGCTGAACCAAGCTCTATAATCTCTCTCGTGTTTATAATAATCCTGATCTTACCGAATGTGAAGGTTCTTCTTTGAATGTATGTAATCAGATTTTTTGAGATTATGATAAGTTGAAGGGTGCGAGAAGAAGCATGAAGGAGGATCGAAAAGCGAAGTTGAAATTTTGATTTATTTTGTGGGTTTAATAATCGCTGCATATTCCCTAGGGTTTGATCTAGTCAGTTCCAACGGCTCCAAGGAATTGATTTTTAGAATCCATAATCATCATGTAGTTGAAATGTAGGTGTTATTATTTTTTTGGTACTTTACGGCGATTTGCTTTCAAAATTTATTTTTTGTTTTTTTTTTTTTTTTTTTGTGACTGCTTTCTGTTTTAAAAATTTTCTTCTAAAATAGAAAAGCCAAATATTTGACTTTATTAAAAAAAGCCATACTTTAAAATGAAAAAGCTATATTTTAAATTTTCTAAAATATTTGAAAATTTTCCCAAAACTCTAAAATCTTTAAAATCCATAGAATTAAAAGAAATTAGGATATTTTAAAAAAGAACAATCCATTGTCATCATAGATAAATATAATATTATTTTTAACAATATACCTTGTGTATATTTTATCATTTTTATTTTTATTAATATACTAAGATGTTATACCTATATTGTATAAATATTTATCATTTCTGTAAAACCAAGATTTAACAAATTGCTTTTTTGATACATAATTAAGATATGAAATTTTAAGCATCTAAAAACAAACAACTTATCTTGTGAATAAATGCAATATTAAAAAACAAACAACTTCATATACTTAATATATTAAGTCTTATTCATCATTAAAATAAAACATATTCAACATTTAGTAAATAAACGCTTTCCACAACTATCTTTATATTTTCATATGAGATGAATGGATATATATATATATATATATATATATATATATATATATATACTATATATATATATATCAGCATCAATATCATTCATGACGGGAGTTCTTCTAGAGTTGTGATTGTTGGGTAAACCCAAACCCTTTCTACAGGGATATGTTATATCAATGAAAATGAGATTTCGTGATTAGTGGGTTGGCCTTAACTACACTCATTAGCTTGTTAGGAGCAAGTCAGAGAAGTTAATGTTGTGTAGAAACGTGGATTGGGTAACAATAGTGCATACATCGCGCGATTCGGAGTAACGCGGGGTTTAATAGTTGCATGAGATTGCAATTGGTATGGATGAATACTGTGCGGTCGAGTTAAGCTTCTTTACAGATGCCGTTCGAGAGTTAGCTTCTTGGGTGAACTGAGGATGTTTTGATGATATTATATATTGACCCGATAAGAGAACTTCCATATAGGACTCGGATTATATGGGGATATATATTAATAATAAGTGGGCGTATTATGACCATCAAGTTGTAATAATCGAAACATTTTAAGTACATATCTAACATGCTCTTTTACATCTGGTTGTTAGAATCGAACGCGACCTCGAGCGTGAACTTGATCCATAATGGATTATAATAAATTGATTGGGAATAGCCACATGAGCGGCTAGAAACTTAAGAATAATTCTCAAGTGAAAGAAGGCAAACGTAACTATGGTGGTATCTCCCTCAAATCCCTAGCCCATTTGATGCCTCTAATGAAGATCATTGCCTCGTGCATTATGCTCGGATCTATGTCTCCAGAGCTTCATAAACATCATGAGGCTATGGGTGCATATACCATAGTCTACCATCTTATGATTCTTTGATGAGAAACTGACGAGATCGAAGGGTTAAAGCTCTCCAATTGCTTTGCTCAGATGTGAAGGGGACATCTCAGGTGCGGCTGCATTGAAGATGAATGGATACATCGAGGAAGTTTGGACCAGCCGGTTGGGATGGACCATGGTTTAAGCAAGGCAGTTTTATTCAAGTTTCCTTTGACAGGTTTTGGCACGGTTTGTGTAACAACTATGGGATGCACCAACATCGAGATACTCTGTGCAAGGGTATCAACTTATCAAAATGGTTGAACCTACCTTGAAAAATGGGAAGGCAAGGCGTGATGCTTGTGTGTATTCTTCTAGTTCTAAGGAAGGTTTGCATATGAACAAGAAGAAGGAAATCCTAGCCCGAGGGAGGGGTGAAGTACAGAAGAAGGCGAAGGAAAACTCCCGAGGGACTTTCTTCCATTGTGGTAAATGACCATTGGAGGAGGCGCAGGCCTGGCAGGTCAAGAAAGAAGGTGACGTAATGCTCCATCTTTGCGAGTTATTTATGTCATTAAAGGTTCAACTGTTTAGTGTAGAGTCGCATGGGTATTACAGCCGCTGGTTTCAGTGACACACATATGCAATGATATGCTTGGCCTAGGAATAATAGAAAGCTCTTAAGAAGGGGTGACCTACGAGTTTGGAAATGGTGCGAGGGTTGCTTTCACGCTACGTGGACTCATCGTTTTTTGTGCCTCCCAGTGAACTTTGTTTAAATTTGGGTGATTTCTTTTATGTTCTAGCATTGACAAAGAGCATTATTTGTGTTTCTTATTTGAACAAGAAAGGTTTTCATTTAAATTTTAGTAACAATAGTTGTTTTGTTATGTTAAATGATGTCTTTTATGTTGGTGTTACATTAAGCAATGAGATTTACATATTAGATAGGTCAAATCCAATTTTAAATGTCAATGATAATAAAATGCAAAAGAGAAATAATGTGAAATGATCATACTTATGGAATTGTTGCCTTAGACATATAAGTGAAACGCATGTGCTAAGTTATAAGGATGGTAGCTGGGATCATTTGGATAGCAGAATATTAGCGTAAGGCAAGATGATGGTGCTCTTAAGGGGAAGATTGACGTCGCTGCTAATGGATGTCGAACTAACCATAACATGAACCTGCGCCTGGCAGAGCCATGGTTGCCTCTCGCACATAACGCTTTATCGATGACCTTCTTCCGCTATATGATGCGCCGGCGACGGTATCTGCTCGCGGCTTTTTTGGGCGCAGGGGTACGAAATGGTGGAGTGCGAAAGGCGATGTCACCAGTCTCATCGGTGGTGTTATGGCAGGTATGATTATCTCGGAACTCACGGTTGTGCATCTGTCGAGACTCTTGCCGTACCACGCCTGATGATGGCCGAAAGAACTCGTTCAATAGGCTTCATGCTGGTGAGGTCGTCGAGGCTTTGGGCGAGTTCATAGTCTTCCCGGTCTGCGCGGAACTTGTGTTTATATCTTAATGAGTCCATGGGATGATTTATAATACTCATGCATGAATATGGTTGCTTTGAGGAAGTATCTATAACTATGAAATATGAAGTTGTTTTAACATCTTGAAGTGGATAATCCAAACAAGATAGGATTAAATAGGCACAGTCATGTTTTGGCAAGGAATATCTTAAAACCGACCCGGTGTCAGTTCTGCTACTTTGGAAAAAGTTGTTCATTTTTTTCAAACACTTATATATTGCCAAGAAAGGAATTTCTTCTAAAATAGGTGGAGCTTTAAGTTGACGGAGTTAAGATCATGAAAAGATGGAAACCTGGATCTAATACAGATAGAGCATCTGGATTTGAATGACCTGTGTGATGATGATGTTTTTCATTCAGGCCGGCACAGGCGCTTCCCGCCGGGTTAAATGGTTCGTATGCGACCTGGGCGTAAGATATAGTTTTTCTGCCAGGTGGAGCCAGAGGGCGTAATGATGAGCCTACTACTATGAAGATTCTTTGAATAGTTCGGAAGTCGAAAATGGTTCGTAGCCATGAAGTCGGAGATGGTTCCATGTGTACAGGCCAAATATGGACTTTTGGTTACTACAGAAAGGATAAAGCCATGGGATTTGAAGTGGATCTTTAGAAAAACCAGACAGAGTAATGTGATTACACACTCATGAAGCAACTAAAAGAGTTATCATCCGAGAAACAAATGACTATGTTAGACTTACAGTTTATTATTTGCCATGTCCCAATCATAGATGCTCTAGCCATTGTTGCTCACATTATGATTATGAGATACAGAAATGTGGATGTGAGAATGCCGACTGCTAGCGGAAGTATAAGTGAAATCATACATTGCATGAGGCCTTTGGCACAGAAGGCTTCATATCAGAGTGGAAGTAAAAGTGAAGCTTCAAAAGATCCATTTATGGATTGAAGCAAGCATTTAGGGTTAAGATATCTAATTTGATGAGACAATCCAAAAAGTTTGGTTTCTCCTATCAGGATGAGGCTTGTGTGTACAACAGGTCCAGTGGGTGTTTCCACGATAACATATGTGGATTACATATTAATTATAGGAAAGCGACTTCTTAGAGATCTGTCTGTCAAGGAGAATTTGGTTCCATCAAGGAGCACTTCTCCATTAAAAGACCTTGGGAAAATAATATATATTAGGGATAAAGATGTAGATCAAGGAGGTTGCTTGGTCTTTCATAGTCTACATACATAGATAAGATGCTAAAGAAGTTTATCATATAGTAGTCCAAGAGAGGATATATTCCCATGGCCCATGGGATCCCCCTCTCGAAGTCTCATGTGGAACATAGTCATGAGAATGCAGCACATGAGTGATGATCCAGTATGCTTTGACGGATCAAATATTCTTTCATCTATATTATCTTGCTTGAACATAGATATATCTCTGCTCAGTATCACAAGAAGATCACTAAGTCAAAACCACAGTTAGGAAGGATGTTTTAAGTGGCTTTGTAAAGATATCTCATTACTTGAAGGAATTCAAGAATCTGTTTTGGTTTAACCAGATAGATCCTTGCGTGATGTTGTCACGGATGTAGGCTTCCAGTTGGTGTTGAAATGACTCTAAAACTCAATCAATATGTTCTGTGGACGATAGCATAGTCGGGTTGGAAGGTTCCAAGCAGAAGCGACTATGGATTCCACAATCGAATCAGAGTACATTGCAACTATTGAAGCAGCTAAGGAAGCAGTTTGGATAAGGAAGTTTATATTATAACTTAGAATGATACCTAGCATTGTTCATCCAATAACGTTGTATTGTGATAAGAATGGAGCCATTGCACAAGAAAAGAACCACAGTCTCATAAAAGGTCCAACCACATACTTAGGAGATATTGTTTATGTGACACCCTAAATTTTGGGGCCCCGTTGACAAATGTCAACCTGCGGAATTCTTATGGATTTCAGGTGACTCGATATTACATTGTTGTGTCCCATTGCTCCAGGATCATGTTTCTAAGTGGCGAGTCTTCTTTGTTTGGGGAGATCTACCCGACATACGGCATGAACAACCCATCAAGGTCTCAAGTAGTATTGACCACCATGAGAGGATCACATCTGTCCTATCCCCATCCCTTGCAGACTCATTCATTCACATTTAAATCTAAAATATGAAAATAAAACACTTAGTGTTATAGTTTGTAAGAGTCGATCACGATCCTCTTTACCTTAATTATATACCGGAGCTCTTTAGACAATAGTCCCAAGAATTTAGTTACAATTACATTTATACAAAATATTTTTTTACAAGGTAAAATTAAAGGCCAAACATCGGCCTTCTTCGCAATCACCGGCCTCGTCGGAGGCGTGGTCTCCCCTATACACACATACCTGAAAGAGGGGTCCCACAACGGGGTGAGCAATGCCAAATTACTCCCTCAGAAGACTACTCACAACCTAAAATGCACATGACACACATATATCATACCACATTCCATACAAAAATGCAATCGCTATGGAATTTTTTTTCATGTCATGCGTAAGGATTGAGACTTCTCATGCCTATAACTTGGGAATCTGGCCAGGCTTGCCTCGCGAACCTCTAAGTGTGAAACTTCCAGTCATTGGTGCGCAATGACTTAACTCGATGGACAACTCTTCAATATTTATTTTATTTGTCAAATCAGGTAGTGTTTTTTGGCGGCGCATTCTATAGGTCTCGTATGACTTTGCATGCCTTTCAACACTTTAAGTGGAACTTCTATCGTTGGATCATATAATACAGCAAAGAATAGAATTTGGGTTTTTCACCTAAGGTGGGATCTACTATCTTGCTTCACCAAATACACAAATTCAGCCATTGTGTTTTCATGCACTCATGAGTCTCAATTTTGGAGTTGGCCAGTGCGGCATCACTACACGTCTGAGAATGGTGATGATGGCCTGTGCACACACACCCGACTTGACACAATGTGCCCGTGCATATGAAATGCAATAATACCAATTTCTTTACCATCTATATTACAATACAAATGAAACTACATGCAACATTTTTAACACATGGATAATTTTTCCGCTATAATAATTTACATCCATCAAAATTTCCATGTCCTTTATCCATAAGCATGCATTAACATGATTTTTACACAACCAACATGTTATTCAAATTTTTGCAATAACACAAAAAAACAACACAAACACAGTCCAAAAATTCAGTTTGGATTGTTAAAAAACAGTTTAGAAAATTAAGTCCAGACTATCCAAAAAAAGTCCCAAAAATTCCCAATATTCAGTTCAAAAATCTTTGGGCTAAATCACACGACCAGTCACAGCCCGGAAGAAAACCTATCACATTAAATGGATTTTTGGAACTCTTAGATTTTGGTACCCACACGTAACCCTCATTGCGTGGACTGACTTTACCTCTTGCTCCGACGAAAAGCGACGACCCGATTTCCATAGATCTTAGAGAGAAGCAAAAAACCCATTTTTCCTTTTTCTCTCTCCTTCCCTCTTTCTTTTCGTCCTCCCCTCTTTTCTTTCTTTTTTTCTTTCTTATCCGCCTGAACTGCCTTGTTTCCTACACTCCCATTCTTTTTCTTTTTCATTTTTCTTTTTCTTTATTTCTTCTTTTGACTTTCTTTCCTTTCTTTCTCTATTTGACACTTGGCTCCATGTGAGCCATTCACACAAGTGCACCACATGACTCCTGCCATGTGTCACTCCCCAAGGGTGTCATGTGGCATTCACATGATCATGTCATGTGTCACTCAACACTCGATGCTGAAAAATGTGAGAAGTGAGCTATCTCGAATCAGACAAAAATTCAAGTAGCTAATTTTACAGGCAATTCAGTGAAGTGGTTTCATGTGGGAATCTAGAAATTTTCCGGTTTCAACTGAAATTACAGTTTTTTCGAGAAAATTAAATTTTCCTAGGGTTTTTACATTCTTCCCCTCTTAGCAATTTCATCTAAAATTCACATCACTGGCACTTACCTGACCATATGCATATGCAATAGTAATTAGTTTAATATTAGAAGCAATATTAAACAAACACCTTCATCCCTCAAATAGGAAAGGATGGGTGGCTCGCATTATGTCCTCGCATTCCCAAGTTGCCTCTCTCCTCCTGGGTATTTGCCACAACACTTTCACTAACCTTTAATCTTGCGTTGCAAAAACTTATCCGACTATCCAGAATAAACACATGGATTAAAAGGTGTGGGATCAACGGTAATCTCCCAATCCACTATGAAATTTGGTTTGGATGTCATAGAACATGGTGCGTCGTGGAACACCTCATAGGCAGCGATAAGCTTCGATTGGTAGCACCAACCGATATGCAACTATACCCACCCTCTTGAGTATTTTGAAGGGCCCGATATACCTCGGCTCTAGCTTCCCTTGCTTTTCAAATTTGACCACTCCTCTCTTAGGCATCACCTTCAAGAAGACGTGATCACCCACCTTAAACTCTAGAGGTCGACGTCGTCTGTCGGCGTAGCTTTCGTCGGCTCTAAGCCGTGAGAAGACGCTTCCGTATCAAATCCACCTTCTTAGAGGTGTCTCTAATCAAATTCAGACCAGTGACGATATAAAGCCTCATAGGGTGCCATCAATATGCTCGCGATAAGCGCATTGTTGTAGGCTGTTCACTGCGGGGCGGCGCCTCCCAACTTCATAAGATCCGGGATGCATGCTCGCGACATGTCCTCTAAAACTTTATACATGGTCCTCTGTGACCATCACGTCTCTGGATGAAAAATGGTGCTCCATCGTCAAGCGTGTCCCCATGGCCTTAAAAACTCTTCTGGTGACGTATATGACCTAGGATCACATCAGAATTACTATGGACCGAGGTACTCCATGTAGCGGTTTCAATCTCTTGGTCTGCTAGCTTATGCAGAATTCCTCCAGTGTGAAAGTCATCTGCACGGCTAGAAAATGTCTTGGGCTTAATTGGCCGGGTCCATATCACCCGCACGATCATCCACTCACGATTAATGCGTGGCACACAAGTCCATCGTGATATGCTCCCACTTCCACTCTGCTACCTCCAAAGGCTAGAGTAGTCTTGCTGGCTTATGGTGCTCAGCCTTTACTTGCTGACAAATGAGACACTATCGAACAAAATCTACAACGTGTCGCTTTATCTGCTCCCAGATAATACTAACACTTGAGAGATCACGGTACATCTCGTTGCCACTGGATGCCTGACAAATCGAATGGAACTCCACGAGGATCCTCCTCTCTCAAATTGGTTGGGCGAGACCTGACAGTTCCATATCACCCAGAAGACTACCATCTATGTGGATGGCCCGACCTTAAATCACGTGCCGGCCCGAAGACCCGATCCTTGATGGGCGATATCTCGCATCACGCCTCTGAGACTCAATCGCCACCTTTCGATGGGGATGACATAGCCACCAAACTTGCTTGCGTTGCGAGGCACGATCAGCATACAACTAAAGCGCCACGATCTGGAGCATCTGCCAATCTCGGGAAGCTACACTAGCCAGTACTCCCCGTGACTTCCGACTAAGTGCATCAACCACTACATTTTCCTTACCAGGATGGTAATGCAAAGTGAAGTCATAGCCCTCCGGATACTCCATCCATCTGTGTTGCCTCATGTTAAGGTCACCATTTGTGTGAAATATACTTGAGCTTTTTGTAGTGCGAGAAAACACTTACCGTCTTGTTCCTGTGCTAGTAGTGTGCCAAATCTTTAAGGCAAAGACTATGGCCATCAACTCCAAGTCATGTGTAGGGTAATTCTACTCATGATTCTTTAGTTGTCGAGAACCATAAGCTACTACCCTCTTGAACTGCATCAAAACGCATCCCAGTCCGTCCTTAGAGGCATCACGTTGCTGATGCACCTGCAAATCACAGGGACTAGTAGAATAGGAGTTGTAAGTAGCCTCATTTTCAACTCTTTTGGATCTTTTCTGGGTCATTCCACTCAAACTTGACCCCCTTCGGGGTCAATCTGATGTATCAGACCATGTTTAGCCGGAGAAATCCTTAATAAACCTCCCGTAATACCCTGTCAATCCCAAGAAATTGCATATCTTGAATATTGACTTCGGCCTCTCCCAACTCATAACAGCCTCAACCTTCTCAGGGTCTATTGACACACTAGAAGCCGACACGACGTGTCCCAAGAATTTCACCTCGGTAAGCCAAAACTCGTACTTACTAAACTTGGCATACAACTGATGGTCCCTGAGTGCCTGGAGAACAATCCACAAAGGATCCTTATGCTCCTCCTTAGACTGGGAGTAGATCAAGATTTCATCAACAAAGACCATAACAAACTGATTCAAATAGGGTTGGAATACCCTATGCATGAGATCCATGAATGCCGCTGGAGCATTTGTCGACCGGAAGGGCATCACTGAAACTCGAAATGCCCATACCGTATTCTAAACACTGTCTTAGGGATAATAGTCTCCCTAACTCTCAACTGATGATAACTGGTACGAACTATCTTGGAGTAGACTCACGCCCCTTCCCGGTTGATCAAACAAATAATCAATCCTCATTGTGGATACCGATTCTTACTTAAGTAACCACATTCATTATCTATAATCAATGCCTGTCGAAGAGTCTTGTCCTTCTTCTTAGCAAAGCAAGAATCGGGTGCCCATGGTGAAGTGCTCGAGTTTAATATAAAACCCTTACCAACAATTCCTACGATTGGACCTTGAGTTCAATAACTCAACGGTGCCATTCTATGAGAGTCATAGAAATGGGCTATTTCAGAATTAACTCAATGACAAAGTCCACATCCTTGTGCGGAGGTAATCCTGGTAGCTCGTCCGAAAAGACATTCTCATACTCATAAACCACTCGAGGTAGACCTAAATCTTGTCTCACCTCGTCCTCTAGGGTAAGGCTTGCTAGTGAAGCCATCAACTTTCCACTCTAACTAGAGTCGTGCAAGGTTTGGGGTAAAGCATCATGCTTCTCCCCCTGAAAAGTCACCCGAATACTATCGCGTGTGTAGGCAGTAATCCTCCTACTATCACAATCAATGACGACCCGATGTGCCGTTAACCAATCCATGCCAAGAATGACATCAAAATATGATATGTCCATTTACCTAAAGGTCCCCCGTGAGCAAAATCCTTGAGATCTCTAACTCACAATCTCGACATATCTTATCAATCCTCACCCTAGTACCTAGGGGATAACTCACATGTAACGACTCGTCTAAGGTTTCAACCTCTAAGCCCAAAATTTTCACACATTATGCAACTATAAGCATGAATATGATGCATCTAAATTTAAGCAACATTCTAGTCAAGAAGTCACGGTAGAAACATACCACAGTACATCGGTACGATCTGCAAGCTGATCCCCAGTACTACCGTAATGAACATGCCTAGGTCCTTGAAGTCTTGACCAAAGTGGGTTTATCTCGACCTTGACCTCAGAGCCCAAACCACGACCTCTCGGCCTATCGGAGTAAGCGGCGCGCAGTGCGACACCACGAGGTAGTATTGGTCCCTCGGCCTGGCGAGGTGAAGGAATGACGTATGCACTTTTGTCCCCAATGATGATTGGAGAAGCGGATGTCCTTTATCCCTGGGATCCTTGACTCTACGGACAATCTCGTCTCACATGTCTAGGCTGATGGCAGTAATAACATGTCATCTGCCCCGTCTGGCTAAAAGCCTCGACTTGGCCTTAGCCTTGATAGCTGCAGCCTTGTCCCTAAAATCTGTATGAAACATAAGTCTTTTGCTTTTTCCTAGAGCTAGAAAAAGATTGATTATATTCCTCTTGCTTGCTTAGCACCCGTATCGGGATGCTCAGTGTGTCATCTTCTCTTCGATGTCGAATGTCTTGACCATCGAGTCCCCTCCTCCCATGTATGTCTAAGGGTAATATGCACGAAACCATGGAGGTTATAGTCCCTCCCTAATAGCTGCTTGTTGCCTTGGTCAGGTGCAATGGTAGCGACCCTTTGCTCTTGCTTGTGAAATTATGGAGACTGTAGCGCCCGTATCCTTTACGACTAATCGAAAACAATGACATGCTACTATCATATCTCCTCCTCCCTTGAGGGCCTGAGGATGATGTACCTCAAACCTCCAGAGGTTACTTGACCACCCCCCTCCTCTCCCCCCTTTGGTTCCCAATTGCACTAACTTGTGCGATGGTGGCAGCAACAACAACTGCTTGCATAAGGGTAGTAGTCGCAGCAACAACAACCTCTATGAAGGTCTGTTAGTCTAAAGCCAGTGGTTGTGGGTTATTACTCCACCCACCACCCTAGTGTCCTCTTCCTCTACTAGCCATCTACACATGTCAGATAGCAATAGAATTCTCAAATTTCTATCTCAGTTTATCTTGTAGCGCACATGCCAACCACTAATACACATCAATTTCCAAACTATCATGTTCATTTTTTTTTCCAAACCCCTAAGGTTATGTTTACTAACCCTGGTGTTCCATATACAATCTACCATGTATATTATTCACACAAATCACCACACATATCACACAACATGTTAAGCATAAAACATGTAACACATAACAATGTATGATCTAGACCCATGCCCATCAGCCCTTGGTACTCGTGTACCTAGACTCTTGATACCTAGCTGAGATGAGGTAGTGATACCCACATTCGAGCTCCCTAGGTAATCGTTTACCTAGGCTTTAATACCAAGCTATGACACCCCAAATCCAGGAGTCCCATTGACAACCCGTCAACCAATGGAATTCCTATAGATTTTGGGTTACCCGATACTACACTGTTGTGTCCCATTTATCAGGTCCATATTTTCACAAAAATTAGGCATAGTCTCCTTTGTTCGGGGAGCTCTACCCAACATACAACCTATATAATTATAACCTTTCGGTCTCAGTAGTGAGCTACGGGGTCCATATCCATATCCCGGTATACATCCCTTTACCAGGACCCATTCAGTCACATTTAAATCTAAAATATGAAAATAAAACACTTAATTATAGTCCGTAAGAGTCCAATCAAGACCCTCTTACCATAATTATATACCCAACTATTTAGACAATAGTCCCAAAAGAATTTAGTTCCAATTCTTTCATACAATTTTTTTTTTTTTTTTTTACAAAGGTAATATCAATGTAGCACTCTTTTACCTTTTAAAGACCTGTTCATTTAAACACATTTCATATACCCATTTCTAATATGAATAATTAATATTCATTTAAAACATAATTATTTATGGGTATATGATATCATGACCTAAACACATTCTTTGACATAAAAGAATATATATATATATATATATATATATACATTCCTTAATTCAAATAGGAGCTTATAATATATATATATATATATATATATATATATATATATATATATATATATATACTACTATATATATATATACATTCCTTAATTCAAATGGTGGGAGCTTATATTGTTCTTGAATAATGCACTTATACAAATTAGCCGTGTACCTTTTCAAATACATTTACAAAATGATATTCTTAGAGTTCACCTCTCTTTAAAACATATTCCATAAATATCCAAAACAAAAATGAGTGAGAACTATATATTCTTCTCTGTGAAGACTTTACATCATTGAATTCAATGCAAAATAGTTACAAATTATCATGAATGGAATAATTATGCATGGTGAACATTTACTTATACTCCGCTCTAGTTGTGATGACTTCGGCGCCAGCGATCTTTGGTCCTGCTACTTTTCCTTTATTTTGTGCGATGACAAAAACAACGCGCTAAACATTTTCATGCTTAATGGTTCTATACAATTCTCTCTTCATTTCAGCTTAAATCAAATCATGCAATGTTTATAAAACAATGCTTTTGTACATTTTTCATTGACCAATGCAGTACAATACATACATACATACATACATATATATATATATATATATATATATATATTCATTCATTGGTCATTACAAGTTATGCCATTTCCTTATGCACTAAATCATTCAAATCACAAATCATGCACTTTTCAATCTCACATTATCATTTTACCCTTATCGACTTTAATCTATGCTTTGATTGCAAAGAATAACGAATCAAACACGATCTGGCTGAAATTTGCAAGCTACGTATCTATATATATATATATATATATATATATATATATATATATATATATATATATATATATATAAAATATGTGTACTCGATTTGGTGTACACTATCGATATTGTCACTGCTTGGGCTACGGATCGGTATGCCATAATCGTTTGTTCGACTCTTTTTGGTATACCAATTTATCCTTAACTTTCGAATTTTAACGAGTTAACATTCTTTTAAGGGCATCAAAATCATTATTCACAATTTACAATAGTATATATATACATTTGTATGAAAATAGAACATTTTCACATTCATGCAATTTTCTTATGCAAATTCGTTTCACAAGCAATTGTCTCAAATCACTTAAAACAAATCATTTCAAACACAAATCAATATGCACTTTCTTTTCAATCATTTCCAAAATTCAAATCATTTCGTAATTATTCAAATATTTTAAAAATAGAGAGAGAGTTTGAGAACAAACCAACTTCAATGCAGGCTTTCCTCCTCGTCAGCCCCTATTCAAATACCATGACAATCACATATTAGTCGGTTATTCTAGGAGTTCTATTTTCAGTAGGAATTGGAATCATCTCATTTGGGTAACCCAAACTCAGGTTACAACATTTCAATGCCAAACTAGTCGATATGCCCAGCTCACTACAGATCTTAGTTTTTTTATTTCTAGGGTCTTAACTCGATAAATTGGTATCTTTGCCTTCACTCATTTGAAGCTATGGACACAAAGGTTTAACTATCCAGATTGAAGCATCCAAATTTGGATCACTCTTAGACTCAGTTATTTTGTTGCCAAACTAGTCGATATGCCCATCTCACTAGATCACCCACTATTTTTTTCTATTTCTGGGTCTTAACTCCATAAATTGATAATGGTTCCTTCACTCATTTGAATCTATGGTTCTAAGTTTTGTTCTCCAATTTGAATCATCCAATTTGGATCACCCAAAATCAAGTTACGACATTTTAATATCAAACTAGTTGATATGGCCAGCTCACTGGATCACCCACTGTTGTTTTTTTTTTTATTTCTAAGGTCTTAACTCCATAAATTGGTAATGTTTCCTTCTACTCATTTGAATCTATGGTTCTAAGGTTTCGTTTTCAATTGGAATCATCCAATTTGGTTCACCAAAACTCAAGTTATTGTATTTTACATCCAAACTACTCTAATTTGCAAAGCAGAATCAAATTGTTCTTACACATAGCTCAACTTTGACAGATTTCTGGGCACTTTGGGGTAACAATTTGTATACACTTCCTTCAAGTAAATTATTACCCTAGAAGTATATTTTTCCAAGAATTTTGAATCACTCAATTTGGATGGAAACTAAAAGCTTATAAGCCAAAAACCTGTAACAACACCCAAAAGAGAGCATACACGTGAGCTACCCAAACCCACCTTTAAGCCCATATTTGGGAGCCTTAGATCTACAATTTGCTCATATTCCCTTCTATACATTTGTAGCCCTATCTCTTATGGCTATTTAAGAATTGGAATTACTTCATTTGGATGTTTATAACTTAACCTATAGCCAAAACAAGAACAGGGGTTTTGACAAATTTTTGACAGCATTTCCTTTGAAAACCCAACATTTCCCTTTTACAAACATTACACAAAACCAATCCAACCAAAAATACTCTTTAAAACTCAACCCAAAACAACCCGAAAGTTGTTTTAGCACCAATACAAGCCCCTTTTACTTAAGTTAGGGATTTTCCACGAATCGAAAATCATAAAAAGATGATTGGGTTTGATTTCTTGTGAATCTCTTCACATCTTCTCTTGTAGGTTGCTTGATCTCTTAGAAGCAAGAAATGAGAAAGATTGCCACCAAAAACTTGATCTCTCTCTTTGCCCTAGCTTCTCCCCCTTTTTCTCCCCTCTTTCTCTCCAAAAACATTTTTGCTCTTAATGAGCTTCCTAGACCAAAATTTGGCCTTTAAACCCCTATTTCCTCAAGGCCTTGTTTGGCTCACTAAAACCCATTTTTGGGTTAAGTTCTCTCAATTTACTATATAGCCTACATTTCATTTTTTATTTGCACTTCAAATCTCAATAATCACACTTAGACATATAGCAGTCTCGAATGACCCTTAAGTCCTCATTTTCTCCCTTGGCGTTTGGCTTTTCATTATTCATTTCTCATTTTTCGTTTAAGCATTTAAGTCCATTTCATTCTGGCCCCTTAGGTCCTTATTTCTAAATTCCAAATTTGCCCTTTTTCACTTAGGTTAATTTTTCGAGTTCGATCATTTAATCACTTATATATCAATTTCAATCATATACTCATTTTCTATCATATAATCATTTAACATTTTCATTTAATCATTTATCAATTCTCGGAAAATCCCCATTTGGCTCAATTTATACCCTAAACATATAGTAAAATTATTATAAAAATTATAGGGTATTTTAGACATTACGACTCTCCCAGTAGAAAATTTTTGTTCTCGAAAATTACCTTCATTGACGATTACGGATATTGTTTTCTTGTCGTTTATCAATTTCCCAAGTAGCTTCCTCGAATCTGTGGTTTCTCACAACGCTGACTAGCTGAATCTTCTTGTTTGTGTTCTTTCACCTCACAGGCAAAATCTCTTGGCTCTTCCTCATAGGTCGAATCCGGTCTCGGCTTAATTGTCTGCGGAAAGTATATGTGGCAGTCACGTCGGTACCGCCGTAGCATGGACGCATGAAACACGTATGGATCTTTTCCAATTCAGGAGGTAATACGAATGGTATGCCCTTTGGACCCACTTTTTGATCACTTCATAAGGGCCGATAAATCTAGGGCTCAACTTGCCATTTTCACAATCCGTCTTTAACTTCCAAGGTGATACTTTCAAAAGCTGCACCGCCGACCTCATATCGAATATCTTTTCTTTTCATGTCGACATATGATTTCTGTCTATCAGTGGCCACTTTCAATCTTTCTCTAACCATTTTCACTTTTTCTTCAGTCGCCTGTATCAAGTCGGGGCCAATCACTTTCTTTTCGCTCAATTTTGTCCAACACAACGGTGTTCTACATTTTCTTCCATAAAGAGCCTCGTAAGGCGTCATTCCAATACTCGACCGGAAACTGTTGTTGTACACAAATTCAACTAGAGGAATGTGTCTATCCCAACTACCCTCATAGTCGATCACCACGACTTCTCGTATATCTTCCGACCTTTCGGATCACTCTTTTCGATTGTCCATCCATCTACGGATGGAATGTTGTGCTGAAATTCAGTCGAGTGCCCAAAGCCTCTTGCAATTTTCCCCAAAATCTCAAGGTGAGCCTCGGATCTCTATCTGAAATGAGGATATTGGAATCCTATGGCGAACTATTTCATATGTATAGCTGCATCCGACACATGTAGTGAATAGTCGGTTCTCAGCTGACAGGAAGTGGTGACTTAGTCAATCGGTCTACCACGACCTAAACTGAGTCTTGCTTCTTCACTGTCAATGGCCAACAACCACAAATCATGGTGATTAGTCTCATTTCCACTCAAGTATTCTAATAAAGTGGAAACTCAATCCCGAGAAGGAACTTGGTGCTCTACCTTCACTTTTTGACACACCATACACTTGGTTACAAATTCTGATACATCTCTTTTCATTCTGGACCACCAATACAAAACCTTTAAATCTTGATACATCTTTGTGCTACCTGGGTACATAACAAAAGATCCACCGTGTGCCTCTTCTAGAATGGCTTTCTTCAATTCACTAGCCCGGGTACACAAACCCGTCTTTATAATCTGAAGGATCCATGTTCCTTCATTGGCTTCGGTTTCTTTTTCCTCTCCAATCTGACTCATTGTGGAAGAAATTTTCTCATCATTCTTTTGTGCCTCTAGTACTCGGTTCAACAAATCCGGTTTTGCTACTAATTGTACTACTATTTCACCTTCGTCTGATAGTGACAAATGAGCATTCAATGCTAGAAGCGTTTGTCTTGACTTTTCTACTTTCGGTCACGTATTCTACTACGTTGCCTTCTACTAGATGATAGTCAATCACCTGATGTAATCCTTAATCAATTCCATCCATCGTTGTCTCCTAGTTAAGCTCTTTACGAGGGCAAATACTTAAGACTCTTGTGATCAGTTATTAGATGAACACTTTTCCTATCTGAGATAATGTCTCCATATTTTCAATGCAAATACAATGGCGACGATTCGATCATGGGTAGGGTAATTCTTTTAATACAGCTTCAACTGCCTTGAAGCATACGCTACCACTTTACCCTCTTGCATAAGGACACATCCAAGTCCATTTAGTGAGGCCACTAAAAATCACATATTCCTTACCGTAGGTCGGCTGAGTAAGAACTAGTGCCTCGGTTAAGAATGCTTTTAACTTTTCGAAATTGGCTTGACACTTTTCACTCCATTCAAATTTCACATTCTTTTGGAGTAATCTTGTCATAGGGGCCGCAGTCATTGAAAACCCCTTAATGAACCTTCTGTAGTAATCTGCCAATCCCAAGAAACTATGCACTTCCATGACATTTCTCAATAATCACCTCTACCTTCCTTAGATCCACTCCAATTCCTTCTTCTGATACAAGGTGTCCAAGAAAGGACACTTCTCTCAACCAGAATTCACATTTGCTCAATTTTTCATATAACCTTTCCTTTCTCTCAAGGTTTCTAGCACTACCCAGAAGGTGTGTATCATGATTTTCCCAATCTTTGAATACACAAGGATGTAGTCTATAAACACCACAACAAACTGATCTACATACAGTCGGAAAACACGATTCATTAAGTCCATGAAAGCTGCCGGTGCATTTGTCAACCCAAACGGCATTACAAGGAATTCATAATGTCCATACCGCATTCTGAACGTTGTCTTATGCACATCCGTATCCTTAATCCTTAGTTGATGATACCTAGATTGCAAGTCAATCTTTGAAAAGACACTTGCACATTTCAATTGGTCGAAGAAGTCATCAATCCTAGGTAACAGATACTTGTTTTTCACTGTCATCTTATTCAGTTGACTATAATCAACACACAATTGAAGTTTACCATCTTTCTTCTTAACAAAGAGCACTGGCGCTCCCCATGGTGACCACATCGGACCCGGAATACGACTCCTTTCTAACAATTCTTGCAACTGAAGCTTCAATTCTTTTAACTCTAGTGGAGCCATTCTATACGGTGTAATGGATGCCGTAGTGGCACCTTGAACAACGTCGATTGCAGACTCAATATCTCTTTGTGGAGGCGATCACGCCCAGCTCCTCCGGAATGCGTCCGGATAATCTGGCCCCAGCCAGGGATGTCTAATAGGATAGACTCTGCCTTTTTTGTATCTATCACATACGCCAAGTAGGCTTCACACCCATTTCGAACCATTGTTCTAGCAATAGTGGCGGATATCACATTATAGAGGGGGTTTGACCTCTCACCAATAAAAGTCACTTCCTCGTCACTCGGTGTCCTTAAGGTCACTCTCTTCATTCTACAATCAACTACCACTTGGTGTCGGGTCTATCCCCAATATCACATCAAACTCTCTGAATGACAACTCGATCAAATCTCTCAGAAACTCATACTCTCGTATTCTAATGGGACAATCTCTATAGACTTTATTCTACTTGACACTATATGGGCTGAACTTTCCAGTAACCCACTTTTTGTAAGACCAAAGATGCATTAGAGTCACGTCAACCTTTATGTGAAAATGCAATGCAAGTCATAAAAATTTTCAAAATCATTTACAAACAATTTCAAAATCATTTTGTAGAACCGCCTAAACCTAGGCTCTGATACCACTTAAATGTAGCGCTCTTTTACCTTTTAAAGACCTGTTCATTTAAACACATTTCATATACCCATTTCTAATATGAATAATTAATATTCATTTAAAACATAATTATTTATGGGTATATGATATCATGACCTAAACACATTCTTTGACATAAAAGAATACATATATACATTACTTAATTCAAATAGGGCCCATAATTGTTCTTGAATAACGCATTTATACAAATTGGCAATCCTTGCCTTTTCAAATACATTTACAAAATGATATTCTTAGAGTTAACCACTTTAAAAAACATTCCATAAATAGCCAAAACAAAATGAGTCAAAACTATATTCTTCTCATGAAGACTTTTACATCATTGAATTCAATGCAAAATAGTTACTAAATATCATGAATTGGAATGACTTATGCGTAGGATGGAGCATTCTTATACTCGCTCGGTGGCGACTCGGCCTTTGGCGATCTTTGGTCACCTGCCTTTCTACTTGGTACATGCGCGATGAAAAAAACCATGCGCTAAGCATTTTCATACTTAGTGATTCTATACAATTCTCTCTTCATTTCAATTTATATCAAATCAAGCAATGTTTATAAAACAATGCTTTTGTACATTTTCAATAATGGATGTAGTACAAATATATATATATAATATATATATATATATATATATATATATATTCATTTCATTTACATTCAATTACAATTCATTAGTCATTTCAAGTTATGCCATTTCATATGCACTAAATCATTCAAATCACAAATCATGCACTTTTCAATCTCATTATCATTTTACCCTTATCGAATTTAACCTATTCTTTCGGTGCACAAGATAACGAATCACTTGTGCACGATCAGCTAGGCTAGAGTATATATATATATATATATATATATATATATATATATATATATATATATATAAAATAAATATGTACTCGATTGGTGTACACTCGCGTCTTGTTATATTGGGCTACGGATCGGTATTCCACAATAGTATGTTTGTTCGACTCTTATTGGTATACCAATTTATCCTTAACTCAAATTTTAACGGTTAACATTCTTTTAAGGGAATTAAAATCATTCAATACAATTTACAATAGTATATATATACATTTGTATGAAAATAAGGCGCTCACATTCATGCAATTTTCTTATGCAAATTCGTTTTACAAGCAATTGTCTCAAATCACTTAAAACAAATCATTTCAAACATAAATCAATATGCACTTTCTTTTCAATCATTTCCAAAATTCAAATCATTTTGTAATTATTCAAATATTTTAGAAATGGAGAGAGAGTTTGAGAACAAACCAAAAATCATCGCTTTGATTCCAATCTTCAGAATCTCGATTTCAATGCGGGCTTTCCTCCTCGTCAGCCCCTATTCAAATACCATGACAATCACATATTAGTTGGTTATTGTAGGAGTTCTATTTTCAGTAGGAGTGGAGATAAATCTCATTTGGATAACCGAACTCGAGTTCTGAGAATTTCAATGCCAAACTAGTCGATATGCCCAACTCACTAGATCACCCACTGTTTTTTTCAATTTCTGGGGTCTTAACTCGATAAATTGGTAATGGTGTCTTCACTCATTTGAAGCTATGGTTCTATATTTTCTTCCCCAATTGGAAACATCCAATTTGGATCACCCAAACTCAAGTTACGGCATTTTAATGCCAAACTAGTCGATATGCCCAGCTCACTAGATCACCCACTATTTTTTTCTATTTCTGGGGTCTTAACTCCATAAATTGATAATGGTTCTTTCACTCATTTGAATCTATGGTTCTAAGGTTTGTTCTCCAATTTGAATCATCCAATTTGGATCACCCAAAATCAAGTTACGGCATTTTAATGTCAAACTAGTTGATATGCCCATCTCATTGGATCACCCACTGTTGTTTTTTTTTTATTTCTAGGGTCTTAACTCCATAAATTGGTAATGTTTCCTTATACTAATTTGAATCTATGGTTCTAAGGTTTCTTCTCCAATTTGAATCATCCAATTTGGACCACCAAAACTCAGTTGCTTATGTTTTACATCCAGACTACTCTAATTTGCATAGCATAATCAAGTGTTCTTACACATAGCTCACTTTGGCCAGTTTACGGGCACTTTGGGGTAACAATTTGTATACACTTCCTTCAAGTAAATTATTACCCTAGAAGTATATTTTTCCAAGAATTTTGAATCACTCAATTTGGATGAGTGAAACTAAACTTATGGCCAAAACACCATAACAACACCCAAAAGAGAGCATACCCGTGAGCTACCCAAACCCACCTTTAAGCCCATATTTAGGAGCCTTAGAGCTACAATTTGCTCCTATTCCCTTCTATACATTTGTAGCCCTATCTCTTATGGCTATTTACGAATTAGAATTACTTCATTTGGATGTTTATAACTTAACCTATGGCAAGCAAACGGGGTTTTGACAAATTTTTGACAGCATTTCCTTTGAAAACCCAACATTTCTCTTTTACAAACATTACACAAAACCAATCCAACCAACAATACTCTTTAAAACTCAACCCAAAACAACCCCAAAGTGGTTTAGCACCAATACAAGCCTTTGCCAAGTTAGGGATTTTTCCCCAATCGGAAATCATAAAAGATGAAGTTAGGGTTTGATTTCTTACCTTGAATCTCTTCACATCTTCTCTTGTAGGTTGCTTGATCTCTTAGAAGCAAGAAATGAGAATGATTGCCACCAAAAACTTGATCTCTCTCTTTGCCCTAACTTCTCTCCCTTTTTCTCCCCTCTTTCTCTCGAAAAACATTTTTGCTCTTAATGAGCTTCCTAGACTGGTGGCCTTTAAACCCCTATTTCCTCAGGCCTTGTTTGGCTCACTGAAACCCATTTTGGGTTAAGTTCTCTCAATTTACTATATAGCCCACATTCATTTATTTTAACATAATCTCAATAATCACACTTAGACATATAACTTAGTCTCGAATGACCCTTAAGTCCTCATTTTCCTCCTTAAGCCTTGTTTGGCTTTTCTCATTATTTCATTTCTCATTTTTCTCGTTTAAGCATTTAAGTCCATTTTTATTTGACCCTTAGGTCCTTATTTCACAAATTCCAAATTTGCCCTTTTTCAATTGGGTTAATTTTCGAGTTCGATCATTTAATCACTTAGCATATATCATTCAATCATATGCTCATTTTCTATCATATAATCATTTAACATTTTCATTTAATCATTTATCAATTCCCGAAACCATTTGGCTCGATTTACCCTAAACATGTAATAAAATTATTATAAAAATTCTAGGGTATTTTTGGGGCATTACAATCAAGGCCACATCGGCCTTCTTCATAATCACGGCCTCGTAGGAGCATCGTCTCCTTGTACACCCCATGTACCTGAAAGGGGGTCCCACAATGGGGGTAAGCAATGCCCATTAGATAAATTCTCCTACAAGGACTACTCCCCACCTAAAATGTACATGTAATGGCACACATACATCATACCACATTCCATACAGAAAATGCCATCCTACATGGAATATTTTTTTTTTTCATGTCATGCATGAGATGAAACTCCTCATTCCCGTAACTCGAGTCTTGACCGACTCCTTCACACCTGCGACTGCCAAGTGTGAAAACCAGTCATTGGTGTTTCACCCAATGACTTAACTCATTTGACAACCCTCAGATATTTATTTTAATTTATCAAATCCCGTGTGTTTTTGTGGGTAGCAAATTTTCGGGGTCTCACCGCGAGCAATAGAATTTGGGTCTTTCACCGCAGGGGGGGAGGATCATACCTCATCTTCTACTTCAAACACCACGAGAATTTATTATTATTATTTTATGCACCAGTGAGTCTCAATTTTGGACGTTGTCTCAATTTAAAGCTCACTACACATTCTGAATGGTGAATAACCAATACCAGCATGCACACACCCTCGACTTGTATCATTGTGCATATGAAGTAATTATGTCATTCATACTATAACAATATTACATACAAAATGAGAACTACATACTGACATTTTCTTATGGATAATAATAATATTTTTTTTACATATAATTTACATTCATCATAAATTACATGTCAATACATCCATAAGCATGCATTAACATGATTTTCACACAACCAATATGTTATTCAAAATTTGTGATAACACGCATAAAAAAAAGCGACACACACATAGTCGAAAATTGGTCAAGGAATTGTCCATTGATCAAGAAAAATTAATCCGGATTTGTCAAACGATCCCAAAAATTTAGTATGAATTTGTCAACTTGATCTCGAAAATTCAATCTAGACTATCCGAAAATTCAATCGGTTGTCCAGGAAACCATTCGAAAATTACATGCGCATGGACTTTTAACGATCCGAAAAATTGTGGGTATTGGCTTGATCCCGAAAATTCCCAATATTCAATCCCAAAATCTTGGGACTAAATCACACGGTTAGTCACGGCGTCGAAGAAAACCTATGCCATTAAATGACTTTTAGGCTAGAAATAATCTTTGGAAAATTCCCTACCTCTTGGAGTTTTACAAAACTCCCAGACCACCCGTACCCACGTGTAGCCCTCATTGCGTGGATCGACTTTACCTTTTGCTCCGACGAAAACCGATGGCCCGATTTCCGTAAATCTTAGAGAGAAGCGAAAAACCCATTTTTCCTTTTTCTCCCTCCCTCTCTCTTCTCCTTCCCTCTTTCTTTTACTCCTCCCCTCTTTTCTTTCTTTTCTTTCTTTTTTATCCGCTCGAACTGCCCTGTTTGCTCCACTCCCATTCTTTTTCTTTTTCTTTATTTCTCCTTTTGAGTTTCTTTCCTTTCTTTCTCTATTTGACACTTGGCTCCATGCCCAGGCCATTCACCTAAGTGCACCATGACTCATGCCATGTGTCCTCCTGGGGTGTCATGTAGCATCCACGCCCAGTCATGCCGTGTCTTTGACACCGATGCCAACTTGAACGTGAAATTTCGACTATCCCACCAAATCGATGAAATTGATGAGGTAGATTTCACGGGGCAGATCACGTGGTGAAGTCAGTTTAAATCGTCCAGAGATACAGAAAATTTTCGGTTCTAGCCAAGAGTGCCAGTTTCTGCTTTTTCGAGAAAAATTGAATTTTTCCCGGGTTTTACAGTTTGATTTGAGAGATCATTGGTAGAAATGATGTAAAGATGGAGAAAGTGTCCATTGTTAGTGAAGTTCTCTAAAGGCAATCACCTTTAGCACTTATTGTACGACTTATATTTATTTATAAGAGGCATCTTCATTAATTTGATGTTCATTTATTATATGAATTAATGGCGATCTTAAATCAATTAATGAAGTCCATGATACATAACATAGCATGAAGGAAATCATGATAAGATCATGATAATAAGACTCCTTTCATGTGTGATTATGCTAGTATCTAAATCATCCATAGTCATATAATCAATGAGATTAGACCTTGTTGATCCGAATAGATTAGCACATGTTATACTCTCAATGGATCTTATAAACTGTAGTCATGAGTTGATTATATTTAACATGTGGATGCTTTCTAAGAGTAGCTAATTATATCGGAGACCTACTATGAGACAATCATATGGATTATCTATTTTCATGTAGATGATAGTATTATCATAGCAATGGTGCAATTATCCTTAAACTTGAGGTGCTCAAGGATATCTTGGATATGTTGATCCTGTACTTTGACTTCATTCCTTGTTGCCTCTCAGAGGTTGCTCATAGGATGATGATTGGGTACAACTTGAGGTGTTCGAAGATAATTGAGGATTCACCACTCCTAATAGAGGGAGAGTATACCCATGACCTCTTGTCGAATCATTACTCAAGAATCTACAGCCATAGTGGAAATGTCATGAAGAGAGTCTTCAATGACATAACTAATGAGTAATGAATCTCGGAGACAAGAACTCATATCACTTAGGCTAGATGTGGCATAGCCAGTCTATTGAGTGCTACACATAGTCCATGCTCTAAATAAAGTGGGGTATAGTTTTGTGAAAGAACGTTTTGCACGGATATTGTCTATAGAAAGGTTAGTATTCATTCCACTGACTCTCTAGTTATTTAGAGGTTATATATATATATAGACACACACATATAGAAAGAGAGTGGGGGAAAGAGAGTGGGGAAAGGTCCCCATTCTCCATGGCCAAACAAAAAGGATCATATTGTGGTATTGTAGTCAAGGTTTTGTGTTACACATTAGTAGTTAATCGTAGGTAGGCAAAATATATTAAAACCTTTCACTTAGTCTATAATTAATTAACCAACAATTTTAAAATTTAAATTATTCTTTAAATTAAATGCTTTTCATTATTTACACATTAATAGTCAAACGTAGCTAGGCAAAATATTCTTAAACTTTTTTATTTAGAGGGCGTTTATTTTATTGGCTTATTTTTTAAAGCATATTGCAGTCAAACTTTTGACCCCTTGTTTTGTCATTTTTGCATAACTTATTTCTTCTATTTAGAAAAATTCATATTTTAGAATTTGAATTTGTACAAAATATTCTAAAATCTTTTTAAAATTCACATAGAATATTTCAAAATATTTTAAAAAATTAAATATTTTTAATTTTGGTTTCATCAATCTATTTTTTTTAAATTATTAGTTTTATATAATCTATTTTTAGTTATATAAAAATAAACAAATAAAATAATTATTTTTCGTAAGAATTAATAAATTATTTATCATAATAATTTTATCATTTTAATTTTTTGTAAACATGTTAATATGTTGTACATATATTATAAAAATATTTTTTTTTAGTTTATAATAATAATAAGATGATTTGATGAAAAGACCTTTGAAAACTAAATTTCCAAAAAATTTTACCTTATTTTGACAAAAATACCTTCATTGTTTTCTTGTAAAAATAGCCTTTTTTTTCAAAGATATATGTAAATACATGAAATGACAAAGGCCATTTTTGTCCATGATGAATCATCTTTGAAGAACATGAAGTATTAACACACCAAATTTTGTGTTATTGAGGTCTTTAAAAAACCAAAATTTTCTAATAATAAAGTGATATTATCATTTACAAAATAATTACTTAACCCAGAATTATTATTTTTAATATATTTTAGATATTGATTTTAAGAATATAAAAAACATACAGCAATACTTAATAGATGTACAATATTAAAAAAAAAAAGGATTTAAAACTTAATAATATTAAGTCTTATTCAACATTCACCAAAATAAAAGTTTTATTCAACATTAAGCAAAAAAAAAAAAAAACAATTGCCCCTTAGTCTATAATTAATTAATCAACAAATTTTAAATTTTAAATCATTCTTTAAATTAAAAATACATTAAAGAATTTAAAATGTTACTTAAAAGTTTTTCTTTATTTACACATTAATAGTCAATTGTAGCTAGGCAAAATATTCAAAAACATTTTTAGTCTTTAATTCATTATTAACTAAATTTAAATTTTTAAGTATTCACTAAAATTAAATTTTTCTTAAAAATTTAAATGTTACTATTTTACTCAGTTTAAATTTTAGTTACCTCTTGAGAATATTTAAAAAATATATTTATATGTATAGGAAGATAATAAAAATCACAATTACATATTTAATAAACCTTTGATTGAACAATTATATACATAGTTAATAAACTTATTGATAAATTGAAACAAAATTCTAACTCTTATTTTGATTTTTTGTTACCAACCATAGCTTTTGAACTAGAGGCCTATTCATTTTAACCCTAATACAAAGATTCTCTTAACTAACCTTTCTCTTTGTCTTAAATTTAAAAACAATATGCTCTTAAATGTTAGTCCCGCGAACGTAAGTTTGACTGAACCACATAAACAATCTTCAATGTGTTTTCTTATTTAAATTTTAATAATCTCTTAAGAACATTTAAAAAATATATTTATATGTATAGAAGAGATAGTAACATCACAATTACATATTTATTAAACCTTTGATTGAACAATTATATGCATAGTTATTAAACTCATTGATAAATTCAAACAAAATTCTCACTCTTATTTTGACTTTTTGTTACCAACCATTGCTTTTGTACTAGAGGCCGACTGATTTTAACCCTTATACAAAGATTTTCTTAGCCAACCTTTTTCCTTGTCTTAATTTAAAAACAATATGCTCTTAAATGTTAGCATCGTGCATGTAAGTTTGGTTGAACCACATAAACAATTTTCAACGTGCTTTCTTGTTTGTTACATTTATTTTTCTCATCATTATTGCTCTTAAATTGCACATATTTCATAAATGGTCTATCACTATAAGAAATTCACAGTTTACCGACGAATTAAATTTTTGTTACGGTAATTCACCAGAAGAATATCAAAGACAAGCGTATTATTTTTTAATTTTTGCTACCATTTGTGATATTTAATTATCGAGGTCATTTTGTACTTTTTTTATAATTACATTCGCGGTGCAAGAACACTGTAGTTCAAACAGTTGCATAGCACAGTGCAACGTGCCACAAGACAACACTATCCTATCGTGCGCACAAGACCCGCGCACCATGCGCTTTGTCGCGCGCGCTCAGTCGTGACACCATCCAGCCAACTGGGCCCTATCGCGACACCAAAGACTATGTCGCGACACTGAATGAGCCAACCACATCAGTGGCGAGACTTTAGCTTACGCACTTCATGCCCGCTATCGCGACATAAAGGATCGTGGCACAAGCCGGCCCGCCCGTTGCGTGCAGGTGACGACGTCGATGGACGGGCTGCATTGCCGCGTCCTCGCCAGCGCGGCCCGCTTGCATGCGCGGGTCGCCCGGTGATGGCGGCGAACACGCTGAAGTGGCGCGCGCTCTGTCGTGTTACCCGCTGCGCAGTTTTCGCGACACAAAGCGGAAATGAACGCGTAACAATCCATGCACCTTTTTTTTTTCGACATACTCTAAAATCAACATAAATTAGCCTTATTACTATAAAGACCACGTTACCTAGAAAACTTGTCAAAATGTAATTATCATACAAAAACGAGTTTAATTAGAACTCTTTGTTCTTTAATTACAATTACAAACAATAAGGTTTTCACCCATAATTTATACAATACAAAAACAAGGCCTACTATGGCCTTTACTCTGCCCTTTAAGGCCTCGAATAGGCTTAAATGCAGCCCATGCACCTCTGTACCTAAGGAGTGGCTTTTCCCACGACGAGATGGTAAAGGCTCGATGGTTGAATTTTCCTACATAAGGTTACTCCCCACCCTAAGTGCTCATGCAATGGCAACCACACACACGACCAGTAAAATTATGCATTCTGCTCGAATGTGTACATGCCATCTCTCGAGAGTCCTCATAGACTCCCTCACACATGCATTTTCCATATGAAAAATTGTTTTCAAAACAAAGATATTTGTTTTACTTGTGGACAACCCTCCGATATATATTAGTGGACATAATCAGATAAATAATTATGTGAACAACCCTCCGATATATTGTAGTGGACATACTCTGATAAATAATTGTCGGTCAACCCTCCGAAACCATGTCATGCACTTACACCTACTGTTCTATGGTGTCCCTGTGCATATGAAATGCAATATGCCATTTTCATGCCAATTCATGTTAATATATCAAGCATGCATATACTAACATAATTACACAACCAACATGTTATTCATCTTTAGTAATAACATAAGCGGCACACATGGGCCCGATCTATGATACGACAATTCATCTTGAGTTACTAAAACAATCCAGTCGGTATTCGAAAACAATCACATTACCCGGCGCTCAATCGGATATTTGGGACTAAAATGCACGGCCATTCTAGCCCCAAATACACCAACCGTCGTATGGTTGACGAGATTAAACGAGTAGGAAAACCCACTCTGCTGGAGTTTATCCCGAAACTCCTGATTACGATCTCGATCATGACTCCTGGCGCTAGGAAGAACTTTGTCTCTTACTTCACCGGAAACCGTCGGTTCGATTGTCGGGAAATTTAAAGAGAAGGTATAGCTTCTCTCTCTAGAGCTCTCCCTTTTCCCTTCTCTATCCCGCAGGTTTGGTCAGAGATGGGTCGAGTGAGATGTCCTCCGCACACATGTCCTCACTATCGCGTGGTTTACTTAGATTTCCTTATCTCGTCCATTCTGTAGTTTCCACCCAATGTGTTGTACATATGCCGCAGGCCCCTACTTAAGCTCTTGTTTGACTCATTCACTTAATAGCGTGGCCTTGTGAGCCACTGACACGTGCCAAGTGTTCTATGCTACCCCCCAACACCTCGAAAAACATGAAATTCCGACTGTCTCGGAATTTGAGATAATTTGACATAGTAGCTAGATTTCGCGAGACAATTTCAACGATGAAGTCCGTTTCGTCATCCGAGATCTATAAAAATTACGGATTTTCTACCAAAATTACTTTCTAACCCTTTCTCATAAAATTGAATTTTCTTGGGTTTTACATTCCCCCCTTTAAAAGAATTTCGTCCCAAAATTCTACACACAAATACATCAACTCATGCATATGCAACGTGTACAATCTCATCCATGTAAACTAGTCATTTAATTACTAAACGACTAAACCACGTACCTTCATTCCTGAACAAGAAGGGATAGGTGGCTCGCATCATGTCCTCGCACTCCCACATTGCCTCCTCCACTCCACGGTGTTGCCATAACACTTTTACTAGCCGAGGTCTTGCGTATGTACGTCTGGAAAACTATCCATGATGCTTGTGTGGTCCTCCTCGAAGGTCCCATCTATGTCAACAATAATCTCTCCCCAATCCACCACATGAGTTGGATACGGGTATGCCGAGACATGGAAGCATTAGACACTTCATAAACACGACACGCTAGGCGAGGTAAAGCCAGTAGGTATGCCACAGTGCCCACCATCTCGAGTATCTCGAAGGGCCCGATGAACCTCGGCGACAACTTCCCTCACTTGTCGAACTTGACCACTCCTCTCTTAGGCATCACGTTCAAGAAGACGTGATCGCCAACCTCAAACTCTAGGGTCGACGTCGCCTATCAGCATAGCTCTTTTGCCATCTCTAAGCCGTGAGAAGATGATGTCGTATCAAACTCACCTTCTCCGAGGTGTCTCTAATTAGATCAAGACAAGTGATGGAGCTCTCTCCCACCTCTATTCAGCAAATCGGTGATCGACATGGCCTCCCGTACAAAGCCTCATATGGTGCCATCTGTATACTTGCCTGATAACTGTTATTGTAGGCGAATTCCACCAAGGGTAAGTGCTCCTCCCAGCTACCCTTATGATCCAGGACGCATGCTTACGACATGTCCTCTAAAATCTATATTGTCCTCTCCGTACGACCATGCACATTACGTGGATGGAATGCAATACTCATCATCAATGCAAAGTCCCCACCTTAGCCTTTTGGAAGCTTTTCCAAGTGTGTAATAAACACAGTGGTCTCTCAGACACTATGGACATTGGCACTCCATGTAACCGAACAATCTGCCAGATATACAAAAGGAAGAATTCCTCTAATGTGAAGGTCATCCAAATGGTTAGGAAGTGTGCCGATTTCGTGAGCCGGTCCACTACCACCCATATTGCTTCATGTCTCCGCGATGTCCATGGCAAGTGGGTCACAAAGTACATTATGACGTGCTCCCACTTCCACTCAACCACCTCCAATGGATGGAGTAGCCCTCTTGGCTTCTGGTGCTCAGCTTTAACCTGTTGATGCATGAGGCATCGTCGAACAAAGTCCCCGACGTGTCTCTTCATCCTGCTCTAGTAGTACTGGCGACGAAGACTACGTTACATCTTCATGCCACCTAGATGCACAGCAAATCGGGAGCAATGAAACTCCATGAGGATCTCCTTTCTCAGATCAATCGACGTGGAACCACTACCCGTCCTCTATATCGAAGACTACCATCTGCGTGGATGGTCCAACCCTCATCACCTGTACTTGACTATACCCAGTTCCTGATGGACACTATCTCTGCGTCTTGTCCCTAGGACTTAATCACTCTGCTCAATAGGAACGACATAGCTACCAAACTCCCCAACATACCTGAACACCTTTCGCTATACTATAACGGCTTGTCCCTTAGTCTCGGCATCTGCCACTCCCGGTATACTATTTAGTACTCCGTGACTTCCAAGCGAGTGCATTAGCCACAACATTTGCCCCTTCACCAGGGATGGTAATGCAAAGTGAAGTCGTATTCCTAAGAACTTCACATCCCTTTGTGTTGCCTCATGTTGAGTCCCACCCAGCGTGAATATACTTGAGCTTTGTGGTTTGAATACACCTCAAACTGCTCACCGTATAAGTAGTGGCACCAAATCTTCAAGGCAAAGACTACGACCACCAACTCCATGTCGTGTGTGGGGTAATTCTACTCATGATTTTTCAACTGGCGGGAACTATAAAGCTCTTGCCCTCGGATGCATCAAACAGATCGGTTCGATCCTTGAGCATCCTGATACCTTTGTATACCTCTGTCCCCTTCCTAGGACTATAAGGATAGGAGTTGAAGTAAGCCTCCTTTTCAATTCCTAGAATGCCTTCTTACACAGGTCATTCCACTTGAACTTGACCTCCTTTCAGGTCAGTCTCGTCATAGGAGCTGCTAGTCGAGAGAAATCCTCGATGAACCTCCTATAGTATCCTGCCAATCACAAGAAACTACGTATCTCGAAGACAGACTTTGGTCTCTCCCAACTCATCATGGCCTCTACCTTCTCAGGGTCCACTGACACGCTTAAAGCTGACATTACGTGTTCCAAGAATCTCACCTCAGTAAGCCAAAACTCGCACTTACTGAACTTGGCGTATAGCTGAAAGTCTCTCAACAGCTGTAGAACGACCCTCAAATGATCCTCATGCTCCCCCTCAAACTAGGAGTAGATCAAAATGGCATCCATGAAGACTACGACAAAGCTGAGTCAAATAAGATTCGAATACCCTATATGCATGAGTCCATGAATGCGATGGTGCATTAAATCAAAATCAAAAGGGCATCGCCATAAAATGAAAGTGCCCATATCGCGTCCTGAACGTTGTCTTAGGGATATCTGCCTCCCTAACCCTCAGCTGATGGTAACCCGTGTGAAGGTTTATCTTGGAGTAGACTCGCTCCCCTCAGCTGATCGAATAAGTCATCAATCCTCGGTAATGGATGCAATTCTTGAGTTGTAACCTGTTCGGTGTCGATCAGTCGATACCGGTCGAAGGCTTGTCTTTCTTCTTCAAACAAAGCTGGAGCGACCATGGTGAAGTGCTTTCGGTCTAATGAATCCTTTGCCCTAGTGCTCCTATATTTGGACCACGAGGTTCACGCTAACTCAACTAGTGCCATCCTATCTGCCCGGATGCGAGATGGAGCGGCGAGTGGACCGATACGGAGTCCAACAGCCCACTCAGAGATAATCCCGATGTCATCGGAAAAACATCCTCGTACTCACACACAACCTGAGGCAGATCCAGATTCGATCTCACCTCGTCCTCCAGGGTAAGGCTTGCTAGCTAACCCATCCACTATCCGTGCCACCTAGAATCGTACACGGTCTAGGGAAAAACATAGTGCTTGTCCCCCTAAAATGTAACATAGTCTGAGTCACGTTTGTAGGTGGTAACCCTCCCCTACGCTCCTGTCGATGATACAGCGGTATGCCGTAAGCCAATCCATCCCAAGGATGACGTCGAACTCTGACATGTCCATGACCCTCAGGTGCACTATGAATAGAATCCTAAAGATCTCTAACTCACAACCCCAGGCATATCATCCTGCTCACCTGAGTCACACAGGGAGAACTACGCCTCTGAGGGCTCCTCCAAAGTCTCAACCTCTAAGCTGACTCTCTCTCACAAGCTTGATGCTTGATGAATGAATGCGATGCATCAGAATCAAATAATATCCTTACCCATAGGCGAGATAAGCAGCATTACCTGTATGGTAGATTGTCAGTTGGCTCGTACGGGTGGTGTGATAGCTGAACAATCCCACGGATCCCACGATGTCCCGGAAACTTGTAGGCCCTGTCCTCTGCCTTGGCCCATACGGCCTACGGCCTCTTGTGCCGCAGAGGCGCTGTGCGGCCTGGGATTTAGTGTGGTTCCTCGACCGTATTGAGGTGTGGAGGAATAAAGCGTAATCAGCGCTTGTCCCAAATGGCCCGGGGCTGGTGTCTCGAACCACAGGATTCTTACCTCTGAGGGCAATCCCTCCTCATATCCGAGTTGTTGACGGTGGAAACATGTCACTGTCTGTCATTGCAAACCACGGCTTTGACAACAACTTGATAATTAAATAACCTCGTCTTGAAACACTCGAGCAACAGAAGTCTTTTTCCTCTTTCTCAAACTTAAAGAAGGCTGATCCTCCCTCTTCTCACTAGTACCCGCAGCTCGGATACTCCATGCGCCCTCTATCTCTCTCTCTATGGCTATAGCCGTCCTGACCATAGAGTCCATGTCTTGTAGGAGGAGTCCTACAATTTTGCACCAAATGGACAACTTCAGCCCATTCTCAAATTTCCTCACCTTGGTCATATTTGTGGCCACGTAGTCATCAACAAAACGGGCTAACTCTATGAACTTAACCACGTACTCCATCATTGTCATCGTTCCCTACCTCAGCTCTAGGAACTCCTTAGCCTTTGCATGCCTAGCAGTGGCCAGAAAATACTTGCCCATGAAGAGCTCATGGAACTTGGCCCAAGTCATCACCTCTATGTCCCTAGAGGTCTTAACCTAGTCCCACCACACTTGGGACTCACTCTCTAGCTGGAATGTAGCTAGTCTTATCTTGGTCGCATTGGAGGTGATCTCCATGGCCTCTAATACCTTCTCAATATGCCGGAACCAATGGTCTACCACCATCGAATCCCCTCCCCCTGTAAAAGTCGGAGGATGATGTGACTTAAACCTCTTGAGGTTACTCGGACTTCCCTGACCCCCAGCCACACTAGCATGTGCAATAGCTGCAGCTGCAACACCTACAACCTCTGCAAAGGCCTGTTGATAAAAAACAGGTGGTGCCTGACTAGAACCTCGTGGACGACCTCTACGTCCCTGTCCTCGACTTACCATCTACACATGCTAATGGCAACAAAGTTATTAAATTACCATCTCAGTCTAACTAGTAGTGCACATGCCAACCACTAATAGACTTTGTCATCATGAACTGACCCGTTCATCACCTTTTTCACTAGTGGTGCTAATCGCCAACCACCAATACAATTCAATTCAATTCCAGAATTTTCATGTTCATTTTATTTTTTCGAACCCCTAAAGTTATGTTTTCCAATCCTAGTGTTCATATACCAGACATCATGTATATATTTCATACAATTCAAGCACACATCACACATATCATTTCATTAAATGCCTAATGAATGCATGATCTAAACCCATGCCCTATCGAGTCCTAAGTATTCGTGTACCTAAGTTATCATACCATGCTGTGAAGTTAGTATAAAAACAAACTTATGGTTTTGAACTCGAGCTCCCTAGGTATTATACTTTAGTTACATTCTAAAGCGCGAAGCCCTAATTCGAGGTCATTTTTGTTTTTCTGAGTACCCATGACGATTGCAAGAACATTGTAGTTCAAACAGTTTCACAACACAGTGCAGCGTGCTACAAGACAGCACTTCCCTATCGTGAACGCAGGACGCGCACACCTTACGCTCTGTCGAGTGAGCTGCACGCTCTATCACGCGAGCTCGGTCGCGACACCGTCCAGCCAACTAGGCCCTGTCTCGACAACAGAGAGTGTGTCGTGACATCGAACTAGCCAATCCTGTTGCGATAGATAAAACTCTGCCAGCGGCGAGACTTCGATTCGCACTAAAGCGCCGTTAGCCATAACCGCGAAAGATCATATCAGCGACGCAAAGACCCATCGCCCTAGCATGCAGCCGCCAACACACAAAAACACTTGTCCGCGACCGCGGGGTGTTTAGCTGCATCAGCGACGAGGACCCGAGATGCAGTAGGCGGGTCTCGGTCATGCTCATAAGCACTCCTACCGTGCCTTTTTGTCGAACACCATTGTAGTGTCGCGACATAAAACTGGAAATGGGCAGTAGCCCACCCCATTTGATCCCATGCACCTTTTTTTTTTCTACATACTCTAATATCAACATAAATTAGCCTTATTACTACAAAAGCCACTGGAACCTGAAAAACTTGCCAAAATGTAATTATCATACAAAAACTAGTTTAATTACAACTCTATGTTCTTTAATTACAATTACAAACAATAGGGTTTTCACTTAGAATTTATATAATATAAAAACAAGGCCTAATCTGGCCTTTACTCCGCCATTGAGGCCTTGGATGAGCTTCGTTGCCCGATGCACCTCCTGTAATTAAAAATTATTTTCCCACGATGGGATGAGCAATGCCCAGTAGTTGAATTTTCCTACATGGGTTACTCCCCACCTAAGTGCTGATGTAATGGCAACCACATACACATTCAAGTAAAATTATGCACATTCCTACTCAAATGTCTACATGCCATGCCTCGAGTCCTCACCGACTCCCTCACACATGCATTTGCCATGTATGAAAATTTGTTTTCAAAACAAAGATATTTGTTTTACTTGTGGACAACCCTCCGATATATATTAGTGGACATACTCCGATAAATAGTGTAATGAATGACCCTTACGATATATTGTAGTGGACATTCTCTGATAAATAATTGTTAGTCAACCCTTCGAAACCATGTCATGCACTTACACCTATTGTTTTATGGTGTCCCCGTGCATATGAAATGCAATATGCCATTTTCATGCCAATTTATGTTAATATATCAGGCACGCATATACTAGCATAATTACACAAACCAACATGTTATTCATCTTTAGCAATAACACAAACAACACACATGGGCCAATCTATGGTCCGACAATTCATCTTAGGTTACCCCAAAGAAACAGTAAGTCGGTTGTCGAAAACAATCCTTTAAACCCTAGCACTTAGTCCCAAATCTTTGGGACTGAAATGCACGCAAACCATTCGGCTAAATACACCAACCATTAGTATGGTTCTTAGACAGGATTAAACCAAGTAGGGAAGCCCTACCTCTTGGAGTTTGTCAAACTCCTCAATTCAGTCTCGATGCGAAGCTACGCCGTTAGGAAGAACACTGTCTCTTGCTTGACTTGAGTCGATCGATTGCGGAAATTTAAAGAGAAGGTAGAGCTTCTCTCTTTAGGGCTCTCCCTTTTTCCCTTCTCCCATCCCATCGGTTTGGTCCAAGATGGGTCAAGTGAGATGTCCTCAATTGCCACATGTCACTATCACATTGGTTCACTTGGATTTCCTTATCTCTTTATCCATCCACCTTAAATTTCCACCCAATCATGTGTTGCCACATGTCTCACATGGGCCCCTCCTTGAACTCTTGTTTGACTCATTCTGCACTTGACACGCTGGCGCCTTGTGAGGTCGCACCGACCGCGTGCCAGTGTCTCGAAATGCTTGCCACCGGTACCTTGAAAAGCGTGAACTTAGGCTATTTAGATTTATGAAATTAGACATGGTAGCTAGATTTCACGAGACGATTTCAACGGTGAAGTTCATTTTGTCATCCGAGATCTAGAAAATTTCAGGATTTTCGACAAAAATTACTTTTTTTACCCTTTCTCAGAAAATTGAAATTTCTCGGGTTTTACATCATTTTCCAACGGAATACCTATAAAAAATTACCGATGGAAGTGTTTCGTAGGTAATTATTACGCGGTATGCAAGCACCTACTTTTATGTACCATTTACTGATAGAAGACCTGCGGAAAATTACCGATGGAAGTGTTCCATAGGTAATTTTCACAGCGATGTAAAGCTTCAACTTTTACCTACAAAATTGCCTCGAATTATCGATGGACTTGCTATTTATTGATGGAACTTTTATTAGATAAAAAATAATTTTTAATATAATAAAATTTATAGATGGAATAATTCCATCGATAAATGCTTTTATTTAATTTTTAATTTGATTATTTTTTTTTCTTTAAAAATGATTTAAAAATAAAAACATAACTTTTTCTCTGTTTGAAACACATCGTTTTAGGGCTTTATTTCGATTGCCACACCAACAAAAACACCGGTGCGAATTAGAAACGAAAACCCTATTTTCTCTACAGCACACTCTGCCCTTGACTTTTTCTTTCTCAGTAAAAACCATTATGAAACATTCTTCAAATATCTTACAACTGATTGTGATAATTCGAATAATAAAACTATTGCTTTTCTTCTTATTCATCGGAAGTCGGTTATTTGAAGAAGAGGAAGCAACGACTAACGTAGAAACTTAGGTGATCACGGAGACGAAATTGTTAGGTTAATCATTAGATTTTGCCTCGTCCTTGCCTAATTTATTGGGTTCTTTCAATTCCTTTTTTTTTCTCTTTCAGGTAATTAAGCTTTCAATTTTATTGCATGAGTTTAATTCAAAATGATGGTGCTTTTTCTACTCCCGATCTTGAAATTTTAAACTGTGGAGTTCTTTGGGCTTTATCCGTCGGGCCGGATTGATATACAACTGCCTGGGTGAGTCACGGCGAGGGGTGTGCCGGCTGCCTCTCCAATGGCAAAGTCGAGTTCTTTCTCAAGAAAAGGAAAAAGATCAACTGTGGATGGGTTTGTGATTGCGTACCTCTCTTCGATGGAATTGTTCGGTATTTATCATGAGTGATCATGATGACTTTCCTTGTTAAACGGCGATACGACATCATCCCAATTAGGTAAGGAATCTTCTCTTCCTTATCGCTAACTGAATATTAGAGGATAATTAGGGAGCCGTAATCATGGGGGATCCCTTCTTTCTTTAATGAGTAGATATCAGATCATGAAGATGGAGTGCTTTCCTTTCTTACGTCATAACTGGTGGATAGCGGATTATCCCCGTCGCATGTCCGGCCCACTGGGGTTAGTCTCAGCCCTAGGCTCGCACCTTAGGAGTAACTAAGACGTCTTCATGGGTCGAGCTCTCATGTTAGGCTCGCTTCCCAGCCTGCCCCCTAAACCCACCTTAAGCCTTATTGGTGGTTTGTCTCTTAGGTCTGCGTTTTGGGCCCATATATATGTTTTTTTTTTTTAGGCATCATTAGTTGCTCCCCAGCTCTTAGCCGAAGCGAGCTTTGGCAAGGGTTGAATCGTTTCTTAGATCGATTGTTGATTCCATGTGGCTTAACCAAGGATGGCTGATCAGGGCTTTGTCATCGTCAAACGTTATACGATAATGATGGCTTTTCTCGATTTTTGTGTCAATTTTGGCTGACTCTTCCAGTGTCTTAAGAAGCGCCCCATGGCTATTTGAACCGTATTCCTGATTGTGAGCCTCTTTCTCCTACAGTCTTTCGAGATTTTCTTTCTCAAACTTCTTTGATCATTGCTCGTTTGCTCTTATTGGTTTTACATCTCGTTCTATCTCGCTTGGAGTCGTCTCTTTTGTTCTCTTCCCTAGTTTGGTACGTCTTTCTTTTTCTTCTCTTGTTTACCTTTTCTTGTTCTGGATTCCGTGGGTCCCTGGCGGTCATTGTTTGTCTCCTCTTCCCCATTTTTTTTTTTTTGGCTGGAATTTTGTCTAGCACATCTTAGCCATGGGGAGTTATTGTTCTGACTTTAAGGTTACTGGGGCGTGTTTGGCTGGGATTTCGCCTCTTTATCATTCATTCGACCTCCCTTCCATTTGCCCAATCATGCGTACTTCCTCTAGGCCTAGTCGTTCTTTTGGTATGTGCATAAGGGGTAGTTCCATCGAGGAACCTGATTTAGGGTAGACAGGTGAAGGGTTCGGCCGTCCAACCATTGTTGACGACCAGGTCCCTTTAGCGGGACCTCTTTCCCTCACAGCGGCGATAGCAAGGTTAGTGAGATGGGCCACACAGTGGATTCGACTTCGCAGAGACTCTTGTAAAATACTGAGGAGTGGGCCCCTAGTTGGGTTGAGCCCTTTTTTGGTCATACCTTCGCCTCTTGCTACAGGCCCCCCTTTGGTGTTCATGTTTGGTGCCCCGACTTTCTCACTTCTTACACATGTCGTCGGTCTTAGAAGATGGTTTGCTTCTTTGGCGGCCTTCAAAAGGAAGTGACCTCTCGCACCTCTACATCCCTTTATTAAAAAGCATCTTACGACATTTGCGTTTGTCAGTCCCAGCTTTCCCTAATTTCAGGCGTTCTAGTCGGGGATGCGCCGTCTTGCTAGGGATAAAGGTCTGGGGTTCCCGGCCTTAGCTTTCCTCTGGACACAGTGTGAAGGACGTCGTAGAAGGCTTTTTGCACATTTCCAAATGCTCCAATGCCAAGTTGATCATCTCGGATCTTCCGTCCTCCCACAAACACTGGAAGGAATGTTATTTTTTTCATCAGTGGTCGTAATTGGGAGTATAATCTTCTTTGACGAAGATAATGCTTTCGGCATTCGATTGCCCAGGCCCGCCCGAGAACCTGCGAGCTTCCATTTACATTAATTGGGTTTAGCCTTTGAAAGTCATGAGGTGTTTCTAACTTTGCTTTGGTTGTGCGGTCTTCAAGTATTCGCCCTAGTCTCAGCCCCGAGGATGAAGAGGTGAAGCAGAAGTTGGCTAAATGTAACCCGTAGACGTATTTCGAGCTTATTAGATCCTTATATTCTACGGAGCTATGATGCAGAAATCTTCTCAACCCTCGGCTTTAAAGTATCTCAAACTAACATTGTGTGGAAGCTGGGAGGATTTGTTGGGTTGGGTTTTGGGGAGAAAGAAGAAAAAGTGCGAAAAGCGGGTCTCGGATGCCCGAGTAGCCGCTGAGCGCGGGTGGAGTCCCAAAAGTTGAGGGTGTCCTCCTGCCTTCATCTCAATATTGGCGGGACCAAGGGTCGTCGGGGCAATTCCGGTTGAGGGGTCACACGCCTCCTCTTATGGCTGAGGTGCCAGTGGTGGTAGATCCATAGCTCTACTCTCCCCATGTAGTGGTAGCGAAGTCCTCGGGAGGGCGCCGAGCCCCTCTTACGGGATATCCACGCCTATCCTTTGTTTGGAGCCCCTCAACGCAAAATGCCAAGCTTCCTTCCGGGAAGTCTAAGGGTGAGGAGAGGAAGCATCTCGGACGTGAGAGGGATGAGGACTCGTAGTTGGAAAATACAGAGCTGGCTGTTGGGGCCTTGTCGTCTATCCTATGGGATTCTGACCTCAAGAAGGCGGATTCTATGTCCGTTGAGGAGGCTCTGACCTCGTCGCTTTAGGGAGCATTTATGGTGCGTCGGGCGCCTTTTACTTGTCCATCCCTATCGTTTGGTTTCGATTGGTCCTTACCCTTGTCGTTTACGCCAAGGTGGCTACCTCGTGAAGAAACTAGCGAATAGAGGCTTGTTTCTCGAAGTGCGGTGGGCGGTAGAAGTGTATAAAGCCAAGGTTGCCTCTTTGACCTCGAAGAGATTCGACCTGCGAGCTCAAGTACGATGCCTGACCAAGGATGTCGTAAAGTATAAATCCAACTTGAAGCATACCTCGACGATGGAATTGCAAGCTAAAGAACTGGAAAAAAAGGCTCAGGATAAGCTAAGGGCCGCCGACTGCGAGCTGTGGATGGTCAAGGAGGAGCTGCAGATCACCAGGGAGGAGCTAAAGGCGGCTAGGGGTGAGCTGTGAGCAGTAAGGGTTGAGCAGCAGATGGACAAGGAAGAACTACAAGTGGCTAGGGACGAGCTACATCTCAATACCATGATGTTAAGCCGGAGGTCGGCCAAAGGGCTCACGGGGCCCGAGAGCAACCTTTGGGCATCCTGAGCGAGAAGAATGTCCACGCAGACCGTGATGATCTCTAGAGGCAGCAGGCCTTGGTTACTCAAAAGGAGGGGGTGATTGCCTAGCTGAGGGACGAGGCATGTACCTTTTGGGCCTCCAAGTGGCTCGCTTTTCGGCGTAAGGCTTCTAAGGTCTTCCCGGGTTTGAGCTTCAATTTTTTGGTTCCCGCTAAGGACGAGGTGGGGGGATCTGACTCTAATGAGGAGGATGACCTTAGGGTGTCTTCGATTGCCCCTAGCTCTGCTCTTCTTCCTGGCGACCTCGTGGTTGATGTTGCCCACACTCCGGCTTCTGATACTTAGGCTTTTTCCTGTCATCCTTCTTTGTTCTAATAGTCTTAGGCCCTTGTAATGGCTATTTTGACCTTTATTGAAACGCTGATACGTGTATTCCCTTTATGGCTTCTGAATAAACTGAACTCTACGACTTTTGTTGTAAGTGGGGTTATGCGACTCTTTGATGGCCAAGTTGTTGGGCTCCTGCTCTAAAAAACTAACTTCCTTGGCTCTTTTGAGCAGGCGAAAGCGACTCATATACTGGATCTTGAGCTCGACTGGCTCTTTAATATCAACTCCCAGCTCTTATTGGTCGGGGCTATGTGGCCCTACTGGCGGTTGTTCGGGCTCTTGAAAGCTGAGCTCCGCTGCTCTTTCCTCATCAGGAGCTCCTGGGCTCTTGAGTGAGCCCGGGCTACATTCAGCTCTTGCGAACTAGCTTCACAGCTCTTGAGGGCCCGAGCTATGGCTCTTGATGAGGCTGAGCTACTAGGCTCTTGATGAGGAATTTGAGCTCTTGCCCAGGCTCTCATCGATGAGCTAGCTACTAGGCTCTTAGCGGGCGAGCCTCATACTGAATGCTTGTTGATGAACTGAGCTACTAAGCTCTTGGAAAACTAAGCTCTTATCTAGGCTCTCATTGGCATTTTGACTCTTGGGCTCTTGTTGGCCAGATTGAGCTGAGCTCATTGTGAACAAGGCGAGCTCTTGGGCTCTGGGTGGCGGCGACTGTGGAGGCTCTTGGCAAAGCTAAGGCTCTCATTGACAAAGCCCGAACCTCTTTTGGGCTCTTGGCAGTGAGAGCTACATGGCTCTTTGGACTCTACGAGCTCATTGGCAGAAACAGCTGTGTATCAGCTCTTGGTTTTTCATCTTCACTTCCCTTGGGAAAGTGCTTGCATAGTTTTTAATGTTGGTCTCGCGGAGGCTGGATGAGCTATGACTTCAGGGTGTCAGGGCTTTCTTTACTTAAATCGTAAGCGCTTCCTTGAGGGTGTAGTTATATCTTTGCTCTTGTTTTTTGCTCCTACCTTTTAAGCTACGAGTTGAAGCAAGATGAAGCTTCAGGGTTTGATTGCTGCTGCGAGAAGTCTGTTTAGTGGTCATAGGCCGATGTTTGGTTTCGTTGTTCTACCATTTGTTGGAGTTGTGTTATTCCCTAGTCCTTCCATTTACGAGAACATGTTCATTTCCTAGTCCTACCATTTAATGGATTTGGTTCGGGAACCGTTGGGAGAGAAATTGGCATGTTGAATGCTTCAAGTCCCGTTTCTTATGTTATGCCTCTCCTCCCCTATTTTCTCCTTTTTTTTTCTTCCTTTTTCTCTGCCTTAGCAACATAAGGAGCTTTCTCAGCTGCATGTTCTTGTTGTTTTCATTTTTCCTTTTCTCTTTCTTGTGGTTTTTGCCTTGAATGGGTGTTTGCTCATTGTAATTTTCTGAGATGTAGAGAAAGGCTTTGTTGATTGTAATCTTTTGAGATAACTGTAATAAAAGTACAATCTTTTGGAAACACGTGTACTTGTATGATGTTTCATGTAACCTTCCGAGGCCCTTCCAAGCCCCATGGATTTATGATACTTGAGCTTTGGTTCTTTCTTGCCAGATTTATGAGGAAGCGGTAAGCTGAAAATAAACAGCGTTGGCTAAGCGAAAATAGGCTAGCGTGTTTTGTCGCGGACCGTCGAGGTTTAGCGGGTGGCTCCGCAGAAGTGCCGGCATTGTAGGAGTGATACGGGTCTTTCCCTCTTCCGTTTGAAGCTCATAGTTGCCAGGTTGGATTATCCGTGATACGATATAGGGTCCCTCAGGTTAGATTGACTTCCATGATGGGGTCTTCCTTCTTGTGAAAATTTTTTGAGCACTAGGTCTCGAGTTTAAAACTAGGCACGACCTTTCGATCATAGTACACTGCGGTTTAGTTGGTAGTCCTGGCTGATTTGATGCACCTTTCGCTTCTCCTCCCGAGGATCAGATTTAAGTGTAGAGACTCCTAATTATTGCTCGGCGTTTGTGAACTTCTGACCCTAGGTGACTTGAGGCCGACCTGGCGAGTACCACCTCGGTGCCAAATGCTGGCCAACCCAGCGGAGTTTCGAGCGGGGCTTGTGTCAGTTCTATACGCCCATAGTACCTCGGGGTACTCTACCCATTCCTTTAGGTTTTCTAGCTTAGATGTGATGCTACCTTGAGGTGCCATGACATCAGATTGGGTTATTGGATGGTAAAGGGATAAATAGTAGTTTTGTTCGGCTCGAAGCGGATTTTGAATTTTAGGTTGTAAAAGCGCCTTTTAGTTATCGAATACTAATGCTTTAGGATTCCAAACACACATATTATGGAGCATTCTAGCGAGATTGCGTACCTTTGCTCGATGATTGTTGTGTGGCTGGTCTCTACCAGCTTGGTGATGATCCACTCACAAATGGCAATTTGCACTAACGCCTTGCCTCTTCTAATGGGCAAGGGCGAGTATGTCTAATCTACTTACTAAAGCGTCATGGGCTTATGATCGAGTCGATGGCACAGTGGAAGGTGGGGAGATCTAGCATGCTCTTGGCGATTTTTCATTTCACGACCCGGTTCTGTGGCGTCTTTGAGCATGTGGGCGATAGAACCGCCACCTAAGTTTTTCCGGCCAAATTACGAGCGATGTGGTTGCCCCACAAATGCATCGTGCACCTCTCTAAGTGCGTAGTTGGCATCTTTCCCATGCATTTAGGAGAGTGTAGAAACCTCGTTTATAAAAGGGTCCCTGTGAAAGCGAATCTGTGACACTTGCTCTTAGTTTAGATGCCTCATTCGGATCGCTTGGCAGCGTCTCATTTAACAAGTAGTCCTATATGGGGTCCATCTAGCTCGGCGCAGTCATCATTGGGAAAATTTCTTCGTTGTTGATGTTTATAGGGGCCCGTGAGGTGCTCGTAGTATCCGCCTATCGGTCTTCAGCCGGCGCCCGTTTACTAACTTTGCTATGGCATCGCATGAATTTTCTGCCAGGACATGTATGACTAAACGGTACAAATTTTTTAAGCGGATCAAATGCCTTTTTGGGTGCGGGATCATTTCCTGCGCCGTGAGTCTTCTATAACCGCCTGGCTGCGAATCGTTGCATACCTTTAGTTAGTCAACCTCCATGGAGTGGGCGAGGTTAATCCCGACAATGACAGCTTCATATTTGACTTCGTTATTTGGAGGCACGGAACGGATAAAGGTGCATATTCCATGTCGATCCCAACTCAGAGAGTTAGAATCAAACCTACACACACTTCGCCGAAATTGTGGCTGTACTAACAACCTCAGATGAGGGTGGATCATGTGGTGATTTCGATGACTGTAGTGGTCATGATGAAATCTGCTAAAACTTGTCCTTTGTGGTACTCTTGGCTTGTACGATGTCGACTAAGCAATCTCTATGGCCCATTTACGATCTTCTTAAGGTTTAGTTTATCTGCGATACTTGCTTCATTGGTGTTTCATAAAATCTGATGTGATTGTGAACTGAAGTATGGTGATCTTTTGGCGGTGGTACCAATCGCTGCAGACAAGCCTCCATCGCTGGATGCTCCCTGCACTCATCTGGGCTCGGTTGCGATAATATCTTGGCTGCGCTCATCCAGCTCTCTGAGTTGCGGCACTAGTTTGAGAAATAAAACGGCTAAGTAGGCGTAGGGTTCCTCGGAAGGACACACGAGAATAGGGAGGAGCAAGTAGGTTTCGTACAGCAGGAAACGCCTCTTCGCATCGAGCATCCCAATGGAAGGCCTTTTTTAGAACCTGAAAAAATGGTTGGCATTTGTCACTAGATCTGGAGACAAAGTGGCTCAGCGTAGCTATTCTCCTAGTCAGACGTTGAATTTCTTTGGTGCTGGAAGGTGGTTGCATGTCTAACGCCAGCTCTTATTTTCTGGATTTGCGCTTTTATTCATGTTATTATTGATGAACCTAAGAATTTTCCACACGGAAACTCAGAGCTATGCACTGTGGGTTTAACTTCATCTTAGAGTCCTCAAGAGACTGGAATAATTCAGTAGGTGAAGTGCATGTGGAGCTCGAGCCTTGACCGACTTGACCAACATGTCGTCTATGTATAATTCCATAGTAGCAAATACATTTTTGGGTTTATTGTGTTTACCCGACCTACGATAAGTGGCCCCTGCGTTTGCCGAAGCCCGATGCGAATCACCCGGATAACGATGCGTTCCTGTTGGTATAAGATAAGGAGTCTTCTCTTGATCGTTGGGGTCCATTAGATCTAATTATAACTCGGCGTCAGTGAAGTTGAGGAGCTGGTGTCTAGATTCAAGTCACTATGAGGGGTTGATCAGACGAGAAATATCCTTTTGGGCAAGCAGGTTAACATGATAAAGTTAATACAAAGTGGCCTTGCACTTTTCCTTCTTGCTGAGAACCACGTCCTTGACGATCGCGCCGCAGCGGCTACGGGCGAAACTTAGCTGCTCCCTGTTTGGTGGGTTGAAGGAATGACATTTAGCTTGTGGGTGATAGCTGTAGGTCGATTCCTCCGTGTTCATCTTACTTCAGCGAATACTTTACATTTTTCTTTAGAGGAAGTGGATGAGGGTCGCTGCGTCCTTGGCGATTTAGATCCAGATGTAGGTGAGGTGTTACGGTGGTCATCAAGGGTTGTCTTTGGTTCAATATTACAGAGGCATAGGTCGAGTGTGGTCCATCTCTCGTAATAGGCTCATCCATGTGGATGTTGTCATTGCTACTGTTTCATTGGCGTCAGTAGCACTCCACAGGCTACTTGGTCTCCTTGAGCCATTCGCCTCCATTCTCAGTAGGGAATTTGGCAATATAGTAAGCGGAAGGGGCGACATATGGCATGAAAACCTTCTAAGTAACATCTTTGTATCTCAGATGGGTCCACTATGAGAACTGTCGTACGTTGTGGCCTAGCATAGGGGTCTCCCCAAAGTGAGTGCCAAGCGTGGTGATCGCGAAGGTGGCACTTCTCTCAGAATCCGATGAGTGGGCGCTTATCGGTTCCGGCTTTTCCTTTTCGATGCGATTTGTCCAAACGATGCGAAGATGATATCGTAGGAGCGGGTGATCGGGACCACATGAGGAAGGCTATTTTGTTGGCCATGACGACCCTTATTACTAGCGAGTCATCATGGGGATGTTTGCGACCTTCCCATGTCAGTCGAAGGTTATGGTGTGGTAGCAATGGGGAACTTGGACATGGCTGTACCTCGATGTCTCCCACGGTGATGTTGAGTAGGTGGGCCTTCTGGACATTTGGATTCCCATACCAATTGAATCCCACAGAAATCACATTGATCTCTCCCAGGGGTTGCTAATGTTGAGCTGGGGCTGGCTGATGAGGTGGTGGAGGAGGTGCCTGGTTACAATCTTACGGAAGGCCACGTGGCGGAGATATCCGCGTCGGTTAAGAATTAGATTCTTTCTTCAGCGGATACGATCATGCATGCACGAAAATTGCCCATGATCTCTGTGGAACTCGCAGTACTTGGTTATGTCTCTTTTTGCTGGGTCCGTCGTCATCTGAGACGGTCATCTTAAAAACTTCTTATGTTGCACCTTGTATAGGACTTGGGACACCAAGGCTATCAGGGGAGTGAACTGCTGAGGTGGGTACCATGGCTGCAACTCGGTCTAGGGTGGACCCAAGAGGTCCTTGAGGTTACCTCTTATCTTTAGGGATCAATCACTTTCTTCTCTTTCCCTCCATGGAGATTTGTCTCGGTCTTTTCATCTTCTAGGGCTTCGGTCCTGCTTTTTCTAGTCCTTACTTTTCTTCTTTTGCGCGGAAGAGCTTCCCAGTTTAGATAAGAGAGCCTCCTCGTCGTTGATGTGCTTTTCTGTTTTAGCGAGCACTTCGTCCATGCTCGCCTGTGGGTCTTTCGAAATGGAGAACATCAAATATTTAGACTATATGCCCATCCCGGCTATAAAGGCGGTGATGGCGAACTTTTCATCTGGGATGTCTACCCTCAATGATTCTGAGTTGAACCTCTGGACGTAGGACCTCAGGTTTTCTTGTGGGCCTTATTTTACGGTCAGCAGGTGGTAGCTAAGCTTCTGGTATGTCCGGGCTCCGATGAAGTGGGACACGAAAGCAATGGAGAGTTCTTTGAAGGACCAGGTCGGTGGCGGGAGCTGTTGAACATATGTCTGGCCAGAGGCCCTTAAGTGTGATGGAAAAGGCATCTCCGCCGGTGTCTTGAGAGCATCTTATGTGGCTCCACGTCTTATTCTTGTAGGTGTTGGGGGTGGTCTCTGGGGTCTTTCGTTCGACGAAGCATTATCTTGACATTCCACAAGCTTTGTTAGGGGGGAGAGTGTAGAACCGTAGTGAGCGGGGGATTTCGTCTGTTTGTACCAAGTATCCATTGATCTTTGTGACCGGGCCCTTCGGCTTCCTTTATGTGGCCGAGCTCTTGTTGGAAGCCCCTGAAACGCTGTTCCCAAGATTGTCCCCAAGATTGTCCCCATTTTTCAGGTTGGTAGGGGACTAGATTGTCTCCTTCATCATTTTTACCCTGCGCCTCCCCGTCGTGGCCATCACCAATGCTTTTGTAGAGATCGTGCCCCTTGGTCCGGCTATTTTCTCCTTCACTGTCAACGTCTCGAGCTTATATGTTTTTATTCCTCCTATAGAATGGTATTGTGGCCTTCACGAGATTTCTTCGTGCCTCTATGGAGCATTGTTTTTGTGCGGTGAGGTTCGCGATTCCCTTAGAACCCAGCGGTTGACGAGGCCAGAGTGTCTCCGTCTGTTGTTAGCGACGTGAAAAGCCGGGGGTGTCTCACGGTTAAACAGCGTCGGCGTGGTCACGGTGGTTTCCCTAGTCCTCGAGGGATTGGTGTGGCTCCTACTCATGTTTCGAGTTGATACCATCAGTCACTAAGAAATTAGTTGATTTGTAAAGGAACAGTCGTCCCATAGGCAATGCATGAGGCGGTAGTGCTTTTTTCTATCGATCTTGGGGCTGGAGCTTCTTCGAATTAAACAGCCAATTCTTCGGGCCGTCGATATACAACCACAGCACAAAAAGGTTGTCCAACGGGGGGTGTGTCGGTCGCCTCTCCGATGGCAAAGTCGGAGGATCACTTTCTCATGAAAGGAAGGGAATCAATGGATGGGTTTATGATTGTGTACCTCTCTTTAGTGGAATTGTTCGGTATTTATTATGAGTGATCATAATGACTTTCCTTGTTAGACGGCAATACGACATCTTCCCAATTGGGTAGGGAATCTTCTCTTTCTTATTGCTAACTGAATATTAGAAGATAATTAGGGAGCCGTAATCATGGGGGATCCCTTCTTCCCTTAATGAGTAGATATCGGATCATGAAGATGGAGTGCTTTCCTTTCTTACGTCTGGCGGTGGATAACAGTTTATCCTGTCGCATCGGCCGCTGAGCTTAGTCGACCTTGGGCTCGCGCCTTAAAGTCTGCTTAGATGTCATCTGTGGTAGAGCTCTCCGCGGCTGGGCTTGGTTCCCGACCACCTTTAACCGCCTTATGCCTTGTTGGTGGTTTGTCTCTTGGGTCTGCATTCTAAGCCCATAAGTATGTTTTTTTTTTTTTTTAGGCATCATCACAAAATATTGTTTAAATAAAAATTAATAAATATATAAAATATTGTTCTACACTAGTTAAAGCATATTCAAATAGATTCGAAAAAATTTATTTATCACCTCTTGTGGTGTTAAACAAAAAGGCAAATAAAATTTATTTTTATGATATATTTAAATAAAGATAATTTATACTTAAAAATATAAATATATTTTTACACTGACAAGGTTTGACTCGATGATTAAGGGTTGGATGAGGAATAAGGAATGACTGGAGTTGAGTTTCCATAGGAGCAGACTGCTTAAAAATATTGTGATGCCAAATGGGTTTTTTTAACAGCTTAACACTTCAATTACAATGTAGTACATTGTTCACATTGGGTCTCAAACACGGGACCCCTCCCCTCCTTATGCCTTACCTTTTTGAAACTTTGAGCACTATATCACATGAGTTAGGCATGATGAGCAACACTTTATGTTACAATGTAAGTAAATGACAAGTGATTAGATGTCAAAAATAGAAATATACATTTTATCAAATATATTTGAAGTCAAACCATTAAAAAAATTTTAGTAATTTTATTTTCATTTGAATAAATCAATTTTAAAAATAAATATATCTTTTAATAATTTTTTTTTTCCAAAACACTCCCCACCTCTTTCTATCTCTCAATTCCATCTCTCACACAAAACACCCCGCCATTTCCGCCCCTTAGTTTCTTTTTTTCTCGCTCAGGCAAACTTTTCCCCACCTTTTATCTCTTATTGGCCTCAACTCCTCCCACTTTCTCTCTCTACTCTTTTCCCTTTCTTCCTCCTACCCCTCCCTCCCACTACTCCTATCCCCTTTCTCTTTCTCTGCTTCACAAACATTGATCTAGCTTATCATTCAACTGATTTTGACTAGAGCATCAGTTTGGTACCCACGAGAGCGGATGCGACTTCGTTAAGTACAACCTTTGGTAAGCAACAAACAATATCTCGTTTAATTGTTTGTTTTTTGTTTCATATGTTCTCCAAATTTACGACAGAGGAAATCCCTAAAGTTAAGATCCAACCTTGCCCGGTAAATGTTTTGAGCATGATAAATGATGGATCTGGTAAGTAAGCTATTGATTTGGGGGATTTTAACTAGGTCAAATACAAAACACAGTTTGAAAATTGGATTTTATGACTCTACTTCTGAGTGAATATTTTGTTTTTATCATGCTTTATTATTATAATTTTTTTGTTTTTTGGAATAATCTTATTACAAGGAAAGGAAATAAGAAAATAAAAAAATAAAAATTTTGAGGATGTTAGATATCCTTGGGAATAACTGAGGAATAAGACAATAATGGTTTGTAAAGATTAGAAACCAATTCGGGAGTGGGGTGTGTGACGCTGGCTCACGAGGATAGTTGACTACTCGTCGACCCACTTTGGAATACAAAGTGGACGTCGGGTTACGGGAGCACCACTTTCATCGAGCTGATCTCGCTTTGTACGGGAGCTCTACCCCGAATACGATGCCTGCGCATATACACACATCCCAAAACAGTCGATATATACAATATATATCGATACGGCCACTTGGGCCCATAAGCGTACTCAATGTACATGCCAACTAGGAAACCAACTATATGCCAGTAGTTACAAAGTTAATATTTTACTCTTAAGCAGTACATATATTAAACTTAAAGAGTTAATACATGTATACGACCACGAGCCACGTCAGAAACTCTTGAAATAAATCTACAGAATGATCGTCTCCTCGCTCACATGCCTGTGAAAGGGGGTCCCACGGCGCGGGTGAGCTAAAGCTGTTAGGAGAATCGCCACTAAATGGGCTACTCATGCCTAAGTCGGTCTCTTGATGTTCCAAATTAAACACGCATTCAAGCAAATGCATGATCCTACTTGAATGTCACACACTTGTTGACTCAGGTGCAGGAGTCCTCACCCAGAGCTCTCTCACACTCGCCTAAGCCTTGTTAGCAAAAATTATTGTGTTATTAATTGGACAACCCTCTCCGATGAATATATATCAATTGGGCTTCTCCAGACGATTGATATATTATTTGTTTGTGGGTACCCTAGATGAATAAATACCAGCCCAGGCGCTCAGAGCGATTGATATATTATTTATTTGTGGACTACCCACCAAGATGAATATCAATTGAGCCCACTAGACGATTGATATTTTGGTTTGTCAGACTACCCTCCCGTCAGTAATATTTTAGACTACCCTCAGCTTGATTCTCTTAAGAACTACCTCATGCTACTCTATCTCTACAGGATACCCGATGCATATGAAATGCATTATGATACCATTCAATAATTCATATAACACATGCAAATATATAGAAACATGAATATACTACGCATAAAAATTAAATCACACAAACATGTTATGTATTTATACATTTTATCACATTAAAAATTAGCTCACTTGGGCTAATGATCAAACCACGAGCAATTTACAATTTAAATCACTACGGCCCGAGCCCATATTTTCAGGGGCTCATATTTTAGAACCTTTGTTTGGGGAATGGTGAAACCCTCGGTTACTATTCAGAAAAATCCTAAATCAACGGTTCACTTAGTGGCTTAGCGATCCCATGACCGTTCTAGGCCCGATGCATACCTAGCAACCATTTAATGCATAAGTTAACACCCTGAAACCACACCCGAAATTACGGGTATCCGCGGATGGCCAGCCAAAATCTCAAAGAATTCCTCTGATTTCGGTCCCATGTTTTGGGACCGATCCGCGACCCATTCGGCATTTCCATACGAATCCATGATTTAAAACAACATTTTCAGAATTTAAAGACCCGAGCAGCCCCTACAGAATTTACGGGCAGTCACGGCCATCGAGAAAATCCCGAATTTCCACAAGTTCGGTCCCGTGTTTTGGGGCCAGGTCAAGCAACCTCACGGCTCGAACCAGCCGAAACAATGAAAAACCTTTAAAATGGGAATAAAACACAGAGTAGGGGAGAAAATCCTACCTCTTGGAGTTATCAGCTTCATGAAGCCGTGGTCCCACACGCCTTTGCTCGGTAGTGACAGCTTTCCCTTCTTCTTTCGTCGAAATCAGCGGTCAGATCGCGTGTATTTCTAGAAGAGAAATTCGAGACTCTCTCTCTAGAATCCTCGTACACCTTCACGCCCTCTTTGCATCCCTTTCTCCCCCATTTCACGTTTTGCCCTTGATTTAAGTGGAGAAGAAACACTATTTGATCTTTTGTCTTTTGTGACTTAAAATCAAATCTCTAAATGACATTTATGTCCCTCTTTTACCAGATTTGATATTCGGCACTACCTCGTCGCCCATTTTCATCATTTCTCTACTCATACCACTTATGGTACGTGTTTTATGTTGACTATTGCCTTTCGTCGCCAATCGATTCTGGCACTCGAGGCAGCGATGCCTCGAAAAGCGTGTCGAGTCATTTGTCTCGACAAGTGCCCGAAATTTTACGTGCTAACTAGATTTCGCGAGGCGATTCAACGGTCGCGATCCATTTTGTCATCAGGATCTGAGATTAATTACGGATTTTTAGTAATTAAAATTTTATGTCAAGTGATTTTGCCACTTATTATAGGAGGTGGAATTTCTCGGGTCTTACAGGGTGTGCTATTTTGAGATGTTTAGGCTTGATTTAAGAGGGATAAAAAAAAATCGTTGTAGGATGGTTGGAAATGGAAATGTGAATGCCTAGTGAGCTTAATGAGTTATTTCATACATTTTCTAAGTATAATAGACATAGTGTGTAAGTATATATTTATATGGAGATTTAAAAGTTTTTTTTTTGATAAGTAAAAGAAATATGGAGAATTAAAAAGTATCAACATATAAACTTAGGATGAAACTTAACCATTTGATCATTTAAATTTAGTAGGACAGTGTTTTGTTATATATATTGAAGGTGGTATTTCCACATGAAGGACCTTACATGCTATAAGAAGCAAGGGATGGTTATCAGTGCTCAATTTCAATTGTAAACTACGGCCTATAAAAAAAGGTTGTAAATTAGAAGTCCCTGCATGAAATAGTTTGTTTGTGATCTACTTGTAGATGTTATAAAACATGGTTCTGGTACCTTCATAAATTTTTATTCTATGGTAATTCCTGTAGGACGCTTCAGTGCCCAAAATGTTACATGGAAAGATGAAAAATGTAAATCTTTCTTTTATTGTGGGGTTAATGAAATTTTATCAAGGGCTTGAGAATTCCTTTTGAGAAATAAACTCTATCTGAGCCTCTGTATGTGACGCCTCGATCCCGGGGTAGTGACAACGTCGGCCGCGGAGATATTGTGTGGATGTCGGGTAACTTGGAAACACAACCATGAATCGACCGAGTCTCCTTTTGTACGGGGCTGCTCGAAAAACAACCTGTCTCAATCACGCGGCATTTGTCCGATATTTTACAAAGAGACCACCAGGGTCCATACAATTAAAATGAGTAAAAATGGCCATGGGCTACATACATCAATACTCACTAAAAATATCAACCAACTATATTGCATGGTTCAAGGATTAAGAAATCACTCTTAATTCAACATATATTAAAATTTAAATTTCTAATACATGTTATACAAATTTCATGTCATGCATGATCGGCTTTCTTATAAAAAAAGCATGACCTACAGTAGCGTCGTCCTCTATTACACTCCACATTTTGAAATAATGATCCCTCGACCAGGTGAGCAATACCAGTAGTGATAATTTCCTACATGGGTTACTCAGCCTAAGTGCACATGTCATGGCAAGCGATCACACTCAAACAAATACATGATCCCTACTTGAATATCTACATGCCCAATCCATCTCGAGGTCCTCAGACTCCTCACACATGCCTAAGCCAAATGCGAGTAAAATTACAGTTTTCAAAACAAAAGCTTTTTGTTCTCGAAAACACACTACAGAGTTTCGGTAAATACATTGGACAACCCTCCGAGGTGAATTGCTGGATATTTTTCCAAAACAGTCATGGGTCGCCTAGAGATGAGGCTGTTGGACAACTCTCGAACGATTAACGCGGAAAATCTTCCTTGAAATTCCTTTTACAACTGTTTTCATTTTTCTTTCAATTTCTTTCATCTCATGCACTCACACCTACCATCTAGGGTGCCCTGGTGCATATGGAATGCATTATGCTAATTCGAATATTCATGATATTAATATATTTTTCACTAGCGCCTTATTAACATAATTAATTCACATAATTCATGTTATTCAATTTTAACAATAACACAAAAGTGGCTCATGAGCTAATTAACCAATCAACAATTCATTTTGAATTACTTTCGAGCCATAGCAATCACCGCAGTACATCCGAGTGAGCAATTGAAACCCTCGAGTTGGCAGCATTCACGGCCTATGAGGATTTATTCACTCTGTTCAAAGATTTTGAGACCAATAACACGGCCTTCCAGGCCTCTACAAATCCCCATCCATAAAATGGCTCTTAACCAAATAATAAACCAAGTAGGAAAAGATCCCTACCTCTTAGAGTTGTCGGAACTTCACGAATCGTGAGATTGTCAATGAAAGGAGAAGAAGACAACCTCGGTCGCATGAATGAGCTTTGGTTCTTGCTCAGTGAGAACCAACGGTCGAGGCAGAGAAATCTAAAGAGTCACTCTCTCTCTCTCTCTAGACACGAAACTCCCCTCCTTTGCCTGATTTGTGCTCCCGAATGAAAAGAAAACTATTCCCTTTTGTCTTATTCACTTAAACTTTTTCGAAAATTCCATTTATTGTCCTTAAGTCTTGGATTTTTACACATGGCTTAATCTAAGACATTCATCTCCATCATCTCACTAATCATGCAACATGTGTCACATGGGTACATGTAGTAGGTGACTTTTGTCACATCACATGTCTTTCCTGGCCGTTTTAAGACACGGCCTGGGCACGGTGCCTCGAAAAATGTGAAATTCTCACTATCTCGGAATTCGATGAAATTTGATGTTGTAGCTAGATTTCACGAGACGATTCCAACGGTGAAGTCCATTTTGTCATCCGAGATTTAGAAAATTTTCGGATTTTAACCGAAATTACCATTTTACCCTTTTTTAGAAAATTCGAATTTTCTCGGGTTTTACACTGTATGTTGGGTGTGGGGTCTCACTAATCTTTACCCATTTCAGTAGCTTCAAATTTACCTTTTTTTGACAAATTTTCTATTGTATTTTGGATTTATATTGTTGAAGTTCGATTTGTAATTTAGTTATTTTAAACTTTACAAGGAGATGCTAACAGTGCCCTTCATAGGCTTTGGCAAAAGAAAAAAGTCGAAGTCCGGAAATAGTAGCTCGATCTGAACATTTCCTTAACTTGGCGAAGGGTGAAATAATATGTATAATAGCGTTTAAGTAGACTTCATTTTGCAATTGGTTATTTATTTTATTTATTTTTCATTTCCATGTACTATTGTTGAAATCAAATATTGGATTTGGTGGTTGATTTTGGCTTGTTGTGAACTGAGTTAGTGGTCATTATTAGATCTATAATTACCATGCACTATTTACGATGTTTTATTCTTTTGTGGCCATTTAAATGCAACTATTAACTTCCTAAAATTTTGAACTTGAAAGAATATTCATTAGTTATATGATTACCTAATACTTCGTTGATTTGTTTGGGTTCTAGGTAATATTCATGAGATCTTGAAAATGAAATGTCAAGCGAGGATGCACAAGCGCTCTACCACCATTTTCCATTATTGAACAACTACCATAACATCAAGATTATTCAATCAAAGGCGAGTTTTTCTTTTAGTTTTTTATTCCTATCATAATCATGTGTTTGTTCCACCAGTTTACTTTTCTTATCATTTTTTTTCATCTTTCTTAATTTTTGATAAATGTCTTACAATTCTTATTTGTTACCTGGATTGAACACATGGTTCTTTATGTATGCTGTAAAGTCTTAAATATCAATTTTTGGATAATAATATTGTAACTTATATTTGAAAACTTGAATTCTTTTCTTCTTTTCTTATGCCTCATTCCCATAATTTTTTTTTATCTCGCCCCATTTCTCATATATCTTCATTATAAACTAAAATACGGAATTTTTTTAAAGATTTATGTTATCATGTATTTCTTTTTTTTCTTTTTTTTATTTTCTTTCTCAAATTCTAATTAATGTCTGGCAATTTTTGTTTGTTAGTTGAAAAAGACATGTTCCCATAGGATTTGAACTATGTACCTACAAGTTGTAATTCTCAACTCCAAACCATTGAAGCATTTTCTTGGAGCATCTTCTTTTGTTTTTTCACATAAGAAAATAAAAATTAACTGATTGAAGTGATGAGAATTTATCTTGAATTATTATTGTAATTATTTTGTGGGTGATGACATATATATATATATATATAAACATTATTTGACATTAATTAGTGTTTAAAAATTTGCATAATATTGTTAACTTTTTAGAAAAACAAACATATGAGTGTGATCGTGAATGTATGTATACTGAGCTCAATCTTTGATGGCACCATTAACAAAAAGATATTATTGTTGATGGGGTTGAAAGTTTCTTGCTTATGCATGTAGCGAGTTAGGAACATCGATGTGAGGCGAGATTAAGGTGTCCTTAGCAAGTGTCATAATTGGAAGTTCTTGAAATTGGATGATGTTAGAGATTGCACTTGTTTAGAAGGGATTTGTTCGGACTATTAAGTGAGGAATAGACATGGAGAACCATATGAGAGTATGCACTCTAAGTAATCAACATGCCATTTAACCAAAGTCGTTGATGCAGAACCAACAAATCCATATTGCTAAATGATTCTTGATGTTATAGGGCCTGAGTTTGAGAATGACTTCATGGAGGAAGCACCTAATCCGAATGCACAAAAATTTTTATGACATGCTCAATGCAGTTGAAGAAAAATTATGGGATGGATGCACTACACATTCCCAGATGTCTGCGGTGGCAAGATTGTTGCATATGAAGTCAAAGCATCATTTTTTAGGAGAGATCGCATGATTATTTCACTTTCGGTTTTACTAGAGGTGTTGCAAATGACAACAAAATGGTTGTCGATTTTCTGAGAACAAAGAAATTAGTTCAGGCCTTGGTTTTCTGCGAGAAGATTGACCCATTTACCAGTGACCAATTGTATGATATATCGGGGCAATGATAATGCATTGACAAGCTATAAATTTTGTAACCATCCTTTGTTTAAAAGGAAAAGGGGATTAGTGAAACCAAAAAAAAATGTGCCATTCAAGAGGATGTATTACTTTCCTCTAAGCCCGGTATTTACTAGCGGTGTATGCTTAACAACGGTGCACATATGCGATAACATGATGAGCATATTGGCGAGGTCAATGTGTCATCCATTTGATTACGAGGCATGGAAGCATTTTAGCCTCATACATCCTTCATTTGCTTCGGAGAGTCATAATGTGAGCTTGGGATTATGTACTAATGGTTTTCAGCCATTCAATCAATCAGGACAACAGTATTCATCATGGCCAATAATAGTTACTCCATATAATTTGCTACCATGGATGTGCATGAAGGAGGCTTACCTCTTCTTATCTATAATTGTTCTTAGGCCTAACAATCCTAAAAATAAGATAAATGTTTTCCTTCAACCTTTGATAGTAGAATTGAAACAACTTTGGGAAGTGGGCATGCAAACTTATGATGTATCACGAAAACAGGAAGTACTCAAATAAGAAAGTTGCACTCTATTAGCGATTTTCCTGCATACTAAATGCTTTCGGGTTGGAGTACATCCGAAAAATTTGCTTGTCCTTATTGCATGGAACATTCACAAGCATTTACGTTGACTAATGGTCGGAAGACAACTTGGTTTGACAATCACCGTAAGTTTCTCCCTTTTGATCATGCATTCAGGGGTAACAAAAACTCTTTCCTCAAGAATATAACAGAAATGGCACCACCACCACCTATAATGACCAATGAACGAATCCTAAAGAAAATAGATGACTTAGGGTTGAAAAAGGTCACTGATATTGATTACGGTTATTAATGGTCCACCTGGGTGACTCAGGTGAAATAGGGAGATCTTTAGATTTGCACACCGGAGCTTACATCTAATTAGACAATCTAGATGTGAGGCATATTGAGAAGAATATATTTGAAAATGTGTTTAATACAATTATGCATGTTTAAGGAAAAAATTAAAGATAATGAAGGCAAAAGAAGATTAAAGCAGGTCACATTCGAGTTGGAAAAAATTAAGCTACAGAAAATTTCCTGCTACATGGTACACACCTGATAAAACCCAAAGAAATGAAATCTCAGAATGGGTGAAAACTAAACTTTCCTGACGCTTATGCTTCAAATATGGCTAGGTGGACATGAGAAAGTACAAGTTGTTTGGGATGCAGCCAGATCACATGTTCTCATGTAGCTAATTCCTATTGCTTTCCGTGAGCTCCTTCCAACAAATGTATGGTAAGGTTTGATAGAGTTAAGCCTTTTTCTTCAAAGGCTTAACTTCAACAACAATTAAAGTGGCAGATATGGAGAGATTAGAAAGAGATATCCCAATTATTATTTTCAAATTAGAGCATATATTCCCTTCTGGTTTCTCTTACGAGGCAAAAATCGTTAGTCCAGTGCAGTACCGTTCGATGTATCCTTTCAAAAGGTTAGAAGTTCAATATTCTACCATATTTAATAATTTAGTGAATAATTCGGCAAAAATTTATACTTACTATGCAAACTTGTTGTTATAGATTTCTTAGACATTTGAAAAAGAATGTCATCAACAAGGCCAAGGTGGAACGTTCAATTTGCAATGCTCACTTAGTAGAAGAGGCATCCAATTTTTGTTCACGTTATTTTGATCCTCATGTGTATACAAGAATGCGGAAAGTGCCTCGTAATGATGATGGTGGCGATGGTGATGAGATTGAAGGGACACTTTCGATATTTAAACATCCTAGTCGACCAAATGGACGATCAAAATCTAGAAGGTTATCCGACAGTGAATATGAGGCTGCAAAACTTATGTTCTGTTGAATTGTGAGGAGATTGATCCATTTATGAAGTAAGTGAAAAAATATCTCTTCGTTCACTTAAAAGGATTCTTATTACTTATAACACTTGTCTAAACTATTTTCTCATTTCATAAGCATGTATATTCATGAGATAAAACAAATATCACCCGATATCACGATAAGGAGCTTGATGTGAAGCTTGATAAGCATTTTGCGGAATGGTTTGAGAACTATGTAAGTAATGAAATAGTGATGTTAATACAACAATTAATCATTAATAATGTTAGGATCCTCAATTTACATCCTTTTGTTTTATTTATAGGCACGTGATAACGTCATTGACAATCCATTCATTAAAGATCTTGTTAAAGGCCCTTTACAAACCGTAGAGACATTGCCCGTATATTTTGTTAATGGTTACAAATTTCATACAGAATATGTGACGCCCCAAATCCTAGGTTTTTTTTTTTTTTTTTTTTTTTTGTCATTGTCCAAGTTTGCATGAACTCTGCTTCGCGATGCACCTCTATCGCGCGTATGTCCTTATCGTGTACACACCTAGGCCTTGTCATGCGGGTGCCCAGAGTGTTGTTGTCGTGTGCCCAGCCCCGCCATGTGACCGCCTAATCACGCTTCATGCATGGCTCTCGTTGCGACACAACATGGCACTACACCGTCGTGCACTCCAAATTTCTTCGCATGCCCAAATTTCGTCATGTAAGCGGTAAAGCTCATTACGGCCATCACGACATAGTAATCCTACCGCGACATAGAATTGCCAGAACACGACATAATTTCTCCTTGCCTTGGCTAACTCGTCAGAATCCCAAAAATACTCAACAGAATGTAAAACTTCCCAAATACAACTATGTTCGACATAGAATCTGCTCGCCACAACACAAAACCTCTCCATTTGGCCACACTCAGTTGCGACATAAAATATTTTGTCGCGACATAAAATATTCTGTCGTGACATAAAGCCTCTCCACCATTTCCAACTTTATCGCAACATAAAAACATTCTATCACGACAGAAAACTCCCGGCCTAGCCAACTCTGTCGCGACATAAAACCCTTATGTCGTGACAAGAAGTCTCATTTCCCTAGCCAACTGGGTTGATACATAAAACACTCTATCGCAACACCAGTCTATGAAATCCTGTCCCGACATCCAATATTTGTGTCGTGACATAAAATTCCTTGGCCTCAGCTAAACTTTGTCACGACATAAATTGCATTGTCGCAACACAAGGTTCCTTAGTCTAGGCCACACCCTGTCGCGACACAAAATACTTTGTCGCGACATGAAACCCTTTGTCTTAGCCAAAGTCTGTCGCGACCTAAAAATATACTATCGCGACAAGAAACCTTCTGGCCTTGACCAGAACTCTGTCACGACATAAAAATATTCCGTCACAACATAGCGATATAAAAATACCATGTCGTGACAAGAACAACCCTTGGTCTTGACCAAACTCGATCGCGACATAAAACACTCTGTCACGACATGAAATTCCTTGCCTAAGGCCAAACTCTGTTGCGACACCTAACCTCTTGTCTTGATTGTCTCGGTCGCGACAAGAAAACCTCTGTCGCGACAGAGAATTAGAACCCATGTCGCAATAAAGAAAGCCATGTTGCGACAGGTTCTATTGTTTAAAATCTGAGAACCATGTCGCGACTCAGGAATTCTTGTCGCGACATAAAACCAGAAAGAACTCTGTCGAGACCAGGAATTCCCTGTCTCGACCAAAACCAATAGTAGCCTGTCTTGGCATTGCACTCGCCGCTACCAAGAACTCACACGACCCCAAACACATGAAGTAGCCTCTGTTAGGCCTTTCTACATTCCCCTTTTTTTTTTTCTTCTAAACACATCTAAATTCGATCTACAATAACATTTCATTACAAAGGCAACATGAAACCTGAGAAAACCTTGCTAAACGATATTAATCATACAAAATGAGTTTGATTACAACTCTGTTCTCCTAAGATGTGGATGTAAACCTGAAGCTCGACCATAATTTTTACAAAATACACAACAAAGCCAAATCTAGCCTTCTTCACCACTAAGGTCTCAACTAAGTTCCATCTCCTGGTGTACCTACGGCACCTGAAAATATTTTTCCACAACGGGGTGAGCAATGCCTAGTAGAGGATTTCTCCTACAAGGGCTACTTCCCACCTAAGTGCATATGCAATGGCAAACACACGCACATTCAAGTAAAAATATGCACATTCCTACTCGAATGTCTACATGCCATGGATGAGAATGTGACTTACCCTATCCCATGTCCCGAGTCCTCACCGACTCCCTCACACCTGCAAATGTCAAGTGTGAAAACCTGTCATTGGCGTTTCACCCAATGACTATTTTTCTCCAAAACAAAAGCTTTTTGTTTTTAAAACTCATAACCCATGGAAAAACATCCAATGTTCATTTGATTTAATCAAATCCCGTGTGTTTATGCATTTGGGGGCCACTAATTTTTGAGTTCACACCGTAGTATGTCGTGCGCCTTTCCAACATTTTTATGGTCTTTCACCGCCGGTGATCATGTCTAACCGCGAATGAATTGGGCCTTTCACCCGGGGTATCTACTCTAACTTGCTTCACCCAACACATGTATTTTTCCTTTTTATGCTATGCAACCGTGAGACTCATTTTCTTGGACGTTGTCTCATTACCAAGCACACCACCCATTCACCAAGAATAATGAATGACCACAACCATGCACCCACACCCAATACTATGCGATGTCCCCGTGCATATGAAATGCAACATGCCATTTCATGCCAGTTCACTACATGTAACATTTATAAATCATGTATAATTATATTTTTTTGCATATAATTTTCATCCATCAAACATTCCATGTTAATACATCAAATAACATATATCAACATGATCTTTTCATACATCTAGCATATTATTCACACAAGCAACAATGACGGCATAACTGGCCTTCAAGTTCGTAATCTACAACTACAAAACCATTTCACATGTCAGTCCATGTCTCTAAGTAAAACATTTCACACCAAAACATCACACCCATGTTCCATGTTATTCTATAAACATACCCTGCTCCAGAATAGTGGTTCCGGTAACAAAAGAACCAGAATTGTTCCTTAACCCACTAATAGTTTGATCTAAACTATTGTGAAACCAGCCCATCTTTGGAGCTATTGCCTCATGGCCATTGAATGGCCCTTAGACAAAGAATAACCAAAGTAGGAGAGAACCCCTACCTCTTGGAGTTTGACGAAACACTCTGATTTTGGTACACACACGTAGCTCTCGTTGTGTGGACCAACTTTAATTCTCGGACCGTTGAGCTTTGACCGTCAGAATGCCAGGAAATCCTCTCTTTTTCCTCTCCCTCTCACGCACGGCTCTCCCCTGTTTGTTTTTCCTCCTTTCCTTTTCCTTTCTCCTTTTCTCTTTTCTTTCTTTTCTCCTTATGGTTCTCATCCCACCGAATTGTTTTCCTCTCTCCCTCTTTTTTTTTTGTCTTATCCCAAGTGAGATGAAGCTTCCTCTCACCTTCTTTCTTTCTCTCTCTCATGGACCATGGCCATGTGTCTCCACATGGTCCATGGTCCAGCGCCATGTGTCGAAATTTCTACACTACTATGTCTATCATGCCATGTGGCATCCATGATGAGTCACCCATGTGGCACCACCTGGCGTGTCACCACTCCATGTGTCACCCAACACCCAGTGCCTCGAAAAACATGAAATTCTGACTATTTCGGAATCCGATGAAATTCGACTAGGTAACTAGATTTCGCTAGACAAATTCAAAGGTGAAGTCCGTTTCGTCATCCGAGATCTAGAAAAATTCCATGTGTTCAACCTGTACTATTGTGGCAATTACCATTTTTCTTTTTTTCAGAAAAATTGAATTTTTCCTTGGTTTTACAGAATCACTTGGGTCTATGAAGTCAACTTCAAATAGTGGAGTTTGTATAAAAGGCACAAATGACAGCGAGACAGAGAGTGATTATTATGGTAGGCTAATAGAGATTTTGTAGCTAGAATACCCAAGGCTACCAATTAAACGGACTATACTTTTCAAGTGCAATTGGTTTGATCCTATGGTTAATATTAGGATGAAGGTTCATAAACAATATTTTTGGTTGATACAATCCATGGTATGCAATGATGAACAAGATAGAATCGTTTATACTTTCTATGCAAGCTACACAAGTATATTATGTACCTTATCCTATCTTGAGAAAAGACAAGTCTGAGTGGTTGGCAGTATGCAAAGTTAAAGTCAGGCCTATTATAGATGTTCCTGTAACTGTTGACAAAATAATAACTACTAATATTGCATTCCAAGAAGATGAGTCAATTAATCAAATGCCCATAGATGAACAATCCATTGATGCACTAAGAAGCATTGATGAATGATGCTGATGGAGAACATGTTGATTTAGCTGAAGATGACAATGAACTCTCAGAGGAACCAATACTTGAGTCAAAAACATAAGAGACGATGAAAATGAAATTGCATATGAAGATGTTGAATCTAGCGATAGTGATAGCGATTACCATTAATTTATTTATATTTCTTTTGCATTATATTGTGTTATGGTTCAAATTCTTAACAGTTAAAGGCTATATTTGATATTTATAGATATGCTTGTTGTTCATGCAAATGTGCATTGGGTGTTTATTGTGATTTTTTCTAGCAATTACCATGAATGTGTAATAATGCAATTTTTTTTTTCTTAATTTGCTCCTTTCTATGGATATTTAAATTTTTCAACAGCTTACTTGAAATGACAAGAAGCCAAAGCACCAACATGAGAAAGTCTATTACAAAGAAATCCCAAGACCTTACTAGACAGAGGACTATACAATCATCTATACCATCTCCAATTGGTTCTACACATACGCAGACATCAACACCAATTCCACCTTCAGTTGCTCTAAATACAAGTTTGCCACCAACACCTCAAGCTGCTACTATAACAACACCTTCCACTTCTCTACATTCGGGTTTACAAGCAGCAACTACAAGTGCTCCGCTTATAGATTCATCAATAGCACCTTCCACTTCAAATTCATAGTTTGCAGCTCCTTCACCAGTACATTCTATGCCTACATTAAAGTCTACGACATTTGAAAATCGATTACATGTCTACCTACGCAACAATCTGTAAGCAAACTTACATTCTCATTTTTCCTTTTTATTCTTTTTTGCATGCTTGGAATTGTATGAAAAAGTTGCAATTCATGTCATTGTTCAACAAGATTTATGGATGTCTACTAGTAATCTCATTGCTGAAATAATGTCTGAAATCTTTCAAAAAGTTATGAGTTGCATCGTGTCATTGTTCAAACATGTTTTTAATATTAGGACTATTATCATTAATAATGATTTAGATTGTCAACATACTTAAATAGCTATAACAATACTTAAATATTTTTTTATTTGTTTTTCAAAAATTATTTCATGAAGTTGTCCTTGTATATGTATACAAAGAAACAGATTTTGGCAAGATAATGTGACGGATGGATGGTTGATGTTTAAATTCAAATGAATTAAGTAACCATTGATGTGGTAAAAAATATTGCAACATTACAATTAAAGGATATAACTAGCTTTCTATGAAGGTTCCTAATTATAATTAAAGTACCCATTTTTGGATTTGAAGAGCACCAAAAGAAACATAAATCTGCACCCACAAGGAAAATATATGTGTAATATATATTATATATATTCTACATGGTTTCATGTCATTATCTTTAAAATTAAACATATGTAATATATATTAAAGATTGTCAACATAATTAAACAACCATATTACATATATTCTACAAAGTGATTCCCATGCATGATGATTTTCTTTTTTCGAGAATTTTGGGCCTTTATGATTATATGCCATTAATCATTTTGTTAATATTTTTGTACCAAATTCCTTAAACAGACAAAATCAGATCCCACACTTAACACATAATCTACTAGTCCTAATTAACCAATAAAATCCATTAAACTATTTAAATTTTGTCATTCTTGCTTTTAAGTGTGTATTGCAACTTAGTGTTAAATCTTTGATTAATTTACATATACAAGGCCAGCCATTAATCTATTTTAGAGAGCAATACCTTGTTGGAGTCCAATATTTTTATTTATCTCTAAATTGTCATTATTCTTAATGTGAATCATAATTCATGTAAATAATGAGGAAAACTTCATACAAGTTATGATTTTTTCAGCCCTTTACAAGTACTTACTACCCAACATAATAAGAAAATAATAATAGGGAAATAAGGAAATTTTTAAGAATGCTACTCCGCATGTCAGCATGTGAAATAGGGAAATTTTTAAATTCTATTTGAAATTTATATTAAGAATGTTTGTATTTTAATGGTTACTTGCACCTCTAGTGGACAAAAAAAATGAACTTGTAATTATTTTATAGCTCACATGCAATGCATTTGTTCATGCAATCCTTGTTTTGATCCTTTTTCTATTACAATGGTTTACCTTCTTGCTATCTCTTTTTTTTTTCTTCCTTCTTTGTTTATGTTCAATTATGGTTCGTAGTTCGCACCATCCGCCATGATCTCGTAAGATTAGGAAGATTTTTGAGGAAAAGATAGACAAAGGAAAGGGATCAATTGAAGTTTGTTTCTAGGAAATTAAGGATTTCTTATTATGAGGAATTACGATATGAAATTAATCCAATTTACTTAATGCAATAAAATAAAAATTTTAAATTTATCTTCATGTTAAAGCTATTTTTGGAACTTCTTATCGTGCAACTAATATATATTCTTGTAGAAACAATGTGTTTGGGATGAGGCCTTAAATACACTAATGAAGCCAGCATGGGAGTTCAAAGCAAAAGGCTGATACTAAGACATGATGTCTAATACAAAGATAGAAGGAAAGAAACTAGATTTTGTGTCTGAAGACTCATGGGAGAATTGGAAACAAAAAGGGAACACCCTAAAAGTACAGAAAGTTTGTGATCAAAACTCTAAAAATAGGAAGTCCAAGGCCACTGATGATGGGTTTGTACCATCAACTCACACATAAGGCACTACTACCCATTATGAGCATGGGAAATAACTAGTAATCTCTTATCATTATTTATTTAATGAAGTAGATTTTTACCTTCTTTTTGGTTTATGAATTAGTTATGCTTATTTTCTTTTTTAGTTCTTAATTTAATTGAATTGTTTCTACATGTGTAGGCTAAAAAACTAGGTTGACCACCCACTGCTCCAGAGTTGTTTGTTCACACACATACAAAAAATGGCGATGGCAAGACTTTCATTAACCAAAAGTCCAAAGATGTTAATGTAAATTATTCTATCACTTAACATATTATGTCTTATCTTTCATTTAGTTGATTGCTACAATTGAATGTGTTTATGTATTTGCAGGATGTTATTGAGGCTAAGCGAGAGCAACTGACACAAAACAATGAAACAATAGATGAAAATAATATGTTTCTAGATGTTATGGGTGGATAACAAAAAGGTCAAGTTTATGGGCTTGGCTCATAGGCTACACAATATTATGAGTTTGGCTCCACCTCTTCTTCCACATCAACATTTGATGTTTCTCAACAAAATGCGGAGGACACTCAACAACTACAACACAAGATTAATGATTAGGATTTAATGATTAGAGATCTGCGAGAGACGACCCTAAGGCATTTGGAAGAAATGTCTAGAGGTGGACAAGTACCAGTATCATACAATCAACCTTCGCATGACCATGGTAATGAGCATCAGACCTCTAGCAATGATCACACCTCTGATGATGCTAATTTATCTCCACAGTAGTGAACCGTTTAAGTACTTTTTTTATGTAGTTTTAATACTTTATAACTATTTAGGTACTTTGTTTAATACATTTGACTTATTCAAAATATATATATATATATATATATATTTATTGGGATATGTCAGTGTTATTGTGACACCATAAAACCCGAGGGTCCCGTTGACAACCTCGTCAACTCCACGTAATTCTGCGGATTTCTGGACCCGATACCACATCAAAGTTGTAGGTCCCATTCATTCGATCCATATTCACAAAATCAGCAAGTAGTCTCCTTTGTTCCTCAGTGGAGCTCTACCCAACATACAACCTGTATAACAGTATAACCATAACCCATCCAGGATCACAACAGAAATAATAATGACCACACACGGTCCATCTGTCCATATCCCCAATATACAACTATATCACAATAGTTCATAAGAGTTTATTACAACATTCTTATATAGAACATATATTAAAACAAGCTTGTTATAATATAGTTTACAAAAATATTTATCAAAACCACATCCTGGCTTCCTTCAAATCATACCGCGAGTGTCGCCTCCACACTCGTACTGAGTCTTTCACCATAGCAAGGCCAACCAATAGAGAATACCTCCTACAACGGATATTCTCACCTAAGTGCACATGCAATGGCACACCACATTCAAGTAAAAACATGCGCATTCCTACTCAAATGTCTACATGTCATGGATGAGAATGTGACTCACCCTATCCAATGTCTCGAGTCCTCATCGACTCCCTCACACATGTATATGCCGAGTGTGTGTTTGACCAAAATTGTGTATGACCAAATTTCTACCACTATTACCAAAGGAGTATTATCTAATCCTAGGCAACGACGCCAAAAACTTGTTGAGACCAATTTTAACTTGTATGCTCATAAGAAAAATAATTTTGTCACGAAACTCAATTAAAGATTTAATTTGGTCTTAAAAACTGCAAATGCACAGGTCGTACAAGTAATAAAGTGGACCTATAAGTCCGGATATCGTTCCCATAGAGATTGAAAATAATTTAAACTTCAACTACCCCAACTACTAAAGTTCTACACTATTTGAACGTCCATTTTAGAGAAAATTTAGTGACCTAATAAGAATTTTAATAACTGGAATCCTACATTTAAAATAAAGGGAAAAATTTTAATCCTAAATATAACTGACTGAACGAGATTGCTACCGAAGTAGACACTGGATTCAACACAGTGAAATTAATACCCCTACATCATAATCTCATTCTATTTTCCCCTTTGAGTTGAATCGAATTGTCAAGAGGCAAGGTAGTATAGTTTGATTCTCCTCTAACCATGCACCTTCAATCGAGCAGAGGTTCATGTTCATTTTTGAATCATGATTCTAATCAATTACTTGTAATTAGAATTTCTCTGTAAGATCGAGGTATTTTTCTTTTCCGATACTTCATACCCATTTCTTATGACTACGAGATTTTGTTTCTATTAAGACAAAGGCCAGTTGTATTCTCTACAACATGAATATAATGTCTCATCCCAAGATCCTAAAGAGTTTTCTCTTTCCTTGATTAGACCTCAGTGCTAACATCAGGATCAAGATCATTCTTCCGTGCATCAAGGAGAGATCTCTAATTGATTAAAATGATATATCACTCAACCCATTCTCAAACATGAGCAAACTGAGATTTATCTAAGTAACCTTTAAAGCTTATTAGTTCTTCATTAGTCTAGCATACCCCCAAGTAACTCGGTCTATGCCCTCGAATTTCCATTCTCGTGTCACTCATATGGCCTCTTGAAATCAGAGCTGCATACAGTCCTTTCATGGGTATAAGCTACTAAAATTGGGAACAATTAATTTCAGAACAACACCATTCAAATAAATTCAAAATTCAACTCATAAAATTTCCTTCTTATTGTGCAGAAAAGACCATAACTAACATCAGATCTTTCCCAGCGGAAATTATGTTCTCGAAAACTGGATTACAGTATACATTGAAATACTAATCAAAGAAAATTCCAATCGTAATCGTAATCAATCAAGAAATGATTCATCTTTGTCTAGAGTTCATTGAATTCAAACAATAATCATAAATGAATGTAAGCATTTAATTTCAACTTCAAAACTTTTGAACAATTTTACTATTTCAGATCCAGTAAACAAATCAAGCAATCCTACTCTAAATCTAATCTACGAAGAAAAGAAGAAAAAAAAAGAAAAATATATATAATACAAAAGAGTCCTCAGCTCCTCAGGTACTCTGGTTCATCCGATGCTAATTGACCGCCTCGCTTCTCAAGTAATCGCTTCATTTGTAAGAGTCTCTAAATTGAGGCTATGTGTGAATCCCTAAAATTTATGTAATAATACCAACTCTGCCTCTTTGTCGCGACCTGTAGTTATGTCATAACAAAGTTTTGTGTCTTGTCAGAGGGAGGAATATCCGTCGCGACTTAAAAGATCTTGTGCTCCTTTGCTCAACAATAACGTATTTTTGTCGCGACAGTCTTCTTTCTTTTAGTATGATAACTCTGTCGTGACAAAGTTTCCTTTGTCGCAACAATATTGTGTGCATTTCTTAAATAGTTAAGGCTTGCATTTATTTGATAATCATGTCTCAAACACGCTTCAATGCAAACTTGCTGGCCGTGTCGCGAATTCACCCTTCCCGGCCACGACAAGACTCTTTTTTGCTTAGCTTAATCGTTCTGTCGCGACCCATTTTGTTATGTCACGACAGAGCTTCTTTGCATTGTGTTGAAAAATTTGTCGCAATAGAGAAAAGTCTGTCATGACCTTGTTTCTCTTTATTCAACTTATTTCTGTGTTGTGACATTAAGATCCATGTCGCGACATAGACTTATTTCCTCAGCTTGAAGTATGTTGCAACGTTGGGTTCCTTTGTTGCGATCAGGCCAGTTCAACAAGTAAGCGTCATTTGTCGCGACATAAATTCTTCTCGCCACGATCAACTTCTTCTTTTCAGCGTTTCTCTCGTCTCAATCCATTCTCCATGTTGCAAGAGCAGCCGTTGTCGCGACATAGTAGATTCCGCCACACATAAATTTCGCCTTCCTCGTCTTTCATATTATGTCGTGAACATAACCCGATCTTTGTCTCAAATTCGGGCTTCTTCTCTTATTTTCATCGCGACATGTCGGCTCTTTTTGTTGCAACATAGCTCATCTGCCAATTTTTTAAAATCTTGTATTGCGACACAAAAAATATTGTTGCAACACAGTTCTCTAGCCATTTGCTTAGATGTTTATCGTGACCCAAAAAGTCTGTCGCAACAGACCGCAAAATTGGTTGTTTTTCTCTTTCTTCTTGTCGGGAAATCTTCTTTAATTAACCTCTACAAACACAAAGTTTGTAATTATTCCATAATTTGACAGTAACATACCTCTGAAAATACTAAAAACAAGCCAGAAAAATGGATTAAAAATAGATAAGTTTAAGACTCATCAAATTCCCCCAAACTTAAAGTTTTGCTTGTCCCCAAGCAAAGAAAAGAAGATTTTGTTTGTCCTCAAAGAATTTAGCTTTATTTTTAAGGACATTTTTTCTGTTTTGCACCACAAATTTTTTTTTTTTTAAAATTTGCAACTTGAATTGAAACTAGTCAATTGCAGCTTAATTTCAAATTTAGTTTTTAATTCAAACTTAAGAAAAATTTTCAATTATTGTCACAAACAAACTAATGAATTCTGAAATGTAAACAATTTAGCCAATTAATCTTGATCTCTGTGTGTGATGGTTTTTTCCTTCCTCCTTGGTAGGATTTACCTAATTCTAGGATCACACAAAGGACTACAATTTCTTTTAGCTCTTCAAAGTCTCATATGCTTGTTTTACATATTGGTCTCCACTAATGTAGGCAAGTACCGCCTTCAAGATCAATTAGGTCTTTTAGGCTTGTAGAGTTTGGCTTGGGTAATTGGGTAGATAAGTGGAGAATTTAGGCTAAAAATTTACCCAGATTTCACTCTTCAAGTGTGTATCTTTGCCTCTATCCTTCATCATTTTCTTTTCTACTAATGTCTGAAAATATATTCCCCCAAACTTGTCCCTTTAATGTATCATACGTATATTCTTAGGGCATCTTTAGAGAGAAGTCTCTTTGCTTTTCTTTTTACTTGTCAAAAAACTTTTAGATTAGTGCAATGTGTTGTCTCTTAGACTTTCTACCAATGAGAACTTTCACAGCGTACCTCCCATACCAGCGCTTGGCATTAGGGTACTAGGTGTTGAAATACCCCTAAGAACTTTATTGTTCAAGAGAGGAAGGCCATAAGACAAGACTTAATCCATTTGACAATTTACAATTTTGACTTCTTCTCTGCATTCTTTCCATTTCTTCATTTGTTCTTTTCTTTCCATCCTTCATTCCGCTTCCTTTCAAATCAACACATAACATTCCCCCAAACTTGTCCTTTTCTGTATTTTGAAGTTCCTGTCCTGAAACCTGGGCAAATAAGGGTTATTTACTGTAGGATTAGAATAAAGGAAGGGTTTGAGGCTTCTAATTGTTGTTTAAATGAAGAAACTAGACAATTTGGCTCAAACCTGGAACTAGAGTATATGCTTATGCATATTATGAGGGTAGGCTTGAAAGGCTTAAACTTCCAAGGATGGCCTATATCACTTCCTATTAGTGGTATTACCTAGGATTTCGCCTTGACTAATAATCTGCAACAAGTTCTGTGACCTTGACTGCTTGATCAGGATCAACCTGTAAGATGTCCTCATCCTTCGCAATTTGTTAAGGAACATTTTGACCATGTGCATTGTTTTCAGACTTTCACTCGACCTTATTGCTTATACAACAAATAAAAGTCTTATTTGTGTTGTCTATTTAATACATCTTCCTAAATCTGAATCTTAAACTTCATTCTAGCTTACACATGCAACTTCTTTTTCCAATTCATTGAGGCCTACAACAATTTAAATTATACTCATTGTTAGATTATTCAATAGTTGTTATGCCAATTCAAAACATCATTTTATCATGCAAACACACCAGGAATGACATCAACAACTTAATTCACTCGATCCAATGTATCTAGACAATTCACCATCACACCAACCTATTTTTCACATCAGATCTATTCATTTATTCAAAACAAAATATAATCTAATAAGCAATTAACACCCGCACAAAAAGAATTTCACACAAAATCATTCAGAAAATTGTTGTTAACCTTTTATTTAGAGGATGGTTACAATTTTTGTTCGAGAGAAAGAAGCTTCAACAGGGTTCATCTCCTTTGTGGATTTGGGAATTTTTAGGTTAGAAGGTTCAAGGTTGAAGCTAGCTAAAGACGGAGGGAAACTTGGGTATTGAAATGTTTGGTTTCTTCTTTCTTAGAGGTCCTTCCCTATTGTGTTATAAAGGATCATTGGTACATTCCACCTGAGTGACACCCATCTCTGGCCTTATACCTATGTATCCATGGTTCCTTCCAAAGCTCACAAGATATTGTGCATGTTCACTAAATTCTGAAATCTCACCCCAATCTAGAATGTCATTCCATAATTTTGTCTGTAATTGTTTGGCCCATCTCTAGCCCTGTCCCTCTTCTCCATAAGCTTCCCAAATTCCTTGAACTCGCTTCATTGTAAAGATATTCTGAACCCCTCTACCTTCTCGCAAGACACTACCTTCCATCTTTCTTTCTTTTTTCTAAAAGGTCAGCAAGACCTTCACTCTTTTGTTGTTCATTGTAGGCTGTATTTATCTTCGCGAATCTTAGCCTTTGTAGTACAATTGCTCTTTCCTCTCCATTTCTTCCTTCCACTCCTTCATCCTCTACTTGAGTAATTGTTCCCATCTTTGCTCTTTTCTTCCGAATTCAAATTTTCTAGAGGCCTTCCTCCGATCCTGTCGCCTCCCACCTTTTCTCTCTCTCCTCCATTTCTTTCTTTATTTACTCATGTCTATAATCTCTGCATTTCCTTCATTGCTCCTTGAACATTCTACTGGTTCAAAAAAAGTTTCCCTTACATCAGGAGGAGAATTAATCACTATACTCCTTATGTTCTACATTTCGTCCTCCGATGGCAGTTGGCTCCCAACTAGGATTTGTTCCATCCCTACTGGTTCATCTTCTTCTTCCCGGGCCCTCTTCTTACTCCAAGCAATTTCCATCTCCTTCATTCTTCTCGCTTCTTCGTCCTTTAATCACTCCTGTCAATGTCAAAGGAGAAACCTTAGGACAGGTTTCCTCCTATGCCCATATCCCTTTTACTCCAGCCAGAACACAGAGTCTGGTGATAGTTGCTGGATGGGGGATCAATCCCCTTTTCACAATCTTGTGGAAGGTTCTGATAGATGTTTCAATAATTTTCCCCACATCAAACTTGTATCCCTTCAGTAGGGCATACAAGAGAATGGCTTCATTCTCCCTGATTGTGCTCAAGTGCTTAGTAGGAATAATAACTAAAACGATAAAATAAAACCAGACATTGGCTTCTTCTGTTAGGGATCCCCTGTGGATGGATTCATGAGGATTTTTCTTTGTTGATTTCCATTTCCCTTTTCCTCCCGCGAAGTCAACACCATTACAAAGATTGGGTTCTCTAAGCAGTTTTGAACTTAGATCCATTCTGGGATATTTGATTTGAGAACCTATTTCCGATCCTTTCTTCATTAATCTATAGGACCCATACTCCTCTGATGTAGACTAAGTCCTCCCTCATATCTACATGTTTGAATAGAACTCCCTGACCATTGCAGGAAACCCAAGTGGTTTATGCTTTGCAGAACAAAGTCCAACTCCTTTTTTTGATTATCTTAGTAAAACGGTGAGATGATCGTACTGAACCCTCTTTCTCCAATAAACCCTTTGTCGCTCAGATTCTTTTTCCAAAAGGAGAAAGCTTTACCTTAAAATGAAAGATCTTTGTCTTCGCTTCTTACTACTAACTCTACTTTTCTAAATTTTTTTCTTTTTTTCCTTTACATGAGTGTGGTTTTGCGGCTCCTTTCTACTTCCTAGCTTCGTGTCGAGAGGTTCCAAATGAACCTCTTCTTCACCAGCTATGTACTTTTCCATTATCTCATTGAGATTTGGGACTAGGCTCTGAGGTTCTGCAATCGATGAGGTCTGGATTTTGGGTTTAAGGTCTTTGAAGTCTTAAGGTTTTTAGAAGTCGAAGAGAGGAAGGTGGGATTTTGGTGAAAGTATGAGTGATATGAAGCAATGGGAAGGGGTGGCTTTTTAGTTTTAGAGAACTTCTTCAGTTTATGGCTCAATAAATTAATGTTTCTCTTCGTGGGTCGCGACAATTAATGATTAGGTCACAACAATATCTTGACCACTATGGAATTTATTTTGTGACCTAAAAAATGAAAATTTTCACCCCATTCTTTAAAATTTCATGTCACGACACACTTTAGGTTTGTCGCAACAATGACTCGTCTTGACAGTAGAAAATTTGTCACAACACATGTCATTGGACCCAATAAATGTCTACAGGTTACAATCTGAGTCATGACAAGAATTTTCCTGTCGCAACAAAGATTGGTTCTGCAAACTGAAAAGTGGGACGTGATGGTGTTTAAAGGTGGTCACAACACTGCTTCGCTTACATTGTATTTTTGTTTCAAAATTTGTCGCAACAGAAAATCGTGGTCACGTATATCATATTTCAGCAGTTCGTCACACCAAACTTTTAATGTCGCCGTACCTAATTTTCTTATAAAATTGTCTTAATCAATCAATTCTTGTTGCTGAAAATCCTTTTCCTCACTTAGAAATAAAGAGTTACGGCTAATGCATTTTATTGTCGCAATCAAGAATTTGTATCCCCAAATTGCTGCAACTTAAAATTGCCTTCCAATTCAGTTAATCACCCACACACTCAATCAAAATTTTCAATTCAAGCATTGTGAAGACATATTTAGCAACAGAAAATCATTAATTCAATCTTAAATAACTATCTCATTAAAACACATCAACATAGCATTCAAGCAATTGGCAGCAAACTCCCCCAAACTTAAGATATGTATCATTATTACAAATGAGTTTAGAGAATGAGAAATACTCCCTTTAGTCATTTTTCAGACAATTCAAATTTTGATGCGCAGGCTTTACAATAAAATCTGATTTTCAGTTCATTCTTCACATCGAAAAAATAAATAAATGAAAAAAATAGCAAATTACCAAGCTTCCAAGGGCTAACCAAATCAAAATTTAATAATTCAAAATCACAAAAAATAAATAATCAATATCAATCTAAGAAAACAAGAAAAATAAAATAAATTCAGCTTAGGTTACTCCCGAAAATTTTCAGTTTAAATATCCTTAGCTAGACATAAGGCTATGAGTGTCTTCATTTCAGTCATTTTCTTCTCTCTTTTCAAAATCCGGATCTACCTCTTGTATGCTTCCTCTAAGATAATGCTTTAATATCTAACCATTTACTTTGAATTCATTTCCAGATTCAGTCTTTAGTGTTACTGCTCCAAAGGGTGTATTTGTTAACACTGTATATGGACCACTCTATCTTGATTTCAGTTTCTCTAGAAAGAGCTTGAGCCTATAGTTGTATAAGAGAACTTATTCTCCTGCCTTGAACTCCCTCCTTAGGATTTTCTAATCATGCCACCTCTTGGTCTTTTCCTTGTAGATTCTGGCATTGTCATAAGCTTCATTTCTCAATTCTTCCAGTTCATTCATTTGGAGTAGTCTCTTTTCCTTGGCAACTTGGAAATCACAGTTCATTTTCTTGATGACCCACATAGCCTTGTATTACAATTCTAAAGGGAGATGACAAGGTTTTCCATATACAATTCTGTATGAGACATTCGATGGGAGTTTTAATAGCGATTCACATAAGCCCACAGTGCATCATCTAGCTTTATAGACCAGTCCTTTCTGATGGCATTAACTATCTTCTCTAAAATTTTCTTTATCTCCCTATTGGAAATTTCAACTTGCCCATTTGATTGAGTGTGATAAGCCAATCCCATCATATGTTTTATTCCATATCTGCTCATGAGTTTTGCAAAGACATTATTTGCAAAATGGCTTCCCTCATCACTAATGATTGTTCTGGGTGCCCCAAATCTGCTCAAAATGTTTCTTTGTATAAACCCAACAACTGTAGTGGCATCATTTTTGGGACAAGTTGTTGCCTCCACCCATTTGGATACATAATCCAAAGATAGAAGAATGTATATGTTGCCAAATGATGATGGAAAAAGTCCCATAAAGTCTATTCCCCATACATCAAAAATTCGTACCACCAGAATTCCCTACAGGGGCATTTCATTTCTTCTTCTTATGTTGCCCATTCTCTGACAAGCATCACAATATTTTACCCCTTCAAAACAGTCTTTGAATAAGTGAGCCAATAAAATCCTGATTGGAGGAATTTTCTAGGCTATCTTGTCTCACATAAAAGTGTCCTCCATATGGTGATGCATGACATTTTTCCATAATACCACCTTGTTCTATTTCTGGGACACATCTCCTTATGATCATGTCTGCTCCTCTTCTATACAACAGTGGGTCATCCCATATATATAATCTGCAATCAGTTCTCAATTTCCTCTTTTGCTAGTAACTGAATTCACATGGCATAATTCCCTGACTAAGTAATTGACAATATCGACATACTATGGTTTTTTATCTTGCTTGACATCAATAGCTACTCATCAAGAAAACTTTCTACTATTTCTGCCCATTTTTCTATTCCAGCAATTCTCTCCAATCTAGACAAGTTATCTACTATCACATTGTCACTACCCTTCTTGTCTTTGATTTCAAGATCAAACTCTTGTAGCAGTAGCACCCATCTAATCAATCTTAGCTTTGCATCCTTTTTTTCCATTAAATATTTAATTGCAGCATGATCAATGTGTATCACAACATGGGACCCTAATATATAAGGCCTGAATTTTTCACAAGCAAGAACCATTGCCAGCATCTCCTTCTCTGTGGTGGAGTAGTTTTCTTGTGCCTCATTGAATGTTTTTCTGGCATAGCATATGGCCTTGAAGATCTTTTCAGTTCTACGTCTATCTGACTCTCATTCCATAATCCACTAGCATCGCACATAATTTCAAATTCATTACTCGATCCCAGTGTCGACATGATGGGGCCCGATGTAATTGGATTTAATTTCCTTAAATGCAGATCTACATGATTCATCAAAATCAAATTTTGCATCTTTTTCCAGCAATCTGCACAATGGTTTGGAGATTTTTGAAAAATCCTTAATGAATCTTCGTTAAAATCCAGCATGTCTCAGGAAGCTTCTTATATCCTTCACTGTTGTAGGTGGCATGAGAGTTTTATAGCAATGATCTTTGTGATCTATACCAATCCGAGCGAAATCTTGTGCCCAAGACAGCCACACACGGAGTTACCATGAAATGGCATTTTTAATTTAAAGCTAGATTTTGTCTTGGCACCTCACGAAGTCTTGTTTCTAAGTTTCTCGAGACAATGCTTCAAAAGCCCCGGATCCATAGGCGAAGTCATCCATGAATATTTTCATAACCTCTTCCATCAAGTCGAGAAAAATATAGACATCCTTACTTTGAAGGTGGCAGGAGCATTACATAATCCAAATGGCATCCTTTTAAAGGCAAAGGTACCATAAAGACATGTAAATGTTGATTTCTCCTGATCCTCTGGGGCGATTTCAATCTAGTTATAACCAGAATATCCATCAAGAAAACAATAATGGGAGTTCCTTGCTAACTGTCCAACATTGATCAATGAAAGGTAGAGGATAATAGTCCTTTTTGGTAGCAGTGTTAAGTTTCCTGTAGTCTATGCACACTCTCCATCCTGTCACAGTTCTTATAGGAATCAATTTATTCTTCTCATTTCTTATCATAGTGAATCCTCCCTTCTTGGGAACCATGTCTTTGAACTCACCCAGGGTATGCGAGAATTGCTTATATAGGCTTGCATTGCCATTGTACTTTTTAACTACTTCTTTCATTACTGGATTTAGCCTTCTCTGATGCTCTATAGAAGTTTTAACATTCTCCTCCAACAGGATCTTATGCATACAATCTGAAGGACTAATTCCTTTCAAATCTTCTATAGACTAAGCTATTGCTTCCTTATATTTTCTGAGAGTCTCCAACAGTTTTTGCTCTTCCAACTTAGTTAATCCAGCTGAAATGATTACTGACTTTCCTTTTAAGTTTGTAGAAGGCATATTTTAAATGTTCAGGCAATTCCTTTAGTATTAAACCTTCTAAACTTTTGTTTTCTTCGGCTACTTCTTCTTCATAACTGCTTGAATCTTTACGCCTTTGTTCTCTCTATCTTTTGAATCACAAAATCTTTCAATTTGAAATTGGGTTAAATTCAAATTCAAGATCTTTCGAATCTTGGAAATTCATCATTCTCATTCATTTTATTTAAAATTACAATCGATTGGTCGATTCATAACTAACGGGAATTTTTTGTTTCTACAAGTCCACGATCATCACTTGAGTTACGGTTGTTTTAGGCTAATCATTGAGATTGAAATACCTTTACTTCATCTCAACGAGAGTCGAGTTCTCCTTTTTCACATCCCGTCGATATACATTCCTATTCTTCAGAGTCTTCCCTAGCAATGGGTGGGACTTGTTTGTCTTCCTCTATATTTATGACTACGAAGTCCATTGGAAAGACAAATCTTCCCACCTTGATCAGCACATCTTCAAGGATACCCTCAAGATGGGCCAATGTCCTGTCTGCCATCTGCAGAGTCATGGCTGTGGGAGTAAGCTCCCCTAACTTAGTCTTTTAGCAACAAACAGGGGCATCAAGTTAATGTTGGCTTCAAAATCACATAGTGCTTTTCCATTGTCAGCATTCACAATCATGCAAGGTATAGTGAAGCTGCCTGGATCCTACCTTTTTTCTGGTATGGACTTCTGAATTACTGCACTACAGGTTGCATTTTGGCTCACTATTCCTCAGTAGGCTTTCTCTTTTTGCTCATCAGATCTTTCACGAATTTTGCATAATGAGGCATTTGAGTTAATGCCTCTGAGAAAGGAATGTTGATCTCTATCTTCTTAAACAAGTTTAAGAATTTAGAAGCTTGCTCCTCTAGTTTTTTCATACGCATCCTTTGAGGGAATGGGCGGAGGATTATAAGCTCCTCATTGCTAGCCCCCTACTTGCTTGGGATGCATTTCTGCTGACTTCTCCTTCTCTGTAGCTTCTGAACTATTTTGCTCATGTTCTTCTCCAATCTCATGTTGTATCTCTTCCTTAGTATTCTTCCTTTCTACTCTCCTTTCATCTAACTCCCTACCACTTCTCAGAGTCACTGCCATAGAATCCTTAGGCTCTTTTTGCATAGCTTGAGCCAGTTGCCCAATCTGCATCACCAGATTCTTCAAAGAAGCATTGGTGTTTGCCTGAAATACTATTGTGTTTGCTTGGAAATTTTCAAGGTCAGAAAAATTTTCTCATCTTGATTCAAAATCCTTTTGTTATCTAAAATGAAATTAAGCATCTGATCTTCAAAGGATAGAGTCCTTTTCCAACCCTAATAATCTGCTCTACTTTCCCTCTGCTACTGCTGTTGTTTCTACTGCAAAAACCCAGGCTGAGTATAAACGATGGTTGTTCATATATGTGGTTTCTGTTGTGCTTTTCCACCATGTAAGAAAAGCTTTCATGCTCTTAGTCTTGGGTGTAGTGTGTAGAGCGAGGTTGGGTTGGGCTTAAAGTATAACTCTTGTTTGCATTTAGGTGCGTATATCTCTGGCTGGTAGGGCTCTTCTTCCCTCATACCCTCGACCTTTGTTTCTCCTTCCTTCTCTTACTACTCGACTTCATGTGCGGTGTGCATCCCTTTCTTGTGCTCTTAAGCTTGTTCATTCTTTGCATCGAGAAGCTTGGCTTGTAGGCTGTAGTTAATCAGTCAATGGGGACATTTCCCCTTATCCTGCTGGCGCTCCACGAGGTCGGATGGAGTCTTGTAGTTGCATTTAGCGGAGTCTTCAATAACTTGCCTTGCCTCTATGCACTTCTTCTTTAAAGCTCCACCATTGGGATGCATCGATTATACCCTTGGAGGTATAAATTGTGGCATGTGAAAATGTCCATCTGAGTTGTCAGATCTATCCCATGCATGGGGCACCTCTTCAGGAATCTCTTAAACCTCTCCCGTGCTGTGTAAAGACTCTCATCCTCCCCTTGCTTGAATACAATGATTTCTCCTCTTCTCTCGTGATTGATTTGGAGGGAAAAAATCTGCCCGTGAATCTTATCACCGGTTCTTCCCAGTATTCAGTCCAGCTAGCGGTGGGGTGAGCCATGTGGGCGCCACGTCTCTCAATGAGAATGGGAAGAGTTAAAGCTTGATTAAATCTGGTCTAACTCCATTCAATTTCACAGTGTTTGCCATCCTCATAAATTTCCCCAAATGCTCATTTGGATCTTCTAAATGGTGGCCAGTGAACTGGTGTTACTGAACCATTGGCAACAAAGCTAACCCCATTTCAAGAATTGTTTGCTTCTATAGAGGGTTGTCTCACAGCAAAGTATTCTTCTTGGATGATGGGCCTCCAAAATTCCTCCATTGTGTTAGGCCTCTGTGGTCTCTCTGCTTCTTCTTCTTATGGAATAGTCTGCAGTCTTTCTATTTGATTAGCCATACTTCTATCTTTAGCACTGGTAGCTTTTCGTATTTTTCGGGGTTCTTTCAATTTACGTATCTAGAGCGACGAGTTCTGCTTCTAATTTTACATTGCATTTAATACCTTCACGAAATGGAAACCTGCTTTGAAATCAAATAGAGGCAATGGTAGCAAAAAAATTATATATTCATTAGGCTTCATAAAAAGATCGGTAGCTTATTAAATGCTAACTGGTAAAATTGTTTTATTGATTTTTGAAATTTTTTTAAAAGAAAGAAAAATGTCCAAATTAGCATTTCTCTCTTTTATCATAATATTTATTTTTAAATTCTTTCGATCCTCGACAACGGTGCCAAAAACTTGTTTGACCAAAATTGTGTATGACCAAATTTCTGCCACTATTACCCAAGGAGTATTATCTAATCCCAGGCAACGACGCTAAAAACTTGTTGAGACCAATTTTAACTTATATGCTCCTTAAGAAAATAATTTTGTCCGCAAACTCAATTAAAGATTTAATTTGGTCTTAAGCGCAAGTCTGCGCGGTCGTATAAGTAATGAAGTGGACACATAAGTCACGGATATCGTTCCCGAGAGAGATTGAAAATAATTTAAACCCATTCTGACTACTAAGTTCTACACTATTTTGAACGTCCAGTTTAAGAGAAAATTTAGTAACCTAATAAAATTTTAATAAGCGGAAGTCCTACATTTAAAATAAAGGGGAAAATTTTAAATCCTAAATATAAATTAATTTGAAGCGAGATTATTAAGGTAGACAACTAGAATTTCCTTCTTTGTGAAATTATCAATTCTTGCATCATAATCTCATTCTATTTTCCCCTAAGTTGGAATCTGAATTTGTCAAGAGACAAGGTAGTATAGTTTGGATTCCTCCTCGAACCATACTTTTCACTGAGCAGAGGTTCATGTTCATTTCTGAATCATGATTCTAATCAATTACTTGTAATTAGAATTTCTCTGTAAGATCAGGATATTTTTCTTTTCCAATACTTCATACCCATTTCTTACATTTGCAGTTTCTTGCTTTTCAAACGAGGGCAATTATAGATTTCTACAAAATGGACTGATGTCTTGGCATCCTTAAGATGCGAAAGAGTTTTCTCTTTCCTTGATTAGATCTCATGCTGTCTGAATCGAGATCATTCTTCCGGACAGGAGATCTCTAATTGATTAAAATGATATATCACTCAACCCATTCTCAAACCACGAGCAAATGATTTATCTAAGTAACCTTTCAGAGCTCATTAGTTCTTCAATATTAGTCTAGCATACCCCCAAGTAATTGGTCTATGCCATCAGGAATCTCCATCTCTGTGTCACTCAGTGGGTCTCCTGGAAATCAAAGCCAGACAATAGTCCTTTCATGGATATAAGTTACTAAAATTGGGAACAATTAATTTCAAAAACAACACTATTCAAATAAATTCAAAATTCAACTCAGGAAATTTCCTTCTTATTGTGCAGAAAAGACCATAACTAACATTAAATCTTTCCCAACAGAAGTTATGTTCTAGAAAACTGGATTACAATATACATTGAAATGCGTCGGGAAAATTAACATGCTTGCAATCAGCGAAGAAATGATTTCCAGCTTTTGTCTAGATTTCATTGAATTCAAACAGTAATCGTAAATGAATATAAGCATTTAATTTCAACTTCAAAACTTCTGAACAATTTTACTATTTCAGATCCAGTAAACAAATCAAGCAATCCTACTCTAAATCTAATCTACGAAGAAAAGAAGAAAAATAAAAGAAAATATATATATAATACAAAAGAGTCCTCGACTCGGTACTACAGTTAGTCAGATGCTAACTAACGACCTCGCTTTCCCACAGTCGTTTCTATTTATGACCACAAAAGTTTGGGCCACTAGAGTGAGGCTATGTGTGAATCCCTAAAAATTCTGGCCCAAATTTGCCTTCTCTATCGCAACCTAGAAGTTGTGTCACGGCAGAGTTTTGTGTCTTTGTTACAGGTATGCAGTCGTTTGTCACAACTTTAAGATCTTGTGCTCCTTTTTGCTTCAGTTGCGACAACGTATTTTTGTTGTGGCAATCTTCTTTCTTTTAGTATGATAACTCTGTCGCGACAGAGTTTCCTTTGTCGCGACAATATTGTGTGCATTTCTCAAATAGTTATGTCGCAACATCGATAATCATGTCGCAACAGTTTCGAGTCCGACACGCTGGATTGGTGTAAGCCGCGATTTTTATCGTGGCCAGAGACTCTTCTTTGTTCAGCATAATTGTTATGTTGCGACCCAGTTTGTTATGTTGCGACAGAACTTCTTTGCATTGTGTTGAAATATTTGTCACAACAGAGAAAAGTTTGTCGCGACCTTATTTCTCTCTGTTCAGCTTATTTCTATGTTGCGATATTAAGATCCATGTCGCGATATTAAGATCCATGTCGCAACATAGACTTATTTCCTCAGCCTGAAGTATGTTGCAACGTTGGGTTCCTTTGTTGCGACCAAGCTGGTTCAACAAGTAAGCATCATTTTTCATGACATAAATTTTCTTGTCACGACTGAACTTCTTCTTTCAATGCTCTCTTTTGTCTAAACCAACTCCTCCATGTTGCAAGAGTCAGTGTCGCAACATAGTAGATTCTATAGCGACATAGATTCTACCTTTTGATCTTTCATTATGTCGCAACATAACTGATCTTGGTCTCAGCTTGCTTCTTCCCATTTTCTATCGTGACATGCTGTCTTTTGTTGCAACATAGCTCATCTGCCAATTTTTATAAATCTTGTGTTGCGACATAGAAAATATTATTGCGACACAATTCTCTAGCCATATGCTTAGACTTTTTTCGTGACCTAGAAAGTCTGTCGTAATAGAGACTGCTGCAATTACTGTTTTTTCTCTTTTTTCTTGCTGGAAATCTCTCCTTTTTTAATTAACTCCTGCAAAATCGTGCAACTCATATTGGACGTTATCCCATGTTATTGAGCCCACCGCCAGACACAAACACGGTGTCGATCTACACCCGTACGCTCCACACCCATGTCATGTGATGTCCCTAATTACTTTGTCTGTTACAATCATGTCATTGCTCATTCGCCTCCATGCTACATATATGATGAGTGTTATATTGCATGCCTACCTCATCATAATTACCTGTCATCATTTTGACATTTATGTCGAAAAACTTATAATTCCCGAATATCATCTGATTCATGTCATCGTATCAATACACGCATACATTGACATCACAAGTCACTACTACTCAGTAGTGACATCCATCAACCTCTGGGGCCGAGATTATGTGAGACATGTCCACAACTAACCTACAATAAGCCATGTAATGGCCTTATTCATCTAAAGCACATCCTGACCAGGACCATTTAGAACACACAAATTTGACTTCCACAATTTCAACCAGAGTATATCACTCCAATTAGCGATGATATACTACAGTATATACCAATTGTGGCAAAATTTGGACCTGAAAATCATTAAAAGCGACCTAAGTTGTAGCGGTCGGGAAAATGGACCATAGCAGGTTATAGAATTAGGAGTTTTGGTGATTCAAAAGTCTACCATCAAATTATCAGATAGAGCTACTAGTTCCTTGAATGATGCTAGTCCAAATTCTCACTTTTTCCTAGCCGAAAATCAGTCCCAAAAACCTAGACAGTAGGTTCGGCCAAAACAGGGCAGCTTGGGGCAGTCCCGGAAAACGGACCATAACTTGAGTTATAAAGGTCCGATTTTGGTAATTCAAAAGCTTAACATTAAGTTCTCGGATAGGGCTATAGTTTATTTTCATCCCGATTCAAGTTCAATTTATTTTAAATGAACTTAACTTGATTTATTTCCTAACTCTCGAGATTCTCGTGAAAATCTCGTCCCTTGGGTCACTGAATAACCATCTACCCAAAGAAATCACGAAAATCCGACTGTCTCTAAATTCAACGAAATGTTTATAAGTAACTAGATTTCACGAGATGAATCCAATGGTAAAATCTGTTTCGTCATCTGAGATCTAAAGAATTTTCCAAGCTTCCCTAAACAATTCTGGAAATTTTATTATTTTTGTCATTTTTCAATAAAATTAAAAAATTTTCGGGTTTCACAGTTATATTATTAAGCATAATTGTTATATATAAATTTGCTTTTATGAGAATCATACAATGTGTTTTAATTAGGTTTTAAGATCCAAATTATAGTAGTAAAAATATAAATATATTTTTATATTTACCTACAATTTACCAACGAAATACCTACAGAAGTGGTGAATAATAAATATCAATTACTAACGGATTACCTAAAAAATCACTGAGTAAATACCAACGAAGGACTTTCATAGCTAAATTACCGACAATTTAACGACGGAATACCTAAAAAAGTGGTCATCAATTTCCAACGGATTACCTACAAAATCATAAACAAAATACCTACGAAGTATATTCATAGCAAATTACCAACGGAATACCGACAAAATGCCTATGAAAGTGATCGCCAATTACCGACCGATTACCTATAAATTCACCAACAAAAAACTAACGGAATTTCCATAAGTAAATTACTGACATATTACTAGCGGAATCTTGTCGATCAATATTTCGTCCCCACTTTGTTGATTTTCCTCAACTTTACCTACCACTTTTCCACAATTTACCAACGGAATTTCTGTAGGTAATTTACCTACGGATTGATTTTCCGTCGGTAATTTATTTACTTTAGCCACAACAACCAGGCAAAATATGGTTATTAGGTATTACGTAAGTAAATTTAATTCACCAGGCATAATTTTTTATATTACCTACATAATCGTCTGTAGGTAAATTAGCAATTTCTTGTAGTGTATGATTTGGTCAAACAAATTGAAAATATGGTAGAAAATATCCTTGGCCAACTAACAAAACACTTTTCTTAACAAACAATTTTGTTATCTTTGATATCAGAGTGGGTCACTCTAAGATACTCAATAACATCCATAGCTTTCCTCACTATTTATCTATAAGCCTCATATGGGTTCTTTTTTTTTTCTAATAAGTATACATTTTAGTCTTCACTAGGACTTGAACCTGGTCCATCCCCTTTCTTTTAATTGTATGGAGTTATACTTTTTGGTATAGTAGTCATGGAATTGAGTGCATAAAGTTATAGCCCATCTATTATTTGGAAAATATGTTATAATAAAATTATTTTTACTTACTTTGAATTACACATGGTTGTTAAAAAAGTTTTTTAGTTAAAAATTTCTACATTCTAAACAATAAAAAATCTTTTCAAGAATAATTGAATAGAACCTTAAGAGTTCTATTTCCTTACTGTTCTAAAAACTAGTTCTAAACATAATTTTTGTCCTTGAAACCACCTCAAGTGGTATTGGGACGGGATGAAGTAATGAGGTTAGTATCCTTATAAGAACATAGTACTACAAAATAGAATAGAAGTTGATAGGGTTTGAAAAATAAGGTTCGCAAGCCCACACACCAAGCCCAAAGAAAGAAGACGGCCAATGAAACACGAAGGCCCACTAGTTTGAATTCAAAGGAGGCTTGCCCGATGAGGCATTCGAGGCCTTTTACGCCGACGTTAGCCTTTGAAGTAAGCCGAGAGGTCCAATCGCAGCCCCGAGGCCATATGGGAAGTCTCACGGTCTGAAAAATAGAATAGTCCACAATAATATGTGTTCATGAAAGTCGGCCCGAATCCTCACCGATAAGGAAAGAAAAACTGATATTAGATCGTCAGTCGGATCCCAAATAAGGAAGGAAGATTATCCCAAATAAACTTCTCTTTCTATATCTGACCTAATCAAATACGGACTATAATAAGAAATATCTCATCGATGGGAATGAATCTGAGTACCATCAGCGGGAGAACATCTACTATAAAAATACAAAGGTCACCCCCATCGGTGAAAGGTAAAACCGCGTAAGTGCGGTACTCATGCGTCACATGAGTACATTCGCCCTCTAAGCGATCTATCTTTTCTCTCGGCGGGTGGCAGGCATCGGGCGGCCGCGGGCGAAGCCCTCGCCCAGAGCCCCTTCTTCTTTGTTTGCGGAGGTGCTACGACCCGAGTTTTGGATCGGTATTGCAGCAATCATGCTTCAGCCCCAAGCAGTCAAAAGCGCATCCCGGCCCCGCGACAATCCTGATCCCGGCCCAGCGGCCGACACGCTCAGGCCAGTTCGGGTTAGAAAAGGCATGTCATCGGTTGGCGCCGTCTGTAGGAAACGGCGGTTCCTTTATAAGTATAAGCTGATTTCTCGATTCTTGATGGTATGACTTCGAACACCTGGCGGGAGCAGCTAATCGCTCCAAGGATGCAAGACCAACCGGGCAACGCGGAATGGCGGAGCCTCCGTGGCGTTAGAAGCGATGGGGGCCCGAAGCACGGACGGGTGGAGGCCTCAGCCTCATAATCGGCGTCTAATAGAAGGGTTAGAACAACTCACGGGCGGTCGGCGACCACGGGAGGCATGACAGAGACTCAGAGGAAGGCCATGACATTTCCCCCTCATGAAGGACAACACAACATTGGCGCTCCTCTCGTGTGGTCTTGAGACGAAGCGAGAATCCACCGAGGCAGGGGCACGGACCACATCTAGCCCTTGGAGGGGAAGGCAACGAAGCAACACTTGGAGAACACGTCGGGAACGAAGGCGTGCCACCCTCGGCCCCAGAGCGGGAGAGCGATCGTGGGAGCAGAGGAGGTTCGAGGAGCCTCGACAGAGCTCGGTAGGTGTAGGGAGGTAGTAGAGGACACGGCTCGACCGTATGGATACTTTGGTGCGACAAGGCGAGTCGCCACTGCGGTAGGGTACTCCACTTCCCCCTTCTAGCCAAGTTCAGAATGCCACAGGTGGAAGCGTTCGATGGCACCCGGGGATCCAAGTCGATCATCGACACTTACAAAACCGTGAGATGCGCGTTATCAAGATCGGGTGCGATGCGAGGCTTTCTCTATCACCACTGAAGGCCCGGCTTTGGCATGGTTTCAATGAACTCCCACCGTCATCAATCTCCTCATTCGGGGAGTTATCCATGCATTTGTCTTTCCGCCATTGGAAATTGGGGCGTGCGAGAAAGCAGGATTATCATCTGGCGACTATCCCAGCGAGGCCATGGCGAGGTCTTATGTCGGCTGATTCAATCTTAGGAATCCCTAAGGTAGACATGCAGATGAAAAGTTCGCGATCCACTTGCATTCATTGTTGGCTTAAGTGCCGGTCGAAAGATACGTCCATCTCCAAAAATCCCGAGCAAGCATGGTTGAGGTGCTGTAAGCAGTATATTAACGGTGAAGAAGCCCTCGTATCCAAAGAGCTCCTCCACCCATAAAGAAAAGCGGGACCAGAGGACAAGCCGACGGGGATGGAAGCCCCAGAGGCAAGCGGCCAGTGAAACCTCTCGAAGAAGAATGGAGGCGGTCCCAGGCGTGGCAGCCTCGGAGATCGTGCGGGTCCGCGTCAGAGGCAGCGGCGTTATTCGCGGCGCTTCCTCACGGCGGCCTCGGTATCGCGGTCCTACGCGAGAAGTGCGAAGCGAGCGGTTCTGAGATGGCGACTCAAATGAAGTCGGACCTCGCGGCGAAGACAACTTGGAAGTACTACGAGTTCCATAGGAATTTACGGACCGCCGCAGGACGGCGCATACAACTGAGAGAGAAATAGAGTACTTGGCGGCGGGACACGCCGACGCTTCTTATCCCGCGAAATCGGGCTCGAAGTCAAGCTGGAACCGGGCCTGCGTCGTGACCACCGCCTCGGCGGATGTGACTCGCAATGACCCCTTGGTGAAATCAGGTAATCTGGGAGGATTTGCGGGAGGAGGAATTTAGCCGGTACGGAAGGTACCTACGCGGCATCAGGCAGCGGAGGGTAGCGAGCCACAAGCGGTGTCTAAACTACCGACTCGACCGTCGATCACATTACCTTGCCGGTCTGGAGGGGTGCGACACCCTCATGGCGACCACTTAGTAGTTCGCGGTGGTGCGACAAAGCGATTCATCGGGTCCTAATTGACAATGGGAGTTCAGCTAACATCATCTTCGCGTCAGCCTTCAATAAAATGGGCATCGGAAGGGAGAGACTGGAACCCGTCAACGCTCATCTGCGGGGGTTCTCTAGGGAAAAGGTATTACCTCTAGGCTCAATACAACTGGTACTCACCTTGGGAGATCCTCCATGTCAGGCGACGACCACAGCAAGATTCCTCGTCGTAGACGCGTCTGCTTACAACATGTTCTTGGCGAGACCCTCTCTCAATACAATATCCATCCCTCCATTACCACATGATGATGGGGTCTCTTTATGCTTGGTGGGAATGGTTCGAGGGAGACCCGAAGCGGGTGGCGAGGGCTACTCATCATCCATGAAACAAAAAATAGTTGACAACATATACCTTGATGAGCTCGACATGCGTGACGAGGTGTTCACCTTAGAGCCATGAAGGCGGAACCGTGTGTGGGCGGCGACACGGGAAGCGTCTATCTATATCGGATCAAGTTATCACGAAGAACTCAAAAACCCCCTTATCCATTTTTAAAACAAAACAAAGGCGTCTTGATTGGAAGCGGGGCGGATATGGGAGGAATCGATCCTACGATGTCACTCATAGAATTTGAGCGTCGGCCGTCCTTATGTGATTAAACAAAGAGGGAGGAGCTTCGCTCGAAAGACAAAAAACCATCAACGAGGGAAATTGACAAAATCCTCCGTTGAGCGATCGAAGGGAGGTAGAATATCTGAGTAGTTAGACAATGTAGTACTTTTCGTCGAAAAGCCCGGTAGTGGCGACTTCTGCGTCGACTTCAACGACATCAGAAGCATGCCCGAAAAAGGCAGTTTCCCTCTGCCCGCAGATCGACCTCATACGTAGATGCCAGCTCTTTGGACATGAACTTCTCGACTTTATGGATGCCTTCTCAGGCTACAACGGTCGGTATGCACCCGAGGCGACGAAAGACCTCGTTAAATCGCGGCGGGAACTGTGTTATCGTGTAATGCCATTTGGGCTCAAGAACGCAGGAGCCACGTATCAGAGGTTAGTGAATCGGATGTTCTAGAAGCAGATAGGCACAACTATGGAAGTATACATAGATGATATGCTAGTAAAATCCACCTGTTTAGGCTCCACATAGCTGGATCTATCCAGAAGCGTTCGGACCTTGAGCCCACAACATGGCGAGATCGACCGATGCGCCTTTGGAGTGTCGGTGGGAAGTTCACAGGTTTCATAGTCAACCAGGGAATTGAAGCAAATGGGACAAGATAAAGTGTGCTCGACATGCCTTCGCCATCGAAATTATAAAGGAAGTTCAGCTTACGGCGGGAAGGATTCTTTTGCTTTAAAGCGGAATTAGTGTCGAGAACTGGCGACAAATGCCCGGCCTTTCTTCCAAGTCTGAAGGCATTTCAATGGGATGCAAAGTGTGAGCATTTTCGACTTTGAAAGCATATCGATCTCCTCCCATCCTAGTAAGTCTGATGAAGGAGAGCTCCTTACTCTATACTTAGTCGTATTAGACTTCTCGACCAGCGTTGTCCTCGTCGAGGAGATAAAGTAGTGCGGCCTTGGTTTTATGTAGCCAGGGCTTTGAGAGGAGCGGAGGAAAGGTATCGAAAGGATGGAGAAACTAATTTTGGCCTTGGTAGCCGCTATTTCGGGAAACTCAGGCCCTACTTCGGGGGCTCATACCATAGAAGTTCCAACATAGTACCCGGTGAAGCAAGTGTTACACAAGCTATAAACCTCCAGGAGGCGTGGAAATGGGCCGTAGAGGCTAAAGCGAGTTCGGCATCGGTCTATTAGAAAGCTGATAAAGAGGCGGGGTCTTGCTTGACTTCGTCTTAAATTCCCTGCAGCGGAGCCTGCTGAGAACGCTCAAATAATGAACGACCTCCCCATCTGGAAGCTCTCTATAGATGGAGCCTCAAATGCACAAGGGAGTGGAGCAAGTCTGATCAGCCTCTCACGAGGAATAGATATTAGTGCGCTTCAGTTCGGATTTCAAGCCTCAGCCAGCGAGGCGAGTATGGGGCGGAGTCATAGCGAGCCTCAGCCTCGCCCATTCCTTTGGAAGTTGACGGCTAGAAGTCTGATGATTCCCGGTGGTAGTAAGACGGATAGAAGATACTGCAAGCCCAGCGGAGGATGATCCTGTATCTCCAAAAGTGCGAGATTTATTCAAAAATTCGTGTCGGTTCGGTCGGACATGTCCACACAGAGACGAGAAAACTCCGTGACGCCTTGGCAAAGTGTAAATGACTGCGAGGTGCGGTCGACACACAGCCAGTACTGTCAGAACCCTCTTATCGATCTGCAACGACGTGGAGGTTGCCCAGTCGAACTGGCCGGATTGGATGGACCCCATTTGGGATTATATAATAGACGGACGTTTACACGGCAGGCCGAAGCGGCTAAAATAAGAGCAGTGCCGGGTTCACCAATCATAAAGGGGCTTTTATGCAAACAAGGTTTCTTCACCGATCATAAGTGCATCGCGGGAAAAAATGTTGAATACGTGCTAAGAGAAGTACACGAGGGTATATACGGAAATCATATAGGAGCTCGAGCATTAGCAAGAAAGGTCTTGAGACAGGGATACTACTAGCCTCGTGCACCGAGCGCCGTAGACCTAGTCGAAAATGCGAGATTTGCCGGGGCACACGAGATCTCACGCCTCCCATCGAGGCCCATAACATAGCCGCTTCCAGCCGATGGGGTCTTGACATACTGGGACCTTGCCCCTTGGGAAAGGCCAGTGTAAGTTCATTATTGTCGCAGTAGACTACTTCACCAAATGGGTTGAGCCGAGCCTTTAGCTATAATCACGAGCAATATGCGATTTGTGTGGCGAGCAATCTATGCGGGGTTCGGTATCCCGAGCCCTGATGCCGAGACAATGGAAAACAATTTGGCTTAGCATAAATTTAGAGATTTGTCTTGGCTCGAAATTAAAAATTATTACTCGTCCCCGACACATCCACGGTCTAATGGACGAGGCGAAGTCAGTCAGACCCTTAAGGCGCATTAAAGACCAAGCGGAAGATCTTAAAGGAAAGTGGGTAGAATACCTCCCCAGGGTGCTATGGGCCCTACGGGACCGACATAGAAATTGACAGCAGAAACCCCATTCGCCACAGCCTTCGACAGACGGTAGCCCTGTCGAGATCGGATTAAAGTCCCGAGGATCGAGTTGGTAGCGATTAGACACGGTAGTAAAGGCTCTCGGAGTCCTAAATTTGGATCTCTCTTAGATGGCTTGTGAGCAAGTACTAAGGTGTACAGAAGACTACCAAAGGGAAGACGAGTACTACAACCAAAAAGTCAAACCCGGGAGCTACATCTTAGGGTGATTTGGTCTTAAAAGCTGTGTGGAAGAATCCGACACATGGGAAATTGGGCCCTAGTGAGAGACTTCCTCGCTATCTCGAGTCGTCGGACCGGGCAATTCTGAGCTCCAAACGAGGAGGAGAGGAAAAAATCTTCGACATACGGAATGCGGAACATCTTAAACGTTTTTATCCAGTGAAGCCTTGGTTTGTAATCTTAAATGGAGATTTGTCGATTTTCGGTTAACGATTTGACCGTTTATTGGTTATTTTGTTAAGGCGTCACACACAACTCCTTACATACAATGCTCGAAGATTACATGCAATAAGACAAGAACAACTCACCAGACGACATAAAGGAAAAAGCCTTTCTTTATTCCAATCAGATTTACATTTAGTTTACAATCGGTGGTGTCGTGGCTACATCTTGAAAGCTTCAGTACGAGGCGGTTCCTGAAAAAAAAAAACAAAACTTCGGGAAGAAAAAGGAAAGAAATGGGAGAAGACAGGTGGAAAAGATGAGAAGAAGAAATGGATGGGAAGGAGTTTGTGCGAAAAAAAAAAAAGGGAGAATGAGATGTGGAAGAAAAGATGAAAAGAAGGAGAAGGAGAAAGGAGAAAGGAGAAGAAGAGCAGAAAATGGGAAAGGCGTCACGAATGCGCCATCCTCCCGGGGGCACATTCCTAGCACGAAGCTAAGGAATAACATGACTCCCATAGAGGAAAACTAGGAAAACACAACTCCCACGGTAGAAACGTGGCCCAGACAAAATCTTCAGGAGGATCCCTAGCGAAGATGACCAGACTTCGATGCTTCATCTCGCTCAGATTTCAGTTACGCGCCAGAAGAGGCAGAATCTTCAAAGTATAAACTCCATAGCAATGAAGCCGCCATTTATAAGAAGGCCTAAGCACCCAAAAGTCATCATGACGTTCAAATTCTCCATAAACCGACGTAAAGGCTCGCACCTTTCTAGAAAATGTCAGTCGACGGCCTGATCACGGGCCAGTGACTCCTTTCGGCGGGTTCGCCTACTGCGGGCGGGTCACGCTACGGGTCGGATCGACAGGCTACATCGCCACTAGGCCCTGGCCGGATTTCCGGCGACTCCTTTGACGGGTTCGTCTACTCTGGAGCGGGTGTTTACGAGGGGTCGGATCATTTCGAGTACACATCGCCACTCGGCCCGGCGCGAGCCCGGCTCACTTTGACAAGTTTGTATACTCTGGATAGGTCACGCTACCTGAGGAGTCAGATCAACTCAGGCTACATCGCCACTCGGCCATAGCGCCCGGAGCCCAGCAGCTCATTTTGACGAGTTCGTCCACTCTAGACAGGCCACGCAGTCTGAGGAGTCATTTCAACTCAAGCAAATCAGCAGACGGAGTACAGCGGCTCGCATTGATGAGCTCTATGATTCTATACATGCCATGCAGCCTAGGAGTCATTTCAACTCAGGCGAAGCGCGTGAGCCCGAGTAGCTCACTTTGGCGAGTTCATCCACTCCAACACAGAGCCCACGCGATCGAGGAGTCATTTGACTCGAGCGAAATCGGTGTGGTCTGACTCGCGTTGTGAGTCCTATGATTCTACACATGCCATGCAGCCTAGGAGTCATTTCAACTCAGGCAAGGCCGCCAACAGAGCCCAGTAGCTCACTTTGACTAGTTCATCCGCTCGGCACGAGGGCCGCAGCGGTCACGAGAGTCATTCAGCACTCGAGAATGAATCGGTAGGCGGATTCTGGCGGCTGCGTTGGCGAGTCCTACGATTCACATGCCATGTAGCTAGGGTCATTTCAGCTCGGGCAAGGCCGCTGATCGACCCGGTAGATCACTTTGGCGAGTTCATCCCGCCGGCCACGGGCCACGCGCTGATGCGAGAGTCATTTGACTTCGGCCCGAATCAGCGAAGCGAAGTACGGCTCGCATTGACGAGCTCTACGATTCTACACAGGCCATGCAGCCTAGGAGTCATTTCAACTCAGGCAAATCAGCCAACGGAGCCCAATAGTTCACATTGACAAGCTAGCGATTCTTCACGAGGTCCGCGCGACTTTGAGGTCAGTTCAACTTCGAGCAAATCGGTAGGCCGAGATAACGGCTCGCGTGGCGAGCTACGATTCCCTACGCGAGCCCGTCTGCGACCTAGAATCACGACAACTCGGGCCGTCGACTAGCAGACCCGATAGTTCCACATTGGCCAGGCCCAAGCGATTACGCGCAGATTGCCTTGACTGGGGAATCGGTTCGACTTCCGGAGCAAATTAGTGAAGCGGTCTGTTGGCTCACATTGACGAGCTGCGATTCTACCTGACCATGTGGCTAGAGGTCATTCTTTCAGAGCAAATCAAGCCGTCCTGACCGCGAGCTCAACATCTCAACTCAGGGGCCCAATTCAGACCATGCAGACAAGAAGTCGATTCAAATTAAGAAGAACGTTAAAAAAAAAAAAACACAAATAGAGGCGACATAAATGAGGTGCAAAAATGAGTATTCATTAAGGACAAGGCTACATATGTTTTAGGGCGGGCTGACAAAGTATAAGCGGAGCATCGTGCGGCCGGGCGTACGGGGAGATTAGACATCGGAAGGAGCGAGACGGTGAAGAGAGTGGGCCTCGTGAGGCAGAAGCTCTCGGAATGTCAGCGAGAGAAGGACCCCTCATCCTCCTAAATCCTTTGGGAGGTCAAAGTTAAAGTCCAGGGCCGGAATAAGTGGAACGGCTTTCTTACGGCTTGAGCCACGAGAAACCATTGATTGAAGCCTCGGCTCTCGGTCTTCCCGATAGCCAGTCGCTAAGCCACTAAAGTTATTTCTTTGTAGAATCCCCACCTTGACGACCTCCTCGTTGGCGTTCCGTGGCGCCTCGTTAGCCTTGCGGCGAGCCTCGTCAACGGCGTCACCTTATCACCTTGGTCGTCTTTGTCAGCGCCTGACTCTTCCTTAGACTCCGGCGCCTTGGGGCGTGAGAAAGCGTCCTAAACCATCTAAAGTTCATGCGACGGGCTGGCGGCGTCCACGCTTCGTCGTCGTTACGCGCGACGCCAATCATCCCGAGCACTCGGCTTCGCCTTGAGTCGCTCTCAAGCTATTGGGCTCTTTGCCTACCGGCCGGACACGAGCTGAAGTGGTATGTTTGGATGACTTGAGCTTCACGGCTTCGCCGGTCATACGTTGCATCCGACTGCGGCTCGGCTACGCTGGAAATGTGAGGAAGCCACCTCGCCTTGCTTATGCTTCGGCGCTTTTAGCACTGACCGTTTATTTTGGCCTTTACGGCTAAACCCTTGAATGAGTAGCCACTGTATCCCGACCTTAAATCAACATCGGCGTGGCTCAAAACTCATCTCAAAATGAAGTTAAAGAAGCGAGGTAAGGGAACTTCGCTGGAGCTGACCCCTGAAGAAATAGAGACGGCCTTACTCATCAGGCGTATGACAGGCCTTTAAGATCGAGTCCTTAAGAATAGATGAGAAATTTGCGTCTGCGAAGCAGCATTATGAAGTAAAGAATCCGTCTCGCTGACTTGAGATTCGGGATCTTTCCTCCACGCCTCTTCTCCCTCAGAAGGTGACTTAACCAGCCTGCCGTTAGCGGGGTTCGGACGGTGTGAGCCAGTCATGATGACTCAAACGGCCCCACGAGGACCCTGCGCTGCGACGGACCTAGAATGGGATAGTATTGGAAACCAAGCTCTAGGGCCATGGCAGTCACGATTTATGGATGAGAGGGGCCCGGAAGATGACGATACCCCCGACTTCGAACTTTGACCAAGCGGGGCACCATCTTTCTCATGAGTGCCGAGGTTTTCGTTTCCTACTCAGGGGGCTTAGTGATACCATCTCCAGCCCGGTGTGGGTTCCCCTAGTGGGTTTAGCGAGGGCCAGCGGGAAGACTTTACAATGGAAGGAGGTGAAGGCCTCGATCACGGTCAGTGGACTTCGAACTCGATGGGCGGGGAACATCAGAAGCGATCAACTCAGGTGGGCGGGAGGCTTTCGATACGCCAACGCTATGGCGTTATCTTCTTGAGATCCAATTGTTTGAAACATGTAGGCGATGCAGAATCGAAGTGCCCGGTACCACAGTTATAACCCAGCGAAGCGAACACTCCACGAAGATTATGGGGTAGCCTAGCCTCACCGGAACGCCCGAGAGTGTAGATCCTTGTCGAGATCATACTCCCAGTGCGACGCTAGCGAAGAAATAGCGTCCTTCCCGCATTCTGGGAGGAGGGAAGATCGGAAATCAGGAGGCGCCCGAGGTGCTGAAGTAAGCTCGGATGTCTCCTTGAACAAAAGGTAAAGAAGCAAGGCTATCTTTGGGGACAGAGCCCCCCTTGTCCTAGAAAACCGGCGAACTAACCAAATGCCCCTGACCATTGGGCGCGAGTTAGTAAGGACACACATTGAAATGTTGTAAAACCGCTTTTATGAAGGATGCAAAGGAAGCGGGCCGTTATCGAGGCCGCCCGAGAAACACATCATACTGGGCCGAGACCACATAGAGGTCAAAACGTCGGGGACCACCGAGCAGCAAGGGAGGCTGATAGCATCAGCAAAGATATGGCCCCATATGAAGGACCCGACCTTGTTAGGTCCCATGATTAAAGCATGCTTGTGGATCGAGATATTAGACCCTAGGGTATTTAATCAGGTTCACTTTCCCCTTGCCCTTGTCCCAGGGAAGAGGGGGCACCTCGAAGTCCAACTCCGACCAAGCGGTGGAGAGACATAGATTCAACCAAAAACCGACCGTAGCGAATCTCTCGATGCAAGAAGAAACGACGGGACCCGATGAAGTGGATACTTGAGCAAAATTCAGCCAACCCAAACAGCTTCGTCTTATCGCCGAAAAGAAATAAGAAAACAAACGCGGTGGACGAAGACAGAGAAAGACTGCACAAAAGGCTCGAGACGAACTAAGAAAGAAGGAAGTCAAATTCTATTGCAAAAATGAAGAATAAAAGGTCAGGCTTGGGGCACACAAGACGAGAGGATATGCGCAAAAAAAAAACAAAAGGCTGAAGAATGGAAGGAAATAAGCCGCGAAAACCGAAAGTCATCATTATCACAAGACAAGACGGCGACCAAGCCACAACAATCCGACCAGAAGCGGAACCGGTGGAAATTGCACCCGATGCGGCGTTCTGACTCTTGCCAGTACACAATACATGGGGCGGGGGCAGGTGATAAAGTTTGAAAATAAGGTTCGCAAACCCACTGGCCCAAGAAAGAGGCCAGCCCGACGAAACCACGAAGGCCCACTGGTTGAATTCAGGAGGCTTGCCCGATAAGGCAGGCATTCGAGGCCTTGCGTGACATTCAGGCCTTTTAGGGCCAGCCCCGAAAGAGGTCAATAAACTTGGTCGAGGCCACTTATGGGAAGTCTCCACACAGTCTGAAAATAGAATAGTCCTAATATGTTATTCTGGGTCAGCCAAATCTCACCAATAAAAGGAAGAAAGACATTAGATCAGGCATCGAATCGGATCCCCAATGAGAAGGAAGATTATCCCCAGAATAAACTACTGCTTTCTATATCCTATACCAAATCCGTCACGGACTATAATAAGAGAAATATCCCATCAATGGGAATAGTCTTAATTACCATCCAACTAGGAGAACATCTCTTATAAATCTGGTCGCGCGTCGGTGAAAGATGCATAAAAAACTAACGCCGTGCGATACTCATGCGTGCATAAACACATTACGCCCTCTAAAGCGATCTATCTTTTCTCGGCGAGGAAGCGCTTAGGCATCGGAGGCGACCGCAGGCGAAGCCCTGCGCCGACCCCCTTCTTCTTTGTTTTGCGGGGAGGAGTGCTCGACCAAGTTTCTGGTCGGTATTGCATCAATCATACCGACCAGACAATCCAAAGCATGCATCTTAGCGCGGCAATCAGGATCCAACAACTGACCCACACGCTCGACCAGTTCGATTGAAAAAGCGTAATCGTAAGTCAAAATAAATTAAGACTATTTTTATAATGATATTTTGGAATAAATCTCTATGTGAAACTTGAAATGTTCTTAACATATCTTTAATATTGTTGAATATGTTTTAAAATTATAATTTTATACCTAGAAGTTTATTTTCAATTATTTTACATAGTTTATAATTATTTATTTAAAAAAAACCTTTATAAAAAGTAGCTGAATTTAAGTAACTAAAAAATAGTGTTTCAATCGTATGTTTTGTCTTAATAACATAAAACATTTTCTTTTTGTTTAACATAATAGAAAATTATTATAAAAGTTTTAGAGCAGGACACATCCTTAGTTTGGATTTCTTTCCATATAATGATTTTAATTTTGTTCCATTTTTACCATGCATAGTTTAAAAAATCGACTGTATAGTATTTCTCTCCATTAATGATAATAATATCGGGTATGAACTGTTTTCACAATTTGTTTCTAAAAATATACTGTTAAAAATAAATAAATTAATGAAAGTACAAAAAAATTTCTTTTGATTCCCAGAATTTCTTAATAAATTTTTGGCATTAGCATCTATGTCTCTTCCGAACATTGAAAACATAATCAAGCTAGCGGGTATGGGTCTTTAAAACTGTGAAATCCCGAGAAAATCTAATTTTCTCGAAAAATGGCAAAATCGTAATTTCGATAAAAATATGAAAATTTTCTAGATCTCGGATGACGAAACGGACTTCACCGTTGGAATGCGTCTCGTGAAATCCTAGCTACCTCGTCAATTTAAATTCCGAATTTCGAATGGTCGAATTTGCAACGTTTTTGAGAATGCTAGAGTATCGGGTCTTGAAGTAAATGACATGATGTAACGAAAAGTCACTCTTACATGTACTCATGTGACACATGTTGCATGAGTAGAGAGATGATGGAAATGGACGGCCTAGATAGTGCCAAGTGTCAAAAAATTCAAGACTTAAGGACATGGATGGTATTAAATGAAAGTTTAATGAGATGAAGGACAAAAGATGAATAGTGATCATCTTCTCCATTTAATTGAGCAATAGGTGCAGATTTGGGGTTTTTAGTGAGAGAGTGTGCAACTTCTCTCTAGAATTCCGGTCGATCGGACAGTCGGATTTCTTCGAGCCAAGAAGCAAAGTAGTTCTACGCATAGAGGGCTTGCGTGGAGTGGGTTTAGGGTTTCGGCAAACTCCGTGGGGTGGGGTTTTCTCACCTTGGTTACCCGCTTGTTTAAGTGTTTGTTAATGCACTTGTTGATTGAGGCGTGGTGGCGTTTGATCGATCCCGAACTTGGGGCAATGTGGAAATTTTGAGCCGTTTTGACGATCAAGAGGACTGTTGGGCGACTTGTGTGATAATTTATGCATTAAATTGTGTTTTGGTCGGAAATGGCCATGGAATTCGGTTCCATAGAGTGGGCAGAGTTTGGTGAAGTGTTTGCCCACGAGACTGACCCAACGTTACATTGGGGCTGTTAAAAAGCGATCCGTTTATATAATTGGACTGAAAACTTCCATGTGTTGTGTGCATGAAATTACTTGAAGTGAATGGCTTGAGTTGTGTGGAAGTGTGAGTTAATTCATGAACTTAATGTGTCAACATGATTCCATAATTATATAAAACATACTTGTGATGTGAGCATTTGGAAATGGAAATTGTGATTTGCTCAAGTGAGTTAATTTGGGTGTTGGTTGATCAAAGTTGAATAACATGTGGTATGAGTGCAAATTGTGAATATATGCATAATCGACATATTGATATAAATTGTGTTGAAATGGCGTAATGCGTTTCGTATCTTGGCCAAGAGTAACTAGAAATTAAGGTGTGAGTGCATGACATGAAAAAGTAAGAAAACGAACATGGTTCTGCGAAGGAATTTCAATGGATGATTTTACGGAAATTGTGTTGGGAGAGATGGTCGACAATTACATCGGAGGAACCCGTAGATTGTTTGGAAGGTTCTCGAGCATTCGCCTGGAGGAGTAGTCAAATACTTTTCTTAGAAATTCGATGTATGTTTTGAGGAACAACAAGTTTGTTTGAAGCGAGTTGTTTTCTCATGCATGGAGCAGAAGTGTGAGGGAGTAGGTGAGACTCAGGAACATGGGAATGGGCATGTGAGACATTCAAGTGGGATCAACGTATTTACTTGAGGTGTGTGTTTACATTGAATCATAGCATATGCACTTAGGTGGGGAGTAACTCATTTAGGGTAATTCCACTATTGGGCAATTGCTCACCCTATCAAGGGAATATTATTTCAAGTACAAGGAGCGTTCGAGAAGACGGCTCATTTTAGAGGCCGATTTTGAAGAAAGTCGGGTTGTGGCTTTGATGTTTTGGTATAACATGTATTAAAACTGTAAATTTTAATATGTGTTTGTATTCCAAGTAATGTAAAAACTCTTGAACCATGTAGTATATTTTATTTTGGTTGGGGACCATGTTTGTTGTGAGTATTAATCACGGGAGCCCAGTGGCCATTTTTACTCATTTAATTGTATATGAGCAGATGTGGTCGCCAAGTTAATTTTGAGACGAGGTTTATACTTGGGTAGAGCTCCGTCTCAAGGAGACTACTGCCGATTTTCATGGTGGTGTCGGGTTACCCGACATTCCGCAGATTCCCTTGAGTTGACGAGGTTGTCAGGGACCCCCGGTTTTGGGGCGTCACAAAAACAACACTCTACTTTTACATACTAGTTGTAAATCAAAGAAAGTATGAAGAAAAATTCAGAAAGAAATCTATAGAGAGAATGGGAGAAATAAGTTTTATTCTCTTTACTTTGATATCCCTAAAATACAAATAAGAGAAGACTATTTATAAGTGTTTAGGGGAATCCAAATCTGCATGTAATCTTTATTTAAGGCAACTAATGTATTTTACTTTACAAAGGTGACCAACATTCCTTTTGTAGATTGAGTGTCATTCACACCTTTCCTTATAACACTCCCCCTTGAATGACCATTTTGGAACTTAAGGAAATTTGTTAGGATTGCCTACATAAAACCCTTGTCAATAAAACCTAGTGAGACAAAACCTAGACGAAGGGAAAAAGAGTGCAGTACACTAACATCCATTTATACTCTGTCTCATGTCAATATCTTTCGGTTGACGTATTCTAATCTTGTATATTAACTTCTTAAATATTGAAGTTGACAATGACATTGTGAATAGATCTGCTAGATTATCACTTTAGCGTATTTGTTGGTTTGTGATCTAACTTTGTGTGGATTTGAAAGATAGCCCGCATCTTCATATTTGAGTAATTGTGACTTTGACTCATTTGAGTAAAATAAACTCATATTAGCAGTTCCTCGAAGATAACATAGTACATGTTTGATGTCATTCCAATGTCTTCGAGTTGGAAGGGAACTTTACCTAGCTAATAAATTAATTGAAAAACAATATCTAGACAATACAATTATCAAGATACATAAGTGCATTGATAGCACTAAGATATTCCAATGTCTTCGAGTTTGAGCGGAACTTTACCTTGCTAATAAATTGACAAAAAAGCAATATTTGGAATACAATTATCAAGATACATAAGTGCACTGATAGCACTAAGATATGGTACTTTAGGACCAAGTAAATTTTCACCTCTTTCGCAAGGACGAAATGAGTTATCTTTCACAACATGCAGTTGGACCACCATTAGGGAGCTTAATTAATGTGCTTTATCCATATTAAAATGATTTTGGGTTTTCTTAATATATGTTGATTGATGAACCAACCCTTTAGTTGGAAAATGTTCGATCTACAAGCCTAGACAAAATTTTGTTTTTCCAAGATCTTTAATTTCAAATTCCCTCTTCAAATACTTTGCAGTTTCTATGAGCTTCAAGAGTTCCAAGAAGGTTTAAATCATCAACATATACAACAATAATCTCAAATTTAGTTTGTGATTTCTTAATAAAAATGCACGAGCATAAAGGGTTGTTTACTCACGCTTTTCTTTAATAAATACGCACTAAAACAATTGTACCACATGTGTTTGAATTGCTCCAGTCCCCATGAAGATTATTGTAACTTGATTGATTACATGTTACAAGGGTTTGTACTATTTTCTTTAAGAAATTTAAATCCTTTATGGATTTTCATGTATATATCTTTATCTATGGATCCATATAAATATACTTTGACAGCATCTGTGAGACTCACATCCAGTCCTTCAGAGACTATTAAGGCGCTTTCATACAAATGCCCATTTGTACCCAACAAGCTTTATACTTTGGACTACATGTCCAAAACTTCTTTTTTTTTTTTTTACTAATAATTGTAACTATGCATGCTTAGTCTTTTCCATTTTGACCAATAATTTATTTTTTGTCATTCTTCCACATTTTGTGGTTTGGGATCTTCATCATTTTGTATAATGTCTAAGGCCACTTGGAAAATATTAAAAAGAAACAATATTATTTCAACCCCATTTTTCACATTTATGCACATAACTTATTGAGATCTCATTATTTTCAAGTACCTATGTCTCTTCAAGGGTTTTTTGTGCATTTCCTACCTCTTTAGGGGTTCCTTGTTTATTATGTATCTCTATAGGGGCTTGTTGCTATCATGTTCTTCTACATGACCTTTTGTTTATTATGTGTCTCTACGAGGATCTTTTGTTTATTATGTACCTCTACAAGGGTCTTATTGTTCATCCATGTGCCGCTATTAGGGCCTTTTGTTTATTATATAGCTATACAAGGGCCTTTTGTTTACTATGTACCTCAATAGGGGCTTCTCGTTTACTATGTACCTACAGAAGACACTGTCTTGTTGTTCTTCTTCGGGAGCGTTAAGGTTGCTTGTGTTCTCATAACAGAATTGTCTTTGAACCAATAGGTCTCCAGCTTAGTGTCTTAAGTCATTTAATAATTGTTCTACAAGGACACCACTCCATGCTAGAATATTTAAAAATCTGAATGTGTGGCTTCGTCACTTTCTTTATTTATGAATGCATTTGGTAATCGGTTTTGCAAGTTTTTGAAAATTAATGATCCTTTGAACTTCTAGTTCACATTGGTTTATATGAGGATAAAGATGAGACATCATAAGTGCATTCCGTGTAATTTATTGTCATTGTTCTAGAATCTACTATTCTTCCCTTAATGGTGGGAACATAATCTCATTAAAATAATAATTTGTAAAACTAGCAAGCAGCATGTGAGCATTCATTAGGCAAGAAAATCTTATGGTTCTTTAATGGATGCCTGTGTGAGTATTTTATGATTCAACGTATTATAGAAGACCCAAATTGACTTAACATGCAATGCCAAAGAATAAAAAAAAATTGGGTTATTGAACTTGTGGTTCACAACAACAAATGGCTAAATAGGCTTTATGTTTGCTCTTTTGGAGCCTTCATTTAAATTTGAAGTACCAGAGATGGTACTTACACTAGCACTTGTTAGTGTCAACCTTTATTCATTTTGAGATCCAATAACACATGGATTTTAGATACAACTAAGTAGAAAACAAAATACAATGCTCTGCATGACATAATATCAGACATTACTAATATATAAAAGTTTATATATGAATAGACAAGATATATAATTAAATAGTAGTGTTTTCACCTTTTATTGAAGTTGGTCTTTCTAAGACCTCAAAGAAATCATGGAATGTTAGACAAACTCATCGACATCTGTTAAAGTTTATTTACATTTGCTTTCCTTTTTTCTTTTATTGATGTTTGGTCAAGGACCAAATGTTTAAGCATATAATAGGTATGCAACTGAAGCCCTTACATTCAATATCTATAATAATTATTCTCATGATTCTTGAAATATTTATCTCATATACACTTTCCATTTCACATCAATAATAATCTTCTTCTGGTGGTAAGACTTTTTGTTTCCCAGTGATTTGAAGAATCATCAATATGGCATGAGGAATTTTTTTTTCCCATGATTGAGACCATGGCCAATCCTCATTCATTCCTACGAATTTGTGATTATATTGCATTCGGTTCAGGGAATCAATTCAAACCCAATTGGATTAGATTGATGAGTTTTCATCAAAATTTCAATAGTTTATTAAGCATCAAAGATCCAAGATATATGATTCCTTCTCAAAATCAGAAATGTCATAATTTCGAATTTTGTGAGATTGACATTCGAACAAAGTTTTAAATAAATGAAAAATAATGAAATTAAGTATATAATAAATTGATAAAAATAATAAAGATTTTGACTTATAAATCAAAAATCAAATAATTTCTTCTAGGTTTTTGATAATATATATAGCCAAACCAAAACTAATATAAAAAGCTTAAAATTTAAATAGCCTTGAGATCGTAAAATTACCTTCAAGAGTAGTGCAATTAGTGCTGATAACGTGTTGTAAATTAAAAAAAAAGTATGAAGATAAATGCAAAGAAAGAAATCTATTAAGAGAATGGAAGAATGAAGTTTTATTCTCTTTAATTTGATATCCCTAAAATACAAATAAGAGAATCCTAAATCAACATCTAATCTCTGTTTAAGGCAACAAATATATTTTACTTTATAACGGTGACCAACATTCCTTTTGTAGATTGAGTGTCTTTCACGTATGGAAATATTATAATTTTTCTCATCAATGGAAAAAATCAAAAACTGAAGAAAGAATAATTAAAATCATAATAATTTATTGCACGTTTAATTTTCATGTAGTCGCAAGAAAAACGTTTTTCTTTTTGTTTTTAAAAATAAAAATTAGAATTACCAATTAAATTAACATGTTTAATATTCACACAACTAAGATTCATTCGTGTTTTGGTCACTTTCAAAAATAGTAAAAATAGTAAAAATAGAAGTATATCCAATAGGATCAATGTCTTAACAACTAACTTATTTTTAAGAATGTTGACGTTTTTCTGGAATTACTCTAAAAATATATATGGGAAAGTTTTTTTAATATATAAAAAGAGTGTGTGATTCAAAACTTGGCTGAAATCAATCCAAGACTTACAAATATTTGTTAAATAATATGGGATAAACGATATTCGTAATAACATGTAATAAGAAATCGATTATAAAGCACTATAAATTTGATAATAGTATTTATAATATCTCTATTTCGGGATTTTCAACATCTGAGCCATGATTTTTATCGATCGAGATCTATTTTGCATAATACAAAAATCGTCTCCATGAAATAAAGCATTGCAGCAGAAAGCAGAATAATGTCTACGTTATTATGAGTCGATGACAAATATTGTCAGCAAAGACAACAACACAAAAAACAAGATAAAACCTAAATCTTCATGGAAGAATCACTTTATTAAGCAATAAAATGAAATAAAGAGATGTAGATAAGTGATTTCGTCTGAGAATGGCCAAAATGTGGATTAATTTGTGAGAAAATGGGACTAGAAGAGAACGTGAGAGAAAGGAGGGGAGGGGGGCTAGGGTTTCATCATAATGTTATATATGAGAAAGTTGAATATATGAGAATTGGTATATTTTCTTATTGGAAAAATGTAACTCATTTAATCTCTTACCCTAAAAATAATAGTTTGGAGAAAAATCTTTGGTTCCTTTTCTGGGTTTGAAATAATATCTAATCTTAAATTATCACTAAATTAGTTTAAACAACTGTGCAAATATTATCTCTGCCACATCTTATGGCCTTCTTTTTTTTCAATTAAGATCTTCTTCCATTATTTTTTATTTTTCAGTCTTCTAGCATCTTGAGTTGCAGGATTATTCCTGAACTTGTCACTATGAAGGTTGAACAGAAATATAGTCTGCTTCCGCTCTTATTAATGTACTATTCAGCACTTCTTCATGCAGGTGGGTCTGTGGATACATATTTTCTGTCTTTTTTTATAATGGTAGGTGTTGAGTCGACTTGAGTCGCGAACTTATTGGCCAATCTCGTGGAGCCGAAAAGTTAGCGAGGCCTCAATGACCTTGGGAAGTCAAACTGATGATCACATTTGGTGGATTTTTTTCGCTACATTTCATACATTCGACAATTTTCAGTTTGTTTGATATACATAGGAAAATTTTTGTGAGGGTTGGAGTGGAAGGGTTATCACTATGATGCAGCCAGTGTGGAGGTAGGGTTGTGTTTTCTCACATTATCCGAGTTTAACATGTGACATGAGGAGATCAATGAGAATGCGACTTCAGTGAACAAAGGTTGGATGGGATATAAGGAAATGACCAGATTTCTGTCTTTATGAGAACAATACTACAATGTTATAATGTAAAAAAAAACAAAAAAACATGTGACATGAATCTAGGGCTTGTATAAATTAAAGATTATTATCATTTTATTTAGTTATTTATTTAGTTATGCTATGATGATGAAATTTTCAGTGTTTGGAGAAGCCTCATAGACCTCAGTATGGTGGAGAGGATGATATTGAATCTGAGTTGAATGATGGGTTGAAAGGATGGTCTGTGTTTGGAGATGCAAAGATTGAAGGGTATTAAGAGCAATAATTTCATTGGCTCACTTAGCAGAAGCCTAAGGAATGACAGTTTTTCTGGAAAGCTTTACATTAGTACGGGACAAGCTCTACACCTTTTCTGGTACACTTTTCCTCTGAATTTTCATATTCTTTTTTTTCTTTTTTCTTTTTTTTTTTTGTGGTGTAATAATCTTGATCTTCAACCTCGAGTTAAAGTCACTCCAACGATGAACCTCTTCACTGAAACATCAATTGGTTTTCAAATACGATCATCAAAAACCCGAAACAAATCAATTTGGTTCTGTAATTTTTACCAAAACTACCCTCATTGTTTCTATACAAATAACATTTTCTTTTATAAGACACATGTAAATACATAAAGGAACAATGGGTATTTTTGTCTATAATGAGTTATTTTAAAAAAAAAAAAACATGGGAAGATTAAATTTACAGATTTTGAATTATTTGTGATTTTTTTAACCAAATACTTCTTTTTTTTCTTCTATTTTTTCATTGAAGTGCTTATACTGAACTTTCCTAAAAGTTCAAATTTATAGGATTTAGGTTTTAATATAAAGAGTTAAATAAACTAAACTAAGGAAGGGTTTGTTTTTTTTACTTAATACTGAATATAACTTTTTTTAGCTTAATACTGAATAGTACTTAATAGTATTAAGTATTAAGTTGTTTGTTTTTTAACATTGGGTGTGAGTAGGAATGGAAATAGGGCTGATTATTTCGGGTTCATTCCCCACCCCACTTTTAATGGGACAGTTTGGTTTAATTGTAATTGGAATGTTAGCGGGTTTTGGTTTATTTTCTCAAATCCGAGACAAATTCAGGACGGGTTCAAGTATTGTTACCCCGCCTTCCCTCGATTATATTTTAAATTTTTTATTATTATTATTTAATTTGTATACTTTAATATATAAATAATAATAATAATAATAATTAGAATGTTTTTAATAAATAATTTATAAAAATTCATAATATTTTTATTTTTTATGAAATATATTAATTTTAATATAATAAAAATAAAAAGGCAAATATAAAAAAATTAAAAGTAAAAAATAAAAACAAAAATCAAATGTAAACGGGGTGGGTTTGGGAATTTTCCTATCCTCACTTGGTCCCGTTTAATTTTAAATGAGACAAGTTTGAGAATTGAAAAAATAAACTAACGAAGTCGGGGATGGAATACCATCCCCAAGCATAAGTTATTAAGTGCAGTAAGTGAGTGTTATTAGCCCTTTTCATTGTTGGGTAATGATGAAGTTTTTTTTATTTTGGTGAAAAATGACTTTTTCTGAATAGAAAATGTCAAATATTTTTTAATTTTATTTAGAAATTTTTTAAAAAATTGATAAGTCGTGAAATTTAAAAAATAACGACAATGCTAAAAGCTGACCATTTCGGCGTTAAGTCAAAAAACAAATATCACCTAAGTCTTTCATGAACTTCCAAATCAATAAATATGAAATAAATTGTAGAGAAAGGTCTTGAACCCAAAACTTCATGCTAGATTAAGCTCTGATACCACAACCAACTACAAATACTGGTTTAAGCTCTGAATCGATAACTTTTCCAATTTAGTCATTAGTCCAATCTTTAGAACATTGTTTATGCAAAATAGGTTGAGGCTTTTTTTTTTCTTTTTTCGTTTGGGTCAATTGCAGCTTGGATACAAGTTGCAGCAGGTCTCGGTGGCAGCTGTTTTTAGGACAAATGGTGGGGTGAAATATGCGGCTGCAGTTATTCCAGAGGCCGGCTGCTGGTCCATGCTTAAAGGAGGCCTTATTGTGGAGGAGTCTGGAGCTGCACAGTTGTATTTTGAGGTAATTACTAATTATATTAATTTTTCCCATTCATTATTTACGACATGTACTCTAATTTCTTTAAAACTGATATTGTTAATTAGGTTACTACTTATTATACTCAATATACTTCAAAAATATTTTAGTTGTATCACATCTATTGAAAATGTTGCTTTAAAATGATTTTTCAATAATATAAATAACTTTTAAAATCTTTAAAATGTTTTTTCTTTTTTAATATATATTCACTTTGCATATGCATATTATGTTTTTGACATCTTAGAAGTGTTTTTTTTTTTTTTTTTTGACAATTCTTAGAAGTGTTTTTAAAACTTTATGAATTACCTATTTCCTTTTTTCACACGTCCAATTTGGTTGTTTACTTCCTTAGTGCTTTTGAAAATTGCTATAACTGAAAAAGATAATATAGGGTTTTTATATGGGTTATCTTTAGCTTTTGAGAAGTATTCCATTAATTAGAAGAATCCTCTACTTGGAAATGTGAGATTTAGGGAATTTAGAAACTTTTAAAAGCAAAGTTGTTATGAATAAAACAAATTTCTAAATTTGCGATAGTTTATTTACTAAAACCAAAATTAATCTGTATTTTAAGAAGATTCGAAGAAAGGTTTTCAAGGTTGTTATGATATTTTAGAAGTCCCCATGGAAAATATGTGAGTTTTGGGTAAATTTTATTTAAACAACAAAAATATAAAAACAACAATTAGAAAAAATAACTTTACTCATGCTAGCTAAGTGTTAGAGTGTTCACAGATCAAACAGACAAAAGGTGTAGGGAGGGAGTCATAGGTTCAAGTTCCACAAATTTTTATTTTTTATTGCTAAGAGTTGAATATGTAGTATTTTTAGAAAGTATTTTTTATTTTTATAATTATTTTAAAATAATATTCTTATATAAAATAATTAAAATAAATTATTAATATAAAATATTTCTATTAATAACTGTTTAAAATATTAAAATAAGCCAAAAACATTTCAATTCTAAAAAAATTATCTATAAAATATTAGAAATAATTTTTCCAAGTTGTTTCCTAAATTGTTTCTAGAAAAGGTTTAGGTTTCTAATTTTAAATTAGTACACTTTTGGAAGGATCTAAATAAAATCTTGTAAGAAATTTTTTTTTATACAGGTGTGACACCCCAAAACCCTGGGGTCCGTATACTCAGATACCATGTTATGACACTCCAAAATCTGGGGGTCAAGTTGACAACTTCGTCAACCTGCGGAATATTCGTGGTCGCCTTTTTGTATCTTTACATGCCAAAGTATATTAAAACTAGATTGTTCTAACATATTTTTCAAAAATACTTCTCAAGGACCCTGGCTTAGGCCTTCCTTGGTACTCACGTTACCGAAAGACCACGATCTTCGTGTACTGAAAGGTAGTCCCATGACGGGGTGAGCAAACCTAGAAGATATATCTCCTACCAAGGCTACTCCCACACAAGGCAACCTTCACAATGCGATACATACAATCCCAATCACACGCATTCAAGTACCTATACTCTGTTGTACCTGAATGTCTACATGTCATGAATGCAGTATGACCCTCATGACTGAAATCATGAGTCCTCATTGACTCTCTCACACCTGCATATGCCAGGTGTGAAAAACCATCAAGGGCGTCCCACCCCTGAGCCTTTTTCCAAAACAAAAGTTTTTTGTTTTGTAATTCTAGACACATTGGATACCCTTAATGCCTACTAATTTCCTTACCGAGTACGTGTGTTATGCATTTGTGGGCCACGGATTTCCGAGTTCTCACAGTAGGACGTCGCACTCCTATACAACATTTTTTACGAGCTTTCACAGACGGTTTCATGTTTAAACCATATACCAGGTTTTTCACCTAAGGGGGTGTCTATCTCTACTTGCTTCACCCATTTACACACGTACTTTTCATGCCATGCAACCGTGAGCCTCAATTTGGACGTTACCCCATTTTATTGAGCTCACCATCGAACACCAAACATAGTATCGATTAACCATGTCCTCACGACATACATCGAACACACAGTGTCGATTTACCATATTCTCACAACATACATCGAACACTAAACACGGAGTTAATCGATTACCGTAGTCGAACGCAAACACGGTGTGCTCGACCCCGACCATGCCTCACACCCATTCGACATGATGTCTCGATGCGCCAATGCAATGCAAAGTCATTGCATGCCATTTCATGCCTACATGTGCGCTAAATTGTCACATGCAACATATCTATTACACTACGTGTCAATTGTCATGGATAAATTATATTTAATACATATAATTATTATTTTTCATTTTTTTCACACATATATCACATAATTTCACACATTCAGCATGTTATTCAATTTACAGCAATAACACACATTAGCCATTCCTGGTCATAAATTCGGCCATGCTTGATCTCGAAAATAATCTGGACTTAGTCTAGAAAGTCCAACTTGTGTCAATACCACACAAAACTTTCAACTCGCAATTCCCTGCTCAAGCCGTACGACGAGACATTTCGGATACAAGCGGGTTCAGCGAAGTTAGGAAACTAGAACGGACCATTCCTCAATTGTCCATGACCCAGCCTAATGTTCAACCCATGGTTTGGCTGAGCACTTTATCTTATTAAATTCTAAACTCAACAATTTACATTGGGGATCCAGAAGCGAATGAAATTGATTGATAAAGTTATGAAAATTACGTCACGAGAAGTTGAAGCGTCGGTCGCAAAAGTCAATGCTTGGTAAGGCACCAGTTTGCCGATACGCTTCGAGATTTTGCCATTAGAACATAGTATTGATCTTGGACAGTCCCGAAACCTTGTGAAACCGGTCTTTGATCATCACCATGACAACAACGAGCCACACATCTTAAATTCTTCACTGAAATGAGGCAAATAGTTGGTATTCTGTAGCCCCTAGTAAATAAAATAACGCCGGTGGGAGGAAACCTACTTCCGTAGCATAGTTCGGGTCCTTTGCCATGGGATTACGCTCCACTGACGATGTTATTTCAGTTCCCCTCCTCGCTCCTTTCTTCGCTTCTTTCACTTTCCTTTTCTTCTTCTCTCTTTTCTTTTTGTTTCTCTCTACCGATTTCTCTCCTCTCTCCCCACACACACCTTCCACTTTGGCTTTTTCTTTCCTCCCTTTCCCTCCCTTCTCTTCCTTTTATCCTCCCTCCCCATACAACCCCCTTTTTTGTTTGGCCTTTCCTTTCCATTTTCATATTCGATTGAAGTGACTCATCCCCATGTCTTTCTCACACCCCCTCCACCTACTCCTCTCCATGCCTTGACGACAAGGCAGCCTTCTGTGTAGCTTTGGTAACTTTCACATGGCGAGGCCAAGTGCCTACCACCCTGATTGCGTGGTCACTCGTACCCGGTCGTAATTTTTCAAAAAGCGTGAAATTAGGCGGTCTTGGAATTAAAGTTTGACTAAAGTTAACTGGGTGTGAGGCGATTCCAACGGTGAAATTAGTTTAGATCCAACGAGATCTAGAAAAATCTCAGTTTTCCTCCGAGACCGGCAAATTATCGATTTGCCATTTTTCTGAAAATTTTAAATTTAAATTTTTCACGGGTTTTACACTCTCCCCCATTAAAAGAATTTCATCCTGAAATTCCCAAGGGTAATCATATACCAATATTGTCCTGTGTGAAGGTAATAACTCTCATCCGATCACAATTTATGATGACCTAGTGTGCCGTCAATTAGTCCATCCCAAGGATGACATCAACCTTGGACCTATTCATGATCCTTTGACCCACCGTGAGTAAAGGCCCAGAGATCTCTAACTCACAACTTCGACATATCTAGTCAACCCTCACCCTAGTTCCTAGGGGAGAATTCCCAAACAACGACTTTTCTAGAGGTCTCAACCTCCAAGTTCAAATCTATCACACAGGAATTAAGCAATAATGAATATGATGCATCCGATTTAACTAATACTCTAATCAATAAGTCGCGAGTATAAGCGTACCTGCATATCTTGCGATCACGCCTTTATTCGACTATTAATTTCTTGACGTAGACACACCCCTGGGTCCTCGAAGTCCCGGCTTGTGAGCCCTGTCCTTGACCTCGACCCATACCTAGCCCCTCTATCTTGTCTGTGCTGCCAAAGGTGCTTACGTAGCACTCTGGGACTGAAATTGGTTCCTCTGACCCATATTAGGGTGAGAAGGAACAAACTATATCGTTGCTTGTCCCATAGATGTCGAGGACTACGGTGTCCCATATCCTTGGGATCTCCGCCTTTGTGGGCAATCCCGCTTCCTATGTCCAAGCTGGTGACAATAGAAACATATCATCGATACAGCAGTTGGCATCCACCGCGACTGGCATGCTGCCACCCAGCCTTGGCCATGATAGCGCATGACCACATCACGAGAATAATCACCATTAGATAGAGAGTCCTGCCTTTGGCTTCTACACCGACTCGAAGAAAAGGTGATCCTCCTTCATCTTCTCACTAGCACCCTCATCTCGAATGCTTTAGGCATCATCAAACTCTCTCTTTATAGCCATAGATGTGCGGACCATAGAGTCCATATCCTGTAGGAGAGGTCCCGTAATTTTGCCCCAGATGGACAACTTCATACCATCCCCAAAACGTGCTAACTCAGTGAACACAACCGGAGTGATCGAAGTCTTGTCATGGATCCCTATCTCAACCCAGAAACTCCGAGGCAGCATGCCTAGCCGATCTGCAGGGAGAAGCTTCCCTTCATAAAGAGCTCTTGAAAATCTCCCCATGTCATTGCCTCCAAATTTCTTGAGGTCTTCACCTAGTCCTACCACACTTAGGACTCACCCTCTAGCTAGAATGCTGCTAGTTGGATCCGTCTCACATCGGAGGTAACCTCCATAGCCTCCAAAACTCTTTCTACCTATGAACAGGTGGTCGACCCTCACAGGGTCCACCACCCTACGACGTGGGAGGATGATCTTCCCCAAGCCTTTGGAGGTCACTCGGCCCTCCATGACCGCCACTTGCATTAGTGCATTGCAATGGTGGTAATGCGGTGCCATCACAGCCTCCACAAATGCACAGTTGATCAAAGCCCCGGTGGTGGTCGACCTGCGCCTCATGGGCGACCTCGTCTGCGCCTCGACTTGCCATCCCCCTCGAGGTAAGATAGCCATTTGAGATTCTCTCTTTTCATTTATCACATTAGTGGTGCATAATGTTAGCTAATAAATAATAACCATTCCTCATAATCATGCTTATTCGTTTTCGAACCCTTAAGGTTACATTTGCCCCAACCCTAGTGTTCTTCAATTTCTATATACATTCTCTCCATGCATATATTCACACGACAACAATACATCTCCGGGTAAGAGCATATTAGAACACCCAGCGATCGATACGATGCCGTAATTACACCCATGCCCACCTAATCTAGGAGATTTGTATACCTAACTCGATACTCAACTATGACAAGCCAGTATCCGAGAAAACACTGGTGGATACCCATGAGCTCTTAAGTAATTGTTAACCTAAGCTCGATGCAATGATAATAGAGATATTATCGGGACTATGCACCACAAAGGCCCGGTGATCATGAACCTTATCCTACATTCTTAATAGAGCTATGCCATTGAATACAATTGTCGCAAACCCTAAGGCTCGATGCAAGTTGTAACGACCCAAAACCGGAGTCCATATATTGGATACAATACTGGCAAGCACTCCAAAAATCGAGGTCCGGTTGGCCATTTCGTCAACCAGCGAAAATATTTGTGGTAAGCCTTTACGCATATTTTTCTGAATATACAAATTCTTATAATATTTTACAAGAGTTTGATGTACAACTCTATTACATGCCAAAGTATACTAAAACTAGATTGTTCTAATATATTTTACAAAAATACTTCTCAAGGTCACAACCCGGCCTTCTTCGTATTCACGACCTCGAAGGAGCGCTGTCTTTTCGTGTTCCTGAAAGGGTGGTCCTACGATGGGGTGAGCAAAACCCAGTAGATATATCTCTCTGCATTTCACTCACCACCTGAGCAACATGCAATGCATAATACATACAATCCAATCACATGCATTTAAGTACCTATCTACCATTACCTAAATGTCTACATGTCATGAATGCGTATGCCTCAACATTTCAGGAAATCTGAGTCCTCATAGACTCCCTCGATCTGCATATTCAAGTGTGAGAAAAATGGGTTAGGGGTGTCCCACTCCTGCGACCCTTTTCCAAAACAAAGCTTTTTGTTTGTAATTCTGAACATTGGATACCCCAATGTCTGCCATTTCCTTACCAAGAATGCGTATTGTTATGCATTTGTGGGCCCGCAGTTTCCGAGTTCTCACCGTGCGGAGATCTTACAGAAGCCTTCTCTGGCATTTTTTCTGAGGCTTTCGTGGTTTTCATGTCTAAACCATATGCGGGTTTTCACTAGAAGTGTCTATCTACACTTGCTTCACCCATTTTCTGATACCACTTTTCATACCGCAACCATGGCGCAATATAGACGTTGTCCCATTTCGCGGCTTCGCCATGAACGCGACCGATTAATCGATTAACCACGTCCTCATGACGCCCATCGAATACCAGCGTGGTGTCGATTTACCATGTTTCTCCGAGCATATATCGAGACACTAAGCTGCGGTGTCCATTTACCATGGTCGAACACGAACACAGTGTCAACCCCAACCATGCACTCACCGCGACTCAGCGATGTCCGTGCATAAATGCAATGAAATGTCATTGTACCATTTCGTACCTACATGTCACCCTTCGTGTCGCTCACGACATATCTATTACATTACATGTCAAGTGTCATGGATAAATTATATTTAATACATATAATTATTTTCATTTTTTTTCATCACATAATTTCACACATTCAGCATGTTATTTAATTTATAGCAATAACACACATTGTAATTCAGGCGCAAAATCACAGCCATCGTAGCTCATAAATAATATGGACTTAATCGAAGGAGTCGACATTGTCAATACCACTCTGAAACATTCAGCATGCAATTCCACCCGCTTTCGAGGCCATGCGTGGCCCTAAGCATTTTATATACAAACCGATTCTAGAAAGCGAGTTAGGAAGCAGGCGGACTTCCTCAGCTATACGTGACCCGATGATCTTGACCCATGGTTTGGTTGACGCTATCTTATTAAATTATAGACTCAGCGAGTTTTAAGCCTGGGTTCAGAAACGCTCGGTCGGAATTGGATGAAAGTTATGGCCGTTGAAGTTGATGCGACCGATTCGCAAGGGTGTCTGGTGAGCACCCCAAGAACACCATGCTGATTTTGCCATCTACGAACCACGGTGTTAGTCTCGGGCAGTCAGCCCATGAAAACCGGCACTTTGGTGGCTGCACAGCAACCAAACCACACACATTTAAATTCGCTTTAAATGGGGCGAAGCAGATTCAAACCATTACGTGGCCCCTAGGCATAAAACGCTGATGGGAGAAGCCACTTCTAGTGGCGCCAGAGTCCCTTAGTGTCCAGGTTCGCTCCCTGCAGCGACGTTGGTTCCGGTTCCCTCCTCCTTTCCTTTCTTCCTTCTTTCCTTTCTCTTTTCTTCTTCTCTCTTTTCTTTTCTTCTTATTTCTCTCCTATTTTGATTTCCTCTCCTCTCCCCCCACACACACCTTCCACTTTGGCTTTTTTCTTTTCTCCCTTTCCTCCCTTCTCTTCCTTTTATCCTCCTCCCCCACGCAACCCCCTTTTTTTGTTTGGCTTTCTTTCCTTTCATCTTCAATTCAGTGTCATCCCCATGTCTTTCTCACCCTTCCCTCCACCTACTCCTCTCGTATTACAGCTATGTGAGGGCGACCTTCATGCAACAGCGACACATACGTGGCAAGCCAAGTGCCCTACCACTTGGTGCCACGTGGTCACTCATATCCCGATTTTGTAATTTTTTCGAAAAACGTGAAATTTCAAAGTCTCGAAATTCGATAAAAAGTCATTTGAGGTCTTGAATTTACGTAAGACGATTCGATAATGAAATACGTTTGATATCGAGATATGAAAAATCTCAGCTTTTCCTCCCAAACTATTTCGACAAATTACCGTTTTACCATTTTTTTGAAAATTTTAAATTTAAATTTTTCATGGGTTTTACAAGAGGAATTTGTGATATTTGGAGACTTCTAAAATTGAACAAAAAACAATTATTTTGGAACCTACAAGTTTGTAAAATTTCTAGGAAATTTTGTGTTTCAACCCCTAAATTTGAGAATTATTACAAAAAAAAAGTATAAAGATCGTAAAATAAATTCTTTAATATGATTTCATATAAAATAATTATGTTTCAAGTATTATAAATAGGATAAAATAAAATGTTTGAAATTCCTATTTTCAATATTTGTTTATTATTATCTATCAGAACAATGACACATCAAGTTAAGGATATAGACGGATAACATCTCATTACAACCCTTTACTAAAGACGAGTGGAATACTCATCAACATCAAAGCGCTGAGAAGGTAAAATCAATCCAATCATTTTTTTTTTTTTTTTTTTTTGAAAACAATCCGATCATTATTAGATAGCTAATTTTCAGTTAAAAGGTTATATGTCCCCCACAAAATGTTAGGGAAAGGAAAAAAAGTATTATGAAAAATTATTTTTCTAAGTTTGGATGACACGGAAAATATAAAAAGAAATGTTAAAAAGAATCTAATATTTTTCTTACTATTTTCTTTAAAATAAGGAAAATAAGAGAGAAAGTAAAGAAAATTTTACTATGCACTATATGTATATAATATTTGATAAAAAAAATAAAGGAAAAATTACTATGCACTATATCTATGTAATATTTGATTTCCGATCCATGTACTTTTTTTTTATATTCTTATAAAATATGAGATAAGAGAAAAAAAATATTAAAATTTTGAAAAGGAAAAAATATATAAAATCGATTCCTTATTTCTTTTTCTCTTTAAAATTTTTATGCATAACCAAACAAAAAAATTTACATTCCTTTCCTTACCTTTTTATTTCCTTTGCAATTTTTTTTGACTATATTTGGTTCTAAAAGTATGAAACAAAGTAAAGAAAAATGAAAGAAAAAAGAAACTAATGGGAAAAACATTAAAATATTTAAGAAAGTTTTGTTTCAGCACATTCAATTATTTTATTTTCTTTATATTTTTCATGCCATCAAAACTCCTCTTTCTTTTTTTTTATTTATTTATTTAAGCTAACCATTTTCAACACAATATAGTAAACTTTGGCTACTGGATTCCAACCCCTCATCTTCCTAAGTCTTGCCTTTAAAGCTAATCAATTTTAATACAAGCAAACCAAACATAATTTAAAAAAAAAAAAAAACGGAACGAAACATAATCTATCTTAATTTTCTTTCGTGGGAACCAAACATGATTTTCTTAGCCTAAAGCTCTAAGAATTATGGTTGTTGACAATTAAAGAATGTTTGAGTTTTATGACACATGCACAAAATCAAATGTTTGCAGATACGCAAGACAAAAGTGAAACTCCGAGCAGTCGACGGCGGAGGAAACCCAGTGGCCGGCGCCGAAATCGCCTTTAGACTTGCCAAACGGAGCTTCCCCTTCGGCGCCGTCATTTCCGAAGAAATCCTCCATAACACCGCCTTCCAGAAATGGTTCACCGACAGATTCTCCGTCGCAACATTCGCAAACAAGAAATGAAATGGTAACAACGAAAACTCCCCGCGTCCGAAGAACTACACCGTCTCCGACGCCGTAGCTAATTCTGCAAACAGAGCGGAATTTCCGTCACCGGCCACAACATTTTGTGGGACGGGCAATTTCAACCCGGTTGGGTTGAAACCCTTTCCCCGCTGATCTCGATCCGCCGTAATCGACGAACGGATAAACTCCGTCGTCGGTCGATACAAAAACCAAGTCATCGCTTGGGACGTTGTGTGAAAATTTACATTTAGTTTCTTTGAGGACAGCAAACTATCAGCTGATGCTTCTGGAGATGCCTTTCAGAAAGACTCGCCAGTTGATTCAACGGCGGAATTGTTCATGAATGATTTTAATACCATAGAGGAGAGTGGCGATGCGAAATCGTCGCCGGCGACGTATCTTCGGAAGTTGGGGGAGATTCAGGCGTTTCTAGGTACAGGGGCAGGACCGTTAGAGTTGGACTTGAGGTCATTTTGGGTCTGCTCCAAATCTTCCGTATTTTTGATACGATCTGCAATTGATACTCTTGCGACCAGAATATCACCCATTTGGGTCACGGAAGTCGATGTTGGAACATACTGACCAGGTAAAATTTTAAACCATTTGTTTGTTTGTTTGGTTTCGGCCGAAATTTTTGGAAAAAGAATGACGAGGAAAAAGTATAAGGAAGAAAAGTTAAATCACCAGGCTTCTTTAGTTCTTGTTTTCCTTGTTTCGTAGAATAAAAATAGTTTTTAAGAACAGTAACTAAAAAAACCCTATTTCTCTCTCTAAACGTACATACGCTATAAGGGCAAAAAGAGAGAGAGAAAAAGGGAGAACCATAGAAGACTGGGATAATTTTTGTCATCCGAGAGGGAATGGAATTTCCAGAGACCTCTCATAATAATTTAAGCTTTTGGATTATATTGATTTTTTTCATAACTATTATTCACTTTGGTTACATGGTTATAGTATTATGTTCTCTAAAACATAGAGATTAGAATCTAGGATCTCTGTAAACATGTCCCACCCCTTTTACCACTTGACCCAGCATCAAGTGCGGATTATATTGATAATTTCATTAATCTACTAGTTACTATTATTTCCGTTATTTGAAGCTTCGATCATATTTTTCTTCTCAGGCAAAGCACTTTGAGGAGATTCTGGCGGAGGTACATGCACACCAGGGTGAAGGAATTGTGACAGCCAGGAGCATGGGATCCCAGGGCTGCTACAGGATGTGTTTGACTGATGCAAATTTCAAAAACTTGGCCACTGGAGATGTTCTTGACAAGTTTTTGGGGATGACGAAGGTGGGCATGACTGATGTTAATGGTGTCTTTGAAGCTTCTCTCTTCCATGGAGACTATGAAGTTACAGTCACTCATCCCACTCTCATGAAATCCTCCATCATTAACACCTTTAAGGTGGCACCTTCTTCCCCACATGCTTCAAACCAAACGACTGTGCTGCTTGTGGAAGTGTCTACTTGAGATGATCGTCTTTTCTAACTCCATACCCCTGCCCTATGTTTTCATTTCAAGTAACTTAATACTTGGTTCTGACTTCTGAGGGAACAAAAGTAATAAAAATAGAATAGAGCTTCAAGGTATGATGGACCTTCATGTTAATAAAAGGGTTATGAGAGCATTAAAATTAGACCAAAACCTATGATATCTAAAATTAATAAAATTATAAATTTTAAAAATACCAAACTTCACCCTCCTACACCTTCAACTCCAGGCCTGAGCACACAACTCCCTCCCCATCAAGCCCAGCCCTTCCTTCTCTTACCCCCACCCCAATTCACACACACCCTCAACCCCCAAACCCTCTTTTTCTTTTTTTCTTTTTATTATCTTTTCCATATAAATTACCTTCCATTTTCATCTTTCAAATAAATTAAATTTAAATTTTAATTAATTTTAAAGATAATATCTTACTTTCACTTATTTTAAAAATGTACTTAATTAAATTTTTTTTTCATTTTTTATTAAACTTTTGTTTTATATAATAAATATAGTAAAGTAAATTAACTTTTAATATATAAACAGTCATTATAGTAATAAATAATTTAATAAATATATAAATAAGTACTGATATTTTAAATAATATGATTATATATATATATATATATATATATAGATGTGTGTGTTTGTGTTTTATAATTTTATATTTTAAATTTTTATAAATCTAAAATATAAAAATATAGATTACTTATAAGTTACTAATATAATATCTTAAAAAAAATGGTTTATAAAAATTTTAAATATAAAAAAATAAAAGATAAAATTATAATATGAAACTCGGAAATATATATATATATGATGAAAAGAAAATAACACACACACACACATATATATATATATATATATATATATTCTTTTTTTTTCTTTATTTCCATCAAAAAAATAATGGAAATGTGCATATGTTAGTCTTTAATAAAGAAAAGTAGGGGTTATCACTAACTGTACAAAACAAATGTATTAACTATACATGGATGTACAAATATTTTTTTATATATGCATTGGTAGATGTCATATTTAGCTCACACATGATGAATAACATGTTTATGCCATAAACTTCCACAATTAAAAAAAATATGGAAAATATAATTGATGTCATTTTTTTTATTGTTTTCTTCGTTAAGACAATGGACATATGCATATATTACTCTTTAATAAGGAAAACTAAGGATTTATTATATTATACAACATGATTACACTAACTGTATAAGGTAAATATACTAAATGTACAAAGGGTGTACAAGCTTACATTTTTCATAAGAATTGAACATTTTTTTAAATCAAAAATCTCTTTCCTAGGCCATATGCTAATACATCAACCTATGACATTCTTTATACGTATTGATTGATGTGACACCTATCTTACCAAGAATTAAGTTGTGAACCAAGTCAGCTTCGCATAATTCTTAATTCGGGTGACGATACCACAGTTGTTGTGTCCATTTATTAAGGATCGTATTTTTTAAAAATCGAATGATCTCAGCTTTTGTTGAGTCCTATGACATACAATGACATAACAATATGTCATGCTATTCGAGATGCTCAACATAAGTAGTATTGACCCCACAGGGTCCACCTGTCCATATCCCCAATATACAACTATATCACAACTACCCATGGACAGGTTACTTGGCACCCTGTAAACATCTCTTCTTAGGGATACATTAATTCATATTTAAATCTAAAAAAGATGAAAATAAAAACACTTAATTACAACCACGTAAAGTCCCCGATCCACTGACCCTCTTTACCACATAATTGCCTTGACTATTTATACAATAGTCTCAAAAGAATTTAATTACAATTCTTTTATACAAAATACATTTTACAAAAGTAATATCAAGGCCACACATTGGTCTCCTTTGTAATCATGGCGCCGTTGGGCGTAAATGCCCACTGTGCACTCACGTATTACGAAGGGTCCCACAGAAACGATAGAAAATTTTTCTACCAGGGCTACTCCTACTCTAAAATGCACATACAATGGCGTACATAAACATCAATCAAAATTTCATACAATTTATGCAATATTATGAAATGTTACATTGTCATGCATGAGATCACGACCCTCATGCTCACAACTTGAGTCCCAACCGACTTCCCCAAACCTGCAATTACTTGGGGTGAAGCTCGCTCATTAATTGTTAACGATGTGACTTAAACCATTGGACAACCTCAAATTTTTAATTTATCATTTCATGATTTTCTTTTTCTTTTGTGGGCCTTGATTTTGGTTTTTCACGCCGTAGGGCCGCGTACGTCTTTGCCAACATTTTAGCCGAATTTACATACGTCGGGGATTCATGTCTAACCATGAATAACATTTGAGTCTTTCAACACGGGGGATGCGCCCGACTTGCTTTACTTTGAAACGTGTAATTTATCATTTGATCAATTTACACATTCGTGAGTCTCAACCTTGGACTTTGTCCCATTTCCAAGTTCATGACCCATTCACCAACGCAGTGAATACTCAATACCATGCACCACACCCGACTCTGCGATGGCCGGTGCGCGTATGAAATGCATGATATCGATGCATTTTCCTTCATGTTATGTATATATGAGTGTTACATGAAACATTAATACACCATAGACAATTATAGTTTTTACATATAATTTACATTCATGCAATCCATGTTAATACATCAAATAGAATATATTAACATGATTTTTACATACAACATCATGTTATTTAATATTTTACAACAATAACACACAAAATGACCTAAATCTCGGACCCACATAAAACAGGGCACCTCTTGGTCCCTTCACGATTAAATCACATAATTCTGCACTGATACCCAAAGCAACTACCACAAAACCCAAAGACATCGATCCCTAGAGATCAAAACCAAACCTAAGCACAGATCTGTTGTCCCAACGATTTAAAAAATCTGTCCGGCTTCAAAAACAATCCCAAAAATTTAACCCGAACTGTTTGAAAATAGTCCAGAAATTCAGTCCGGATTGTCCAAAAACAGTCCCAAAAATTTCTAAAAATTTCTACACTCAGTCCAAAAAATTTGGGACTGAAATTTATGACCTCTCATGGCTTCTAAGAAAACCCCAAGCCATTAAATGACCTTTATGCTATAAATAACATAAGTAGGAAAATTCCCTACCTCATGGAGTTTGATGAAACTTCAAGATTTTGGTGTCCACGCGTAGCTTTCGATGCTTGGATAAACTTTGCCTCTTGCTCCGACAAAATCCTATGATCTAATTTCCGTAGATCTTAAAGAGAAGCGGAGAAAATAAAATAAAAATAAAAATATCTCTCTCTACACGTTCTCTCCCTCCCGTCTTTCTCCCCCTTTTTGATTTTATCCCTTTTTTTTATTATTATTATTATTATTTGGATATATGACTCATGTTACCTCATTCGGATCCGTTTCTTCCCCGAAATAATTTATTTATTTTCAGTTCAATTTATTTTAAATAAACTTAGCTCAAGCCATTTCCTGACTTCCAAGATTTTTGTAAAAATCAAATTACTGTCATTTATTCAACACCCATTGAGAAAATCGTAAATATTGAACATGCCGAGTCGCGAGACTATTAGATTCCTTGAAGACGGAATTTAACAGTAGCGATGCTGTTTTGTCATCAGAGATCTAGAAAATTTTTCGGTTTTCAACGAAATCTGTTTACCACTTTTGGTCGGTTTTCTAGGGTTTATGATTGATGTCATACTTAGCTCATACATAATAAATAGTAGCGTATGTTTATGCCATAAACTTACACAATTAAAAAATATGGTTGATTTCATCTTTTTTCTTATTTATTTCACCAATACCATGGAAATATAAATATATTACTTTTTGATAAGGAAAAATAGAAGTTTGCTATAATGTACAAGGTAATTATTAATTGTCTGAAACGAATATCTTAGCGTACAAAAGGGTGTACAAGCTTTATTTTCATAAATTTGAATATTTTTATCAAAATCTCTTATATAGGTCATATGCTAATACACCAACATAGGACATTATTCACGATATTTTTAGAGTTTAGACATTTTGAGTATATATGTTAACATACTCAAGCCTCAATGATATGCTAAATGATAAATATTATATTATCATTTTTAATTCATATTTTAAAATTTAAAATTATGGGTTTGCACTTTTGTATTATATTTTAAAATTAAATACTAAAATGATTATCACTATTTTTGTTAAATAGTGAATATTTTTATATTAATTTTTATTTTATTTAAAAAAAATAGTTTAACTTGTGGATATATATATATATATATATATATATATATATATATATATAGATTTTACAAGAATTTAAAATATAACAGTATAAGAATAAGATTATAATATATGAAATTATAAATATTTAAATATTATATAGAAAATATTAGTATTTGTTGTATATATTTATTAAATTTTTATTAGGTAATGTTTTGTAAATACTGAAGTCAATTTACTTCCCAATATATTTACTACACAAAACAAAAATCAATAAAAAGTAAAAAAAAATATGTAATGAATAAATAAATTTAAAAATAAACTTTTTAATTAAGGAGATTTTCAAAATAAGTGAAAATAAGACATTATCTTATAAATTTAATTATAAATAAAAAAAATGAATACAGATTTAAAATAAAAAAAATTTATTAATTAAAAAATAAAAATATTTGAAAATAATATATTATGTTATAGAATTAATTAAAAATCATAAAATCTAATTTATGAAAAAGCAAAAACAAAAAAACTTGAACACAAATCGAAAAAAAAAAGGAAGTGGGGTTGCGTTGGAGGAGGTAGGCCACCCGGGAATGAAAAATAAAGAAAAAGGGCAGGCTTGGGGAAGTTCGGCGCGTGTGGTGTTGGATGAGAAATAGGGCATTTTGGTCCCATCAAATTATATGTCATTTTGCTTAATTTATGTGGTTTGATGGACTCTTTATTAAATATGAGTCTTATCTATTCCTAAAACATAATTCTCCCATATAAAAAGGCTTAATTAAACAGCATTTTGCCCCCTTAACTAATTTTTTTTATCATTTTTACCCTCAATTATGGTTCAGGTATCGATTTACCTCTCAATTATGACTTGAGTATCAATTTAGCCCCTTAATTATTATTTTTTTGTGATTTTTATTTTTGTAGTATTTAAAGCCAACAATTTTCCCTTCCTTTTATATGAAGTTCATTTATAAAAAGTAAAAAAAAAATTAAAACATATTTAAGTTCAATATTTATTTATATAAACTTTCTTTTAAATTATTTTATTTTATTTATCTGTATAAAGTGATATTAAATAATTTTAAAACATATAATATGTTGAATAAATTTTATATTTCTTTTATTTTCTTTGTGAAACTAAGTATTAGAAAAACATTTTCTTAACTTTTAAAATATTTTTTTAGAAATAAAATTTAGTAAATAAATATAAATATCTTGAATTATAGTACAATTTTTTTCTTTTTCATATGAAAAAAAAAGAAGAAAATTTGTTAATTTTAAATGCCATGGAAGTAAAAATGAAAAAAAATAATTACTTGAGGAATGAGGATTGACAATTAGCTCATAATTGAAGGATATAAATGATAAAAAAAATTAGTTGAGGGACTAAGTTGACACTTCTACAACAATTGAGTTACATAAATGCATTTTAACCCAAATAAAAAATGAAAAAAATAAAAATAGAGTTAAGTATTATTTTTATTTACTATCTCAAACCCTTTACTAACAGGAAACCAATTCTATTAATGACTCATCAATGTAAAGATTAATAATTTTAAGAATATGTAAACTTTAAAGTAATTTTATTTATATTTGATTTTTTTTTAAATAATTTATTAGACAACCAAACACAAGAAACTCATTTTTCTTAGATTTTTTTTTCTTTTAACTTTTCAGGAATCTTACACAATGACATGAAAAGCACAAGGGAAAATATTGTAATATTTTTTGTTCTATTTTCTTCGAAAATTAATGAGGTAAATAAGAAAAAATGGAAGGGAAAAAGTATTTTACAATATAACCATATAATATTGGGTTCCCAATTATGCAGTGATGGAGTCGGAAAATGACTTGAGGAGAGTAATCGTTAGAGTGGACACCGCATTTTAGCTATGATGAACACTAAAATAAGCGATATCCTTTTGTATTTGAAAAGCAGGTTCAGAGTGTCATTATTTTATTTTTATTTTGGAGGTTAATTACATGTGTGGTGTCTAAAACTTCCCCGATTTCAATTTTGGTGTCTTAACTTTATTTTTGTTCAATCAAGTGTCTAAACTTTATTATTTTTTCTATTTTGGTGTCTCAGCTTTATTTTTGTTCAATCAAGTGTCTAAACTTTTTTATTTTTTATATTTTGATGTCTCAACCAAGTGTCTAAACTTTTCGATTTTTTTTTTATTTTGGTGTCTGAACTTTATTTTTGTTCAATCAAGTATTTGAACTTTTAATTTTGGTTCAATCAAGCGCTTCCTGATGAATCAAAGCTAATTAGATTATTTAAATACGCTAAAATTGCATCTAAATAACATTATTATCATATAAAAATGATGAAATTCCACATTATTTAATTATTTTAAAAATAATTATTAAATTGACTATCATGGATAAATAAAATATTTTAATTATTTTAAAAATAAGAATTTAATATCCAATATTTATTTTAATTATTCATATATTATTTTTCACATAATAGCAGAACATAAGTAAAAATAATAGAAGATAATTAGTGTCTTTTAAATTATTTATATTTTCTATTTAAAATTTTTAAAAATTTTATCTTAATTCCATACTTATCAATTTTATCAATATCTTAAAGCCTCTAATGTAGAAGAATAATATTATCATTTTACACCTCGTTAAAAATCATTTAAGTAATTTCATTATTTTATTTTACGTGGAATGTCATTTGAATTCAATTTTTCCTAATTTAAATATCTTAATAAGTTTTTATTGGTTAAGAAATGATTGATTGAACAAAAATTAAAAGTTAAATTGAATAAAAGTAAAGTTGAGACATTAAAATAGAAAAAATTAAAAAGCTTAGACACTTGATTTAACAAAAATAAAGTTAAAACATCAAAATAGAAAAAATCAAAAAGTTTAGACACTAAATTAAACAAAAATAAAGATGATAAATCAAAAATAGACAAAATAAAAAGTTTAGACACTTAATTAATTTAAAAATAAAAGTTGAAACACCAAAATAGAAAAAATGGAAAAGTTTAGACAATTTATATAATTAACCCTTATTTTTAAAAGGGAAAACAAAATAAAAAACAAAACTCTAAATGTGACACCTAATAGGAAAAACAAATCTGTGAAAATCGAGTATAAGTCCGAGGGTCAGGTTACTTATTAGGAAGGTACAGTGAAAAAGCTGTAACACCCCTCTAAACTCCTAAAGTCAGATCTCTAATAATTAAATTAAGGCATGGTAATTGACTAATCCAGCAATGAATACCAAGAAGAAACGACAATTATACTACAAGCACATCAAACATGAATGAATAATAAATAAATAAACAATGAGGGAAAGAGTGTGTACCTTGGCGGCATTGAAAGCGCATGATAGAAAACCATGTTAAAAATCGTGACAAATACAAAGTATTTAAAAGTCAAAATTTGAAATTGGGTTATAAACAAAGTGTTAATTTGAAAACATATATGGGATGTGGGGCCCCACCAAGGCCCATTGATTTAGCACAATATCAACTCCACAAAGTTCCATTTTATTGAAATTATAGAATTGATTGTGCATTTGGAGTTTTGAAAATCAAGTTTAAAAAGAATGTTTGAAAATAGAAATTTGATTTGTAAAATTTAAAGATAAAAAAGAATAATTTTGAAATTAAAAATATATTTTTATTTTTAAGTAAAGAAAATGATTTGGAATTTTAAAATTAAGAAAAATAATTTTGTAAAAATTAAGGAAAATGAATTTTTGAAAATTTAGTAAAGAAAATTACTTTAAAAAAATATAGGAAATAAAGTATTTTATCTAGAAAAACATAAGTATGAAGGTGAAAGTTAAAACAATAATAATAATAATATTTATTTTGAAAGTTCATATTAAGGGAAATCAAAAGGAAATGAAAAGAGAGGGGTCGGAAATATTATTTAAAATTGGTAAAAGTTTAACACAAAAATGGATATAGCCTAGTGGTTGGACTAGTTCATTATATAAACAACAAATGGTCTTAAGGTTTGAGCCTTGGCTTTTGCAACTGAAAAAAAAAATTTACAAGAATTTAGCCTACCACTCCTAAATAAATTTATAAAGGAATTAAGTTTAAAACAAATGAAAGAAAAAATAAAAAAATGAACTTAGGAAAATCAAAGAGGATTAAAGACACACGCAAGTCATGGAGAATTGAATGCAAAAATCTTAAAAAAAAAGTGTCAAATATGAAGATTCCTACAGAAAATATAAACACAAGAACAAATAATATATAAGTTCACCATAATGAGATTATAAAATAGGAGAAGTTTATGGATGGATTCCGAATTCCAGAATGGAGTAAAGAGCAAAGATAAAAATCTGAGAGAGTAAAGATAAAAAAAAAATCATAGATGACTAAAGCAATCACACATGAATCAAATATAAAAAAAAAATCAGAGATGGACCATAGCAATTGTGAGTACCTTGATCATCTAAACCTCTAGGCATTAGCAGCGCAATGTAAACCTACAAAAAGGTGATCCGACGGTGGTGTGTTGACCACCTCTCTAATGATTAAGTCGGTAAAGTAAGGAGAGAAGAGGCGCGGAGTTTGCTGCGATTTGAATGCTCTTACCTCGTGGGAGATCTTCCCGATTTATAGGGCATGGTTCACCAATCTTCCCGTAATTTTAGGAATAAAATCTCTTAATTTTAGGGATAAAATATGTTCTTCCTTATCAATGATTAATCTTCCGAGATCTAAGGGTTTTGGAGACTGGGAAATCCGCTGATAAATATATCTTTTGAGTATTTTCCACTTTCGTATGCTTATCCATAACGAACTTCCCATACACAGTAGGGTGGCTGGCTGGGGGACTTAAAACCTTAGACAAGCCGCCATGAAGTGAGTCTTTAATAGGACACCTTGGCTTTCTCAGATGAGCTTTAAGATTCTCCCGTCTGGTTAGTTCCCGCCTGGTTTTAATATGGTAAGTGGGCTTAGGCTATTCACGTGCGAGCCACCAGGCCCATCAGTGATGGGTCTAGGTCACAAAGACCATGGTACTCACAATGCCCCATTTTCCTCATTAAGGTTTATGCTTTTCGATCGAGAAAGCCACGATGTTCTAATCATGAGTGTGGAAAGTTGAAAGGACTGGGAGAATTAACGCGTACATTGAACACGTCATAAGGTAAAGTGTGTTTGGATATAAAGTGTGTGGGCAGCGCACGTTTCCCAACATGTCTACTGTGCATGATGTCCTGACAGCACATTTAATGCGTTCATTGATGTTTTGCCCCTATATATAGGGGTTGGGCTCCCAGGCTTTCCCTTTTACGATTTTGGAAAGCTCTTTACCTACTGCAAATTCATTTCTCCTGTGTTTCTACGAACTGTTCTTTGAAAGGAATTATAGGAGATCCCTTCACAACTTTCAATTTTTCGGTGAGCTTTTTTTTAACTAGTTTGTATCTCCTTCTTTGTGTTTTTTATGGCTCTATTTGCTGGGTATTCTTGGGTTAGAAAGCTTTTGTTTCTTTCTAAGATTGCGAACATCTCATTTGCCCGGTAGAGATTCAGGTGATGATCTTTGTGTTTGGGTATACTGGTGTTCTAGGTTTAAGAGTCATCCATTGGAGTCCTAGAAGGTTCTTGGTTCGAGTTCTTAGGTTATGTCACTAGCGATTGTTAAAAATCTCTAGAAGGAGGGAGTTTGTCTTTTGAGGTTTTTAGTTAATATTTTCTTTCTTTTTTTCTTTGCCAGAATGGCGAGGTCTGAGAAGGCTTTCTACCCGATCAAGTGAGCATAAAGGGACCCAGAAATGCCCACAATAAGCGACCTAATCACTGCTATGTCACGTAAATTTGGTCGAATCCTTCAAACAAGTTCATGTCGCCATCAGATTGGAGGTGTCAGACGACACGGCTGCCCAACAATAGGAGGGGCAAATAATGCCGTTTATTTTTCCCAGGAGTAGTTTGTTGTTGGACTTCAGTTCCCCATCCCTTCTTTGGTGAAGCAGTTTCTGCATTTTACTAGGGCACTTCCTGCACTTATACATCTGAATGTCTTTCAAATTCTGATGGGTTGTAGCGTGCTAAACTTTCTTAACCAGTTGGATATTTCGTTGGTAGAGATTTGTTTTATTTACACTTTGAAGTTAGGGATTGGGGACCACCTATCCATGTTGACCACAGCCCCCGACTACAATTTGTAATTGGGCTCCCGGACTCCCCTAAGACTGAAGCAAAATGAGTTGTTTTGATTAAAGGTCCGTGGTACGAGACGCCTCTTTAGGGCTTCCATTTTATCTGAACCAATCTCTCTCGTTCCCATGTTTGTTTCAGCTTGGTGGGGCTTGTATTCCTCTAGGTCGTCTAAGTTTTTATATGCCCTTATTTTCTGAATTTTTTGGGTGTTCTGACATGCCTTTGATTTCTAAAATTTGTTTAGATAGACATAGGAGAGGCCGATTGGTTAGCTAGGTGGAGAAGGCCAGTCTGAAGCGCATCAGATGGTTGCTTGAGATCATCGAGAGGGAGCGCAATCACAAGCTCCTCTTGTCTGTGAGGAACTTGCAGGAGTCGGGAGCCAATCCCTTTCCCTACATTATCCCTATCCTCCCTCGTTCGTTGCTAGAGGAGCTTGTCAAGGGTGAACACTTTACTCTCACTAACCTCCTAAAGTTAATCCCGGGCAGTTCTTCATAAGAGGGATCAGCTCAAGACCCTCAAGTCAAGATCACTGAAGGAGCCCTGGTTAGCTTTGTCTAACCCGATCAATCACCCTTGGCTGTGTAGGACCCAAAGCCTGCCCTCCTAGGCAGCGAAGAAGAAGAAAGGAAAGAGGGTTGGACAAATAAAGGTTGTTGGTGCGGGATTAGAAGGCTTTATGGATTGGGTGAGATCGATAGTTAGTGAATTTCTTGAGGGAGAGGAGGATGATATGTCTAACCTCAGCGTTGGATTTGTTCTTGTAATCTGTAATGGCCCTGAGCACTCAAGAGGAAACTTGATTGACTTGATTTATATATAGACCGAATCAGATTTTTTTTTTTTTCACTGAAATACTCAATAGCAATGCTGCCCATAAATTTGTCACTTTTTTTGGGATTGAAATTTCTGTTACTGGTTTCCTCTATGTGAAATACAATTAAAACAGGTCTAAATAAATGGCCTGGGGTACACATGTCTTACACAAGTAATAAAGTGGACAGTGGTCGGAGTTATGCGTTCGATGAGGATCGATAAGAGAATGTATAGATCCAGCTTCTCCAACTACTCGAGGTCTTCACTATTTGAACTACAAATTTCTTGAAATAAAACTAAAATAAAAGTAGTTTAAAAGCAAAAGAAATCAAGGTATCAAAGTGTTTCCTTACGATGAGTAACAAGTCTTGGGAATGGGATGGAGTGCCTTATTTATCAATTTGAAAATGGTTCTAAAAAACAATCCAGTTTTGGGGTTTGAATGCTGGATTTGTCCAAGAGCAAGGTAGTATAGCCTTGGAATGCCTCCTGACACTATACATTTCACTCTCCAGCTTACCGCATTTCTATCTCTAGTAAGTGAGTCTGAAGAACTTCTTATAGGACTTGATCTCTTTAAGATTTGACTGTTTTTCCTTCTCAGTACTTCACAACCATCTCTTAGGACTGGAAATTGCTTGCTCCCATAGACAAGGTAATGCAAGCACTCTCCAATACAATTGGTACCATAATCTGCAAGTTGAGCAAAATTCTCCCTCTCCTTGATTAGAATCTTAGCTAACACGGGATCAAGATTATTCTACAGAACTGAGATGAAACCTCTAAACATTAAACTGATAACTCATTAAATGGTCCTAGTGCCTCAGGAACACACTTCTGTTGTCACTAAGAAGGGAACCTTGAATGTAGAGGTTAGAACAATCACCTAATGATTTATTGGGTGGCGACTTAGAGTTTATTAGTTCGTATATCAGTCTAGCATACCCTGAAAGTTATTACTACGTGTGCTCTCGGAATCTCCATCTGCATTGTCACTCAAAGGGCCTCTGAATCGAGGAACAGAATCTGACTCTATTCTAGGTATAATGCCCCGATACCAAGAACAATTCACTAAATGAACATATACCAATCAAATCAATTCAGTTTTCATCCCCAAAACATTCATTTAAATTTCTGCAAAATAACAATCAAACACTAAACCCCTTCCCATAAGGAGCTTAGCTCTCCATAGCTGCATTACAACCATCAATGACTAGCTAATCAGGAAAATTCATTGAAAGCCTGTCAGCCCCGAATAAAAATGGGTTTCTGGAAAATTTCCAGATTCCACTCAAGTTCAAATAGAAATGGAGCTCGATATTCAATGATTTCATCTCAATATTACATTTCAACTCAACAAATCTCTAAGAACAAAGAGTCTGAAGGAAAAAGAAAATAAATATAAAAAAACATAAAGAAAGTCTCCCAAGCGCTAATCTTCTTCTTGTTGCGAGAGGCCGCGAAGCCCTCAAAAGTTGAGCAAGCTCTCTAAAGAGTTAGACTGACTTACGCCTAATCCCTAGAGCTTCCTATTTATAAGCCCCTAGAGATTTGGGCCACAAAATAATTGAGATAACTTGGGGACTTCGAAGAAACTAAATTCTACCACCAGTCTTGTGTTGTGGCCAATGTGGTGGTCGATGTCGCGACATTGGATATGAGCAATGTTATTGGCTTGAATGCGGGTGTCCTGACATTGAAGACGCTGGCGTAGCAATTCACATCTTTGAATCACCAGGCAATGTTGCGACATTGGAGATGCAATGTTGTAGATCGAATCTGGTGTCACGACATTGCCTCAATATTACTAAACTTTGATGTCGCGACATTACTGGATCTTCTTTTCTTTCACTTTCAGGCGATGTCGCGATTGCTAACTTGATGTATGTCGCGACATTGAGTTGATGTTCTGAGTCTTGATGTCAATATTGCAACATTACTTATCTGATGTCGTGACATCGCTGAGGTTATGCCCTGATGTTGCGACATTGACTTTGAATTCTATAGTTTAGTGTGATGTCACGACATCGCTTTGATGTCATGGGGATGTCTCAACATTGGAAGTTTTCTATGCTGCTTATTTTAGCGGATGTCGTGACTCTGAACTTAATGTCACAACATTCTAGACTTGACGTCACAACATTCTCCACCCGATGTCGCGACATTGGGCATTTGACCATTTTATGATATATTCTGCTGATTTTCTTTAAATCCCTGTAAAACATAAATTTCGGTAAAGACTCCATAATCATTCCATAAAATGATCTTTAAAGCCTTAAACATGCATAAAAAATGGCTTAAAAATTATATGAGTTTGCCTTCTCATCAAGGACAAAACCTACCACCAGCGGTGAAGAAGAAAAAGAAGAAAGGAAATAGGGTTGGATAGATAAAGAAATTTGTTGCGCGAGTTAGAAGGCTTTGTGAATTAGGTGGATCCAATAGTTGGATCCAATAGTTAGTGAGCCTGCAAAGGAGAGGAAGGACGATATGTCACAACCTCGTTCTTTGAATTTGCAGCGGATGCATGTGGCGGGTCTGACACTCAAAGGAAAAACTACCCTCGGCTCAGTACACGGGCGGTAGGCGCGAAAATGGTGCAGTCCGGATAAAGAGGCTCATAGAGTTTGGTAGTAATTACTATGGACTCTCCAAGCGAGCCCCTAATGCATTACTGAGCTTTGGGAGGGCCGCCCATGACACTTCCAAGGAGGCTTGTGCATCGCTGGAGGATATGGTGCTCTAGCCGCAAAACCTCCAAACGCTGATCAAGCTATTAGTGAGGCCTATTTGAGAGACAACCATTGGTCCGTCATTTGCAAGCTGAAGCGATTAGTCTCGCAATTCGATGCCTGAGGCAAGGCTACTTGACAAGCTGATGTTGGGCTCGTATGTTAAGCCGATGGAGTGGGGCAGTCCTTCGGTGGACACATCGGCTCTTGGTCTAGTTAATTATTGATCGCTAGAACCCCTTTAACAAGAGGGACTCTTCTTCACATATGCTCGAACTCTACCCCAATCTCCTTTTAATCTGGGGTGGCGACTCATCTTCCAGGAGTTTCCATTTCCTTCCTTAGTCATGTATGGATGAAATCCACACCACAAATGTGTGGTGCGAGGGCTAGGGATGTTTATTTGCAACCATGAATTTGACGAGATGGCTGAGCTGGTATGACTAGACTTCTAACATTTGAGCGTGGTAAATTGTTGTAATTCCCTCTTAACACCTCTCCTTTGGCAGAGCTATCCTTTTTATTCGAACATGGTGTGCTGACATAGGGAGGTTCACCATAAGGTGAGGGGATCTTTGAGAAGAGCTGTGGCTCTATATCTTTCGGTCGGTCGTTTCAAGCACTAGGCCTTAGACAAACACCACCGGTCAAGGCAATGGAATCTAAGCATTGGGAGAGGGAGGTTAAGGCGGTCGCGAGGAGGAATGGGTGCGGAGAGGAAGGGATGAAGCTAAGAGGCACATTTCCTTCCGGTCAGCTATAGTTATTGGCTGGTGATGCGAGGCCACACGGAGGGACAAACTAGCTAAGGTCTAAGATGCCCTAAGCGGTTATGGAGCAACCCAACTAAGGCAAAAAAGTTGAAATTTGAAATTTGCTCGCCTGAAGTTAAGCAGAACTTCACTCTTGTTAGAGATCGGGGCTGCTAAGGATGAAGTGTCTTCTCTCCACTCTCAAGAAGGCAAGGACAAAGAGGACATGGAGAAAGACTATCATAAGGCTATGGAGTTGATCTTTGCACTATGAGATGAAACTGGCACAATATGTCACACACCTATGATATGCTCACAATTTTCTCAATTTTACCACTCTCCCTGGTGTGACAACTTTGACCGTTTCACACATATCCTTTCAACTCTCTATGATTGAAAGAACAATATACTGGTGCTTCTACTACTAGAATTGTCGCCCCTCTCACCACTTCCAATGTGATAACCCAGCTATTTCACACTTCAACTCTCTATGGTTGAAAGAATGACCTAGTGGCACTCATACACATTCTTGTTCTTTGAAGGCCTATTTATAGGCAATCAAAGAATCGAAGAATAGACAAATTGGTGAATCACGGTGACAATTTTGATTGGCTAAAGAAATGCCAATTCCATTAGCCCTGAAAAGGGGCTCAAGCAGCAAAAGACGGTGAGAGGAATTTGATTTCTCTGCCCCTTGCCTGCAAGGCATGGCTGCATGCAGCAGCCTCATTAAATAGGACTGGAACCGACATTTAAAACAAGTGATGGGAGGTTGAAGAAACGCCTGGAGCGGTGATTGCTTGTCTGACTGCTGGTTCATGCTCAAGGGTGGTCTCCTCTCGATACTTCTGTTCTGCTCACCTCTCAATCTGAGGTAATTAACTCTTATTGTCATAGAAATTTATTTTGAGGTAATTAACTCTCAATTGTCTACTTAAATTTGTTAGGGTTTGGCGACCTGAATTCCTCTGTTTGGAGTACTAGGAAAAAAAAATACTAAAGAAAATTTATTTTCTATATTTAGTTTCTATAGCTAAGAAAATATAAAAAAATCTAAATATAATTAAAATTCTTCAAAATTGTATATATTTTTTAAATTTTCTTATCCTTATATAATAAAAGAAAAACAAACTCATAAACATAAATTTAATTTATTAAAGTTTAAAACTTTTTTTATTTTTCCTCCACATTTTCTTTCTTCATTATTTTCTTAACAAATTACTTTCCATGTACTAAAAGTTTCACGTTATAGAACTTTCTAATTTCACATTATAGATGTATCTAAGATTTGTGATGGTAGCAAAAGGATTAGACCGTGCTCAGTTTTGTATTCTAAGATCTGTTGTGGTAAGTATTCTAAGATTTGTAGTGGCAGAATAAAGGATTGGACTTAGTATGCATATGAATATGTTATGTATTTTAGGATTTTATAGTTCTATTAATAGACACAATATTTTGATTTTATTCTCAATTTTGAAATAATGAATTTATTTTAATTTTACCCATGTTTTTCACCTATTAAGGTTTTGTAGGAGTTGGGTTATGGGTTGGGTGCCCATGGCCTCACCGACCTGCTATATAAGACACTAAAAAAGCAGTTTTCTTGAATTCAAAAGATCAGCAAAAAAAACTGTCAATGAGGAAACATTATTTTGTAATCTTCGTGAAAACAAGTGTTAAGACATCTGTATGCGAATAGAATGGTTCCGGTTGCAGAAAATTCTTGCCGAATGTGTAACAACGAAGAACAGATATTGATGAGTTCCATTTTTTTCGACAGGTTTCGACGTCAATCTGTGTTTCTTCTTTTGGTTAAATATGTGTGTTTCTTGTTTGGGTAAATTTGTATGTTTCTCCTTTATGTGTTTCTTCTTTTGTATATATATATCGGTTAAGCTATGTGAGTTTCTTTCTTTTCCGTAAATCCATGAGTTTCATTCTTTTCAGCAAAGCTGTATGTGTGTTCTTTTGATAAATTTGTGTTTTTCTTCTTCCTGGTAAATCTTTGTGTTTCTTCTTTTCGTGTTGTTGTTTATTCCCTCTCTGCAAATGAAGAACTTATAAGAGGAGCATTTTGGTTCAAGCGATTAAGAGCAAACACAGCAGCAATGGAAGTCTCATAGACATCAAAGCGTCCAGAAGGTAAATTAAAAAAAAAAACATTACCTTTCTTTCTCGCAGACACTGAGAAAGATGAATTCAAAAATAGAATCGAAACCCCATAGCAGGAGCAACAATGTGATCAAACAAAACAAACCCCAATTCCCCAGCTTGGCAATTCGTCCATCAACAACACCGACTACTGGAACTGGTTCACCAAAGATTCGCCGTCGCAACTTTTCGGCAACCAGCTCAAATTATGGTACAGAAACGAGAAGTCCCCGGAGGAAGACACTCCCTCCCGACGCCATGGCAATTTCTGCAAGAGAAGAACAACGGCGTCGTGTCACTGGCACAACATTTTATGGGACGATCCGGCGATGCAGCCGAAATGGGTGCCCTCCCTTTCGCCGATCCGCCTCCGGCCAGAGGATAAACTCGGTTGTGAATCGGTACCAGGGCGAATTCATTGCATGGGACGTTGTGAATGAAAATTTTGAATTTTTCGTTCTTTGAGGACCGGCTTGGGGCGAATTATTCGGCGGCGGTTTTCCGGGAAACTCACCGGCTTGATCCGGAACCGGTGTTGTTCTTGAATGATTATAACTCTTCCACGGAGGGTATCGTGAAAAATTAAAGCTGAAAGGATTCGGTCTAATTAAGATTGGAAAGGTGAGAAATTGAGGATTGGGGATTAGGGTTGAGGGTCATTTGGGGTTAACTCCAGTCTTCCTTATGTGAGAGCTGCCATTGATGCTCTTGCTCAAGCTAGAGTCCCCATTTGGATTACGGTGCTGGACGTAAGCAGCATGCATGGCCCCATCACGTAAAAATTGACAAGGGAAAGAACTATATAACGTAAAAGGTAAATAAATATCAAAAAGTACAAAATAAAATTAAAATTATGAAATTACAATTCTTTTTAAAAAAAAAAAATTTTTATTTTTGTTACTATGTTCTGGAAATTATCGTAGTATTTATTTGGCAATTCGGAACATGGCATCCGGGGGGATGTTACGGAATCAGAATGTGTATGACTGATGGGAATTTCAAGAACTTGTCTGCTGGGAAAGTGTTGGACAAGCTAGCCTGTTGAAGCGGTGGAGTCATAAGGGCTTGTTTGTCACCACCAATGCTGATGGTTTCTTTGACATGCACCTCCCTCTTCCATGGAGATTATCAAGTCACACTCTCTCATCTCATCCAGCTTTGATGGAGGAGCCTTTGCTGATTCATACCTTCAACGTGGCATCCACGCATATTGTAAAACCCAAGAAAAATTTAATTTTTTTGAAAAATGACAAACTATAAAATTGTTGAAATGGTTCAGGGAAGCCTGGAAATTTTTCTAAATCTCGGATGACGAAACGGACTTCATCGTTGGATTCGTCTCGCGAAATCTAGTCACCCAAAAAAAAATTTGTTGAATTCTGAGACAGCCAGATTTTTTCGATTTTCAAGGCGTCGGGTATCCCGTGGACCCCAAAAACGAGATTTTTGAGAAAAAAAATATCGAAAGTAAAAAATGAATTAGTAAAGTTCATTTTAAAATAAACTGAATTTGAACCGAGACATAAATAAATTATTTCGAGACAGAAACGAACCCGGACGGGTTGTGACACGTGGCGCAACATGGGCCACATGTCCAACTTAAGTAAGTTAGACAAAAGGGGTTAAAAACATGATTTTTGAGGGTAGAAAATAGGAGATTTCTGCTGGAAAACAAATCAAAACGTAAGAGAGGGTGTGAAGAAAACTCATTCCTATATACGATCTGAAAATTGAATGTGCGTGCTTCCGACAATCAAGGTTTAAAGTCGAGTACTCGTGAGGAGCTTGAGGATACGAAACTCAATTTTCGCCAAGGTTTCCCTCTGAAGGTTCGGGAAATTGAAAGCTTACGGGTTGAGTGTTCGCGGAGGCTTATAGAGTTGTTACTCACGCTTCAAGAGGTATGAATTCTTCACTTTGTGATTTGTTTGGAAATTTCTAAGGGTTGTTTGATTGAGCTTTAATGCCCTAAAGGCTGTTTGTGATTTTGCCCTAAGGGCTATTTGGCAAATTAATGGGTTATGGGAATAGTGCCACACATTTGACCCTATATGATGTATAGTTTTTGAGCTGATTTCGGTTATAAAAGGAAATTTGGACTAGTATCCTTCAAGGAAATTATAGCCTTATCTGAGAACTTGATGTTAGGTTTTTGAATCACCCAAATCGGACCTCTATAACCCGAGTTATAGTCTGTTTTTCGGGACTCCCACGGTATACGTTTTTGGTAGAACCTCTTGTCGAATTTTGGGACTGATTTTCGGTTGGAAAAGTGAGAATTTAGTGGACTAGTGTCCTTCAGAAATTGTAGCTCGATCTGAGAACTTGATGTTAGGATTTTGAATCACTCCCAAATCAGACCTCTATATCAAGTATGGTCCGTTTTGGCCCCGCTACAACAGGCTGTTTAATGATTTTGTATCCAAATTTTTACCTGAATAAGTATATGATTTGTAGTATATCATTACTTGAATTAGTGATATACTTGGTTGAAATTGTGTGGAAGCCAAATTGTGTTCTAATTGTTTGGCTTGTAATGGGTTTTGTATAAACAGAACCATTGCATGGCTTGGTTGTAAGCTATTTGTGGACATGCATGGTGTCTAAATTAATATAGTATAATGTAAGTCATTGTGATTACAAAATTTATTGACTTGTAGATATCCAATATATGTGTGTATAATATGTTGACATGTATTTGGAAATTGTATGTTAATTGATATGATTGTCCAAATGATGCATGGGTATAATGCATGGTTTAAAATGTTGGAAGTCGAATTGTGTGTTATAATGGTTTGGCTTGTAGTGTGTTTTGATAATATGTTCTGAAGCCGTGCCATAGCTTGGTTATGAGTTATTTGTGGACAATGGTGTCTGCAATTAAGCCTAAGTATAATATGAATCCATTGTTTGATTGAATTTGTTGACTTGTAAATGTCGATAAATATATTCATAAAAATATGTTGACATGTATTGTCTTTGACTTCTTTGGAAGTGGCATATGTTAATTGATATGATTTTCCAAAATGATGCGTAAGGTATTATGCATGGTTTAAAGGTCCATATAGCGCTCATCTATATATATGGCATAATATAGGCATGCAATGACATGTTGCATTGCATTTCATATGTACGAGTTCTTCAGCGTAAAAGCGGGTGGGTGTGCATGGTTGTTGTCATTCACCATTCTTGGTAATTGGGTGGTGGACCCGATACATTGGACGACATCTAATAGAGAACCCGCGGTCTTCATGGTTGTAATCGACACTTTGTGTATGGTGTTGATGGTGCGACTTCGATGCAGGGACAATGTCTAAGAGTCGAGTGGTTTTAAAGGTGTCAATGCTTTAGAGTTAAGTTGTTTATCGATGTGCGATGCTTTGATTAAAGCATTTTATAGGTCAATGCTTTTGAATAAAGTACGTTTATCGAGGAACTACAATGCTTTTGAATAAAAATTGTTTTGGAGAATTGTCGATGGCTTTGAATAAATACGGTTTATCGGAGAATGTCAATGAGTTTAAAAACAACACCATGAACTTGGTAAACAAGTTGATATCGAGGGTGTCAATAGTTTGATTTATAAAACAAAAAGCTTTTGTTTTAGAAAGCAGTCCATTGATGGGAACATAAATGACGATTTTCTGCTGGCATATCGCGTGTTGTGAGAGTCGGTGAGGACTTGGGACGTGGGGCGGGGTTAGTCACATTCTCATCCATGGCATGTGAACATTTGAGTAGGAATATGTATGTTTTTACTTGAATGTGTGAAATGGCATTCGTGTCTTGGCTAGGTGAGAATAGCCAGTAGGGTATTCTCTATTAGGCATTGCTTGCAGGTCGTGGGACCCCAACTACCAGTGCGAGAATGTGCTAGAACGACCTTCGCTAGAGCCGATATTGAGAAGAAAGCGAATTATTGGCTTTGATTTGTATTTGTAAAACATGTATTAGAATACTTAATTTTGATATATGTTTGTATAAAATGATGTAATTTAAACTCTTATGAACTATAGTTTTTATAATCATGTGTTTATATGTTTGGTATAGATAAATGGACCCTACGTGGCCATTTTACTCGTATATGGACCGAGTGAGAGTAGTTGTATAATATTAGGTCATATTAATATGTAATTATTACAAGTTGTATTTTTGTTAGTTGAAACTCTGCGTCTGAGGCTACTAAATAGATTTTCATTAAATCTTGAGTTCTGGAAAAGGGACTCAATATGGTGTGGTCGGGTTACCCGGCGTCCACCGCCATCTTCTATGCGGGTTAGCCGGGTTGTCAACGGACCCCTAGGATTTGGGGCGTCACATATATTTCTTAGAGCAACCCGACTCTAACTTCTTGTCAAAATTGTTTAAATACCTTGAGTTTTTCTTCTTCTTCTTCTTCTTCGTTTTTTTTTTTTTTTTTTTTTTGTATTAAGCATCTATATATTTTGACTCTATATCATAAAAATGCTTGGAAATAATTCTTATTATTGTTTGTTGCTAAGGGTAATATTGCACAAATGCTCTGAGATTTTTCGGTATGTGTCATTTTGCCCTTGACTTCTTTTTATTCTCCAATATCCGCGGCGTTTGTGCAGTAGCTAAATCTGAATAAGCAATTTGAATATTTTGTATGCCTTCTAACAATGAATGAAAATAAAATGTACTTTTTAGGATTGGTACATAAAGGTTATCTTAACTTTTTGATTTTTCTATTTTAGCGTTTCAATTTTTATTTTGTTTAATCAAGTGTTTGAACTATTAATTTTTGTTGACTCAAAGTTCTCACATACTAATCAAAACTTATTAGAATGTTAAATTAGCAAAAATGGGATTCATATGGCATTTCACATCATATAAAAACTCACATCATATAAAAACAAGGACAATATTATTATTTCTTCATTAAGGTTTTTACTATCAATTTGTTACAATAAAAGAAATTGATAAAAATCGATTAGTATGAAGTGAGGTATAAATATTTTAATTATTTTAAAATTAATTTTAATATCTAATATTTTATTTTAATTATTCGTATATAATTATTTTTGTTTTTATAACACTTACAAATAAGGAAAATTATATTAGATAATTAGAAGTTATTTTAAAACATTTCATATTTTCTTTTTAATAAAAATATTTAGAAGTTATTTTTTAAATGTTCATATTTTCTTTTAATAAGTTTTATTTTTATCTCAATTTTATAGTAGTCAATTTTATTGATTTTTATTTTTTTGAAAAGAAAATAATTGTATTGATTCAAATTAGTAATACATTCGATAGAAACATAATCAAATTCGCTAAAAACTCTACAAGATGACGCAACATCCCGGTTAATAGCACATGCAATGAATCGACTCAAAGACTACTCATTTGATAATTTTATGATGAATGGAATACCTTACTCCAATTTTGTAGCATATTAACTACCGTGATTTGATTTAATGTCTCTATCTAATCAAATATAATTTGTTGTTTGAATCACCTACACAAGAAAGCATTGCATCAAGACGACGAAAACTAAACCGTCATACTAAGACAACACAAACCACACATCACACAAGACGATGATAAAAACATGAAAAAACAAATTAAAAATCCATATTTTTGTGGAAAACCCACTTTATTGAAAAAGGAAAAGGTATAAAGAGATGTCTGAGGATGATTTCGAGAATTGATAATGACAAAAAAAGCACCTTCTTGCTTAAGAAAAAGATACTAAAAGAAACGGAATGAGAGAAGAGGGAGAAAGAGGCTAGGGTTTTTTTTTTTTTAGCTACAAGGTAGCAAGTTATTTTATTGATTTCTTTTTTAGTATAGCAAATAGACAACAATAAAAATCATAATAGAGAAAAGAAGAATAATATTGTTTCTTTTCACCTATTTAAAGACCATTCGTATTACGATTATTTTTATATATTAGTAAAGGAATGCCATATAGATCAATTTTTCTTCGACATCCTAATAAGTTTTTATCAATCAAAGAAAAGCACTTAATTGAACAAAAATTAGAGTTTGGACACTCAATAAACAAAATAAAAGTTAAGACACAAATAGAAAATCGAAAAGTTGAATCAATGTTTATGTAATTAATCCTTTTTTATAATTGTGGGTGTCTGACACCTCAACAATTCTTATAAAGCCTTGAAGTTAGTGATTGGATAAATCCTCTTATGGTCATAAGGGGACTCGAACCAATGACCATTGGGGAAAAATAAAATATCAATAGTATATAAAATAAAATATACTATTCATGTTATGATGACTTGAAAAATTAAATGATAGATATGACAAAAATATGAAATGTCTTTTATATTGTATGAATTTACTTATTGATAGAATTTACTTTAACCAATCATTGGAATTCCTTTACGTTATTTTATAATTGTTGTAAAATAAACAGCAAATAGGAAGATAATAAATAAGAAAAATAACAAAACATACCACCAGGAAGATTTAAATTAGTTATATATATATATATATATATATATATATATATATATATATATATATATATATATATATATATATATATATATATACTACTCTACTATACTATATATATCAAACCAAGTCACTCCCGATCGGGTTAAGATCCATGCAGGTGAGAGCTGACTACTCGAATCCAAAGGCCTAACACTGATCTTACACAGTCGGGTCATAATAAAATTCTAATCATTTAACGGGTCATAATTCAAGAAACTCCATCACATAAGTCTAAGTTGTGTGGTGATGAAAATTATGAAGAATGGGCTCAATCTATCCAAACCTCGTTGTGGGGTCGAAGAAAATGTAGTTTTGTGGACGAGACCATCATAGAACCAAAGGAAGGGTCCTCTTAATTGGAGGACTGGTGGACTGTTCAGTTCATGTTGGTATCATGGATGTGGAACACGATCGATGCTAATTTGAACTCTACCATCTCGTATATGGAGAAAGCAAAGGATCTATGGGAAGACATTTAGGAACATTTTTCCGTTGCAAATGAACCTCGTCTTCGCAAATAAAAACACGAGTTGAATGAGCGTAAGCAACGCGAGATGTCCATGGTCGCTTACTATGGGAAGATGAAAGCACTCTAGGATGAATTGGCAATTATGATCAGATCTCGACATGTACTTGTACAGGATGCAAGTGTAATATATCTGGAAAATTGGAGAAGTGTCGAGAAGAAGAAAAGTGCACCAATTCCTCATGGGGTTGGATGAAGTAAGTTATGGGACTGTTCGATCAGACCTGCTTGCAACAAAACCATTACCTACTTTGAACAAAGTATATTTGAACCAAGAATGAAGATCATCACTCTTGCAAAGGATGAACGAGAATAAGCTATTGGACTTGTTGTTCAACCAAACACCAAGTCAAAGGGACATGAAGAGAAGAATGACAAAGTGATGCTATCAAATGCAGCGAGAACAGAGTCATGATTCGATAAGGTGTTTCACAACTTTATTGAGTACATGCGATGGGGTGACCATCCTCGTAGTGAAGGCGGAGCTATTGGATGCGGTAAAGGACATCAACAACAACAACGTGCTGGAGTTGGACGTGGTCAAGGTGGAACAATTCAGGCGAATACAGCTCAAACCATAAGAGGAAGCGTAAGTGCCTTGGTAATTTATTTGGGCGATCGAGAGAAAAAATTAGGTATGGCTAG